>JANRMT010062840.1:56860967-56884492 GCA_026402145.1 Polypterus bichir lapradei | reverse complement strand
TTTAGTACCACGTACTCTTCCAATATTTTGTTGCCCACTTCCCAACTTTTCTGAGATGTGTTGCTGCCATCAAATTCAAAATAAGCTAATATTTTTCATGAAATAGTAAAACATCTCACTTTCAACATTTGATATGTTTTCTATGTTCTGCTGTCAATAAAAAAAAAAGGTTTATGAGATTTGCAAATCATTGCATTCTGTTTTTATTTGACACTGTCCAACTTATTTGAAATTAGGGTCGTAATTCTAACAAACACCAAACTGAATACCAGTTTAAATACAAAATATACTAATGGAATTGGTGTCTTACAATTAGAAAGACATTGAGAACAGGATGCTAAAATGTGATCACTAGACAAAATAATCATCTGAATTTACTGTGATTTTACAGAAATTATAATTACATTTACTTATTTGACTAATGCCTTTATCCAGGCATTACACTCACAACATTTATGATATAATTAGTTACATTTCTTTTGGAGCAGGTCAAGTGTGTTGTTCAGGGTCACACAGTATCAAGAAGAGAATTTGAACTCTCAGCCTCTGGGTTTGAAGTCCAAAGCCTTAACCACTGCACCACACTGCCTGCAAATTAATTTTGCTATGTTGAAGAAAATACAATTTCAGAAATGATCATCAACTGAAACACGTTCAGAACATTAACTAATAAAGGCATTTTTTAAACAGCCTATTGCTACATGCAGATAATTGATTTTTTGGGTAAACTACCATATTTTTGTTGTTTATTTTCTGAAAAGTAACATTTTTATACTTTATTAAAACAACTTTTAAGCATTTAGGGACATCTTGCAAAAAAACAAAAAACATGCATCATGATTATGTCCCTGATAACCCTTTAACAAGGGGTTGAGAATGGATGTTGGCTAAAGTCTACATTCAGGGGAAGAGGGCGACAAAAAGCTGTAAATGTTGATAAAACTCATAGTTAAGCTATAGGTAGACCCTCTTTGTTGGGAGGTCTATTAGACTCGTTCAGTTGATGTTGAATCCCTGCATATGCGTGAGTAGCGTAAACTACATCTAGAATAGAATCAACATAGGTTCGCAGAGCGAAGCGAATGAACAAAGGAAATTACTCCGTGCATATTTACTTTTAGCGTATTAGTCCCGAATTGGACTCTGACTTATCAGTCAGTTTTTGATGCAAACAATCTGGAAATCGAAAATGAAAGACATGTACCTACATCAGCTGATCAGTCCCCAGCTGCTTGTAGTGCTGAACATGCTTGTGTAGCTGACATGCTTACGGCAACGTTCACCTAGGGAAGACTACACAGACATAGATCCATGGGAGGAAAGCTGGCAACTGAATTTCAAATGACATGGTGTGCTAGTGGAACACTATGGATTATTAGCCACTTGATTACTTCAAGCTGTTTTTTTCTAAGAATTTGAATTTATATACTGTAGGGGTTCATGGAACACAAAACAGAGTGAAATTTGTCTTAAATAAATACAGTGTATGTTGATTTATGTGTGAAATCATTGCTTTGTGTGCTTTTCAGAAAACTGAGTTTTTTTGGAAAACTATTCAGCCCTGGGACAGAAAGAAAAAAAAAAAACTAGCACTAAAAGTGTTAATAACTGGCAAACTCTCTAAACTAGGAGTATTACAGGAACTTGCTCTTTATCTATCTGGATTGGTTTAGCATGAAGTTTAATGAATTTTGAGTGAATTAGGTGTAAAGATCATTTGGAATATTGAAGAAGTGCATTTTATTGCTGCTTGCATAATCAAATGCATTTTGTCTAAATTCCCGGTGATGGTGCACCTCAAAAACACTGGCACTGTTATCTACATTACTGAACCACATGCTATTTTGACATTTAACTCAAATATTTGAATATACTATCTTTATTCTTTTTAATATTGTGAAGATGAAATTAATATGAGGCATACAATTTTCTATATGACAATCACGCAAAAACTACAACTGTTTCTCCAGCTGCTGATGAAAGGAACACTTGAAATTGACTAATACAGAATTTAGAAACCTGCATGCGCATAAACTGATGTAAAAGAAAGAAATTGCATGTAGCTGTATTTACCTAAAATATCCAAAGTTCTGCAGCTTTAGTTTGCTTTGTGGGATTCTAGCAATAGCTTGACACATTGGAAATAATTCCGCAGACAAAATATCTTTGTTTTTAAAAGATTTAGTAAAAATTCAAGGTAAAACAGTTTACACAAGAAACAGAGAAATAATTGGTATTGCAAAGTGAAGAAAAGTTCTCGTTTTAAGAAAAGTCCTGTTCAAGGCTTATATATCTTGTTTGTTTCTTTGCGTTTTCTAATACAGTTGAACCATTTTTACATGGTCAGAAAACTGTATGCATGCCTATTCCACTTACACACCATAAGTGGGTCTTTCAGTTCAAGCTAGCAATGAGACCAATTCTAAAAAACTGATTTAACACACCGTATCTATCTCATGCTAACTTATTTATAGCTTTGAGAGAAAATTGTATTCTATTCAACTTAAACAAACACTAATATGAGTTTAACTTAAAGCAGTAACTTTCTAACTTTGGCTCTTACACTGCAGAAGTAAGAAACCTCAACTAAATCGCTAGTCACATTTGGATACAATGTTTACAAGCTTCTGTGTATGTGCTCTTGTACGGACTGGCCAAAGTAAATCTCTTTATAAAGTGTAAATCTGGCCTGAACTGTAACAAAATTCACTGAGCAAAAGAAAAAAAGGGCTCATGTGCTTATAATAATACTAAAAAAGGAACAGGGAAAATCATATGATTTTATTTCTTTAACTAACATGGAACTTATATGAGAACTGCAATGTTCAACACATTTGAATGAAAACAATGTACCCATTTTCAAAATGTATTTGATAATGTGCATTTATGTAAACCCAATAATAAGTAAATATTTTAAATGACTATTTGAGAATGTCCAAACAATATTTAAGTATGAAATATTCTAATCTCAAGTAGTGCTTGACAGTCAGAGTACAAACATAAAGACACATCTCACAAGGATTCACTCAGTGCTAATTTTGGGCCAGTGTCTACTATGGGCTATATTTGCAAATTCTATGTCCTAATGGGAGGATAGTCAAAAAATTTTAACACAAAAACTCTCAACAATAAAAAATTTTTGTTTCATGCTACAAATACATGTTAAGTTAAAAATTTTTATTGCTAAATATTTATTTGATCAGTATTAAAATAACCCCCGATTTTACAATGGTGTCAGGGGTAAATTTACCTGTTGTCACTATGGTAGTCAAAGTGTTAAATACATTTTTCCAATGAAAATCTTTTTAATGAAGAATTACCTCAAGGTTTTGCCTACAGTGATGCAATTTCAAGTTTAACTTTAGTAAAAGAAAAAAGGGAATAATAAATTATAGTCTATTTCTGACCTGCATCACAATGCTTAATACAGCAAACCATTACTGTATAAATGAGCATATCATATCATGGGCCTTGGCACGTTCCAATTCTACCTAAATTAATATTAACGTTGGATAGTTATTCTGTTATCAAACAAGCTCAGAACAAGCACTGCAGGATTACATCTTTTGGATAAAAAATCTGTCCATTTAGATATCCAATGATAGTTAATTCACAATCTATGCAAACACAATTACTATCAACATAGTTTGATTTACTGCACCTATATGTGTAAACTGTGAAAGATGGCATCAAGTGAAATATATAGCCTAAAATGGAGAATGGCCATCCCAGAAAGAATATGTGAATATTATATTGGTATTAATTAAAATATTAGAATATCTGGTTAGTGACCATGCTCTAGTCAGATTTTGTAGCACTCCATGGGCTATGATGGGTCATCCTGAAACAGTTTGGATCCTCACAAATAAACTGGACAAGCAGGTTCAAAAATGGATAAATGACGTCTTACTGAAAGGATACAGTATGCTGATCTGCCTCTGATGAGACACTCTGCAAGTCATTTTTGGTGGTATATATACTGAAACAGTAGGTTGTTATGATGACATATTACTTTATTTATTTATTTATCTCTCTTTAACCTCAATGATACATCTCTAAATCTAACTTGTGCAAGAGCAAATGGTCAATGAATTAAGTAAATTCAGTAATTGGAAATGTTCAGGATTTCAGTAATATTTCTGCATTTAAGAAATGCTTAGATTCCAGGTAAGCTCTAAAGAAACAGCAAACACTTTGGGGTGGTGTATTTTATTTTATTTTTTAATTTTGAGATTAGCCCTGAAATATGAAAACCTTAAATAGTACAGGAGGGGGAAAACTTCTTTGGTGGTGGGTTGTTCTGTCAACAGAGACACATACAGTGAGATGTAAAAAAAAAAAATCTAGGTGTGCCTGGGAACCCAGGAAACTAGCACGAGTTAATGACAAAATGTTACTTTAAAAATAGCTGGTAGAAGAAATTGTTTGATTATAAAACTTTTTATTAAAAGCTATTAAAAGCAACACACAAACGCCAATAACAGAGCAATTTTAGTGCCCAGTTATTTTGCTTTGACATTGATGTAATCAAGATTACAGAACTCTTTGCTTCTGCACAACATCAACTAAGCTCCTGGATGTAGCAATAATTAATTCATTGGAAAGATTTTTATCTGTTACTTTGCCCTGTACTTGCATTTAATAATTTTCATTTGTGAAAATACCTGTTCACATCTCCATATGCCACAAAAAACACACTGCAGGCTTGCAAAGCCTTGGAAATAAATCCTGAGAAGCAAACAGTCTGTAGAAATTAAGCAAAGAAACTTAAAAATAAGTTTATTGAAGTTTACTATTGCAATTGCAATTACTTCCAGCTGCAAGATTTCTGTAACCTTTTCATTAAAATTAACTGCAAAAAAGACAAAACCTTGAAATATCTGAAAGAAAGATTCAAATTCACGACATAGGACGACAATCTCGTATCTGGCAACCGGGCAAAGACCAAACTTCAGTCTGATCACTCTTCCTTAAAATTGGGAGAATGAACAGTCTTTACTTGCTGCAGCTGACTCATATTACTATAAAGTCTGAAGAATGGAGAAAAAGCTAAATTAACCGTTCCGTAACAAAACTGAAATGAGTACCAGGACAGCCATAACTGTCCTCCTTTTCAGAATCAGCAATAAAGCATTTGAAAAACACAAACATATTGCATGGATGTGTAGTTGGGGAAGTGGAATTTAGTCCTCATCTCACCAAACACAAAAGTTGAAGTACAGAAATAATCTATTTTGGTCAATCCACAACCAGAAACCTATTTCTAACTAACCTCCTTCTTCCACATTTTTAAACGGTGCTATTTATATTGATTTGTGTGGAGTCACTCCCAAAGTTCCACTGCCACCCAAAACCATTTCTGATAAAAACAACCACATGCAAACTCCAAAGAAGTTTTGAAAGACATCCACACTTACCCCTCAAAGCGGCAACACTACAGACTGTCCCTATTTGCATGGGCTTGGTTTCTTTAATTAGGTAAAGAGTAATAGAGTATGTCAATTTACTAGGCATACTTGCACAATCCAGTTTACAGCATTATCTTTTCAAGAACACCTCAGGAGGGCTGGAATATTATCAATTTCTGTGAACAACTCACAAGCTGCATACAAGCATGCCACTGGCCAGATGAAGTTTGCCCATCCCAGTACAGTATATTACCACTTTATCAGTCAAGGTCTAATTGCTTTTTTTGTTAATGAATTTCGGGTGGCACGGTGGCGCAGTGGTAGTGCTGCTGCCTTGCAGTAAGGAGACCTGGATTCGCTTCCCAGGTCCTCCCTGCGTGGAGTTTGCATGTTCTCCCCATGTCTATATGGGTTTCCTCCGGGTGCTCCAGTTTCCTCCCACAGTCCAAAGACATGCAGGTTAGGTGCATTGGCGATCCTAAATTGTCCCTAATGTGTGTGTGTGTGTGTGCCTGCCCTGCGGTAGGCTGGCACCCTGCCCGGGGTTTGTTTCCTACCTTGCACCCTGTGTTGGCTGGGATTGGCTCCAGCAGACCCTCCAGTGACCCTGTAGGATATAGGGAGTTGGATAATGGATGGATGTTCATGAATTTCACAACATACCAAAAAAAATTTCTATGTGGAAAGTCATAAAACAAACTGAATTCTTTCAGTTAAGTAAGCTTCTTTGGTAAGCCCATTCAAAAGCAACATCTTTTGTGTGCAGCTTAGGTTTTTTAGCACATTTTGCAGATGTATCATTCCTTATTCAATGAGCAGCTGTAAGTTTTATCAGTCTCCACACATATACTGCATAAATGATTTCATTCTTCTGCTCTAAATATGTTGGATGTCATAGTACAGTCACCATTACCTTGGTCACCATGTGAGATGGAAAAAGCACTAAGGCATTAAGCTCAAACAAACAACTCCATTCATTCTAAAAAGAATAACCCGTCTAGTATTGACAATGTCTCCTGCTTCATCTGTCAAGCCATAAAGGTATATACATTCACTGTAAACGTGACACAGTTATTAAGACATCAACAAAACTAGTCCATAACAACCCTGTATGAACCAGGCTGTCCACATACCTGGAGGATTCAAGGACATCAATCAAAGTTGACAACACAAATGAAGAAATGCAATTTAATTAAGATAAAACTACATTTAGAAACCAAGTACAAAGGAAACAAAGTCCTATAACCAATTACAGAATAAACCTACATATTTAATAAAAAGCCATTCATTTGCAGTGTTAATTTGTAATTAATACAGTTGAAACTATCAAAATCTATACAGTGAATAAAAGAGCAACAGGCTTAATGTAACTATTAAGAACAAAAGAATTAAGGTGAGAGCGCCAATCCAGTTAATGTTGAGATAAACATTTGTATGCACGAGGGTGCACTTCTATCACCTGAAACTTCATTTTAAAAGAACAGTAATACGCAACATGGCTATAGGCTACAATGAAATCACAAGCAACACAAATACTGTTACACGAAAAGATAGGATGAGACTGCTATCAGACTAAAAAGAAATCTCAACCATGTTACGCCATGATTTAGAAAAATCAATGGCAAGTGTATAAAACATAAACATACTTCAAATTATAGGTTATTGTTAGACTGTCCATTCTATCAAACAGAACATAACACAGAATAATTCCAAACAAAGAACATAACCAAAAGAAAAAAAAAAAACACACAAAGAGCAAAACCTTTTTATTGCATCACTGTAGACCTGTTCACCTAACAGCATTGTGAGGCACAATTAAGTGCTTCACTGGATTATTTTCAGACTTATCCATGACAGAGGTGCAGTGATAAAGGACGCTCAACACTTTCACATCCAGCTGAACTTATAATTATGTTGTCATGTAAAACGAAAGATAACACCCATATACTTAAAGTAAAGGCATGAGCCAGAGCTTGGTTTGCCACCAGACACCATTTTTCAGGTTTATTTTGTTCGACAAGGTTTACAAAAAAATAAGTACATTAGGCAAAAGAATTATGTAAAAGGTATGGCATTTTGACTACCTTTTTTGCTCCAAAATGTTCAAAAAAAAAAAAATCAAATAGCTTTGAATGTATTGGTGTAAAGCAAACCATTCCCAAATCTTGAAATTAATCATATACTGAAGAGATATTATCATAGAGACGCTTGAAGGACTAGCCACAAGGCACTGTCATTCAGTTCAATTAGAAACTGAAAGAACAGCTACTCCACTCATCAATACATATTGATCAGCAAAGTGGCTTTTTAGAAAATCTATTCCTCAGCAGCACCTCTCTCATTAGGAGACTATCCATTTTGCTTACATATTCATTAAAAGTTATTTTTTACAATTTTATTGAAATAAATACTTTGTTTTTTTTTTACTACAGGGATTAGGGGTCCTTTATTTTCAGGGATGTAAAGAACACAGACATAATCATGGAAAACCGATAATAAACTAGAATTTACAAAGCAAAATGGAATTCCATGGATTCCGGGCAACAGCCTCTGATTTAATTTAAATTTAATGAATCAATGGAGATTTTCATGGTTTTTGTGTTTGAATTACTGCTCTGCAATCTCTGGAAGTAATGGCACACATGATAATGATATGAAATTACTCAGGACACACAAAGATTAATGTAAAGTCCAGTAGTTGAAGATGTTTGCTTTTTGGCTCACTATTACAGTTCTAGCCCAAAAGATACTGAAGTGTTACCCATGGTGGATGCAACAGATAATTTTTATATGGAGTATGTATACATAAGATGCTTTCACTGTCAGGTTTACTTTGCAACAACAATTTGGAAGAATTTTGCAGGCAGAGCATACACCATATTATCCAATATGGCCTGTCAATTCTTATTTGAACACACAAGGTTCAAAATACAAAGGTTCAAAAGACAGAACAGGTTTAGAGTTGCCCCACAAGGTGTGTTGGGGAGTATGAGGATACTTGCAACCTCCCAGGCTGAGTGCCATACATTCCAGAGTTTACACCAGAAGAAGAAAAATGGTCTGAATGCCAGTTTCACAGAGTAAAAACTTTGCTGTGTTTGGAAACAGTGAAGTTGGGGCAGTAAAAGTATTTTGGTACTGACTCTAGGAACGAATGATACCTGGAGGAAATTCACTGGCATAAAGTCTGCCTGAATCCAAGTGTTCACTGCGATAGTAACGGATTGTCTATAACAAACTACATAAAAAGCAGTTCATGTGTGCTTGTGACCAGACTACCTTGATCCAAAATTCTATGACAGACGTTTTAGTTTCCTCATTTGAAGTGAAGATGTATGTTTTGGATACTCGAGTATTGAAAAATTGTCACCTGTCAACTAATCACCGCCTGCTGAAGAGCAGACTTAGAAAAAATTGTTGCGTACTGGACAGGTGCAGAACAGCCAAACAGGTGGTAAGCATACCTTGGGTTCATCTTTGGGATGGGTCCAGTATTATAATAAACAACACTTGGCACAGGATTTAAAAACAATAAAATTAATTTCTATCAACTCATAAAGTGTATTTGACATGCAGGTATTGTGTGTTGCCATGTAAATAGCTATTTATTAGCACATAAGCAGCAGAACCTAGCCTTGTCTAGTGGTGCCACACAAACACTACATCATTCTCACAGAGAATGCCTTTTGCTTTGTTGGCAAGCACTGAGCAGAAAAGGACAATTAATAACTATTACGCATAGTCTCTTACACCCATTTTCATTTCACCAGAAGCAAGAAACCAGCAAAGACAGCAGAAAATGAGTTAAGCTCCTGATTATGAGATACTACACAAAGACGGTTATTCTTACTTCCATAAAAGAATAAATTTATAAGCATAGGTGACAACATGAAAGCACAATGTTCTCTTTTGAATAGTACTGCCAAGTCATTAGTAACATCACTCATAACCATGTATGGTTAGTGTTATATACTATTCAAATGTCAGTATGCTTCATTTAAACAACATAATGGCAACATGAGCCACACTTTGCACACTGTATGCACTGGTTTCATAAGCAAGGCAAGAAAGACACATTAGCTTTTCAATCTGTAAGGTTTAAATTTCTAGTTGTCAGTGTTCAGTATATTAAACATCCACATAAACAGAAAACAATTCAAATCCTAGCAGTCAATGACACCATCAATAGTGTATGCAAATAATGCAAACAAACTGCAATTTGAAACAAAGAAATCAATGGAAAAAAATGTGGAGATTCTGAGTATACAGTAACAATGTGTTCGAAGGATCTCTCTGTAGGAGTTTCTCTTTAAGCACAGCAATCGTGAAAATTTAACAGAAAGATTTTTGTACAGTGTGTTGGACTATTAAGAGAAAGGAACAATTTCAGTTTATTTTAATTAATTTTAATTGTAGCATAACCTTAATCTTTTTGTCTCATAAATATATTTTATACAGAACATTTCTATGTTGAACACCATTTCCTGGTGCTGTAAAGTACTCCTCAGTCATTTCCATAAATATCATACAACTTGAATATTGCAGACTGTGATTTGGACATAGACATGGCACACTAGTGATTTAAAATCCAAAGTCTTAACCACTAAGTGACACTGCTTGTCCTCCGCATCTCCTGCTGTTGTGCAACCAGCAATATTGTAGAATGCTACGACAAAACCCTATGTATGTTTCTTAACCCTTAACTACTCGCCCTGGTGTATTTTTGTACCCCAATCTCAGTTATTTTTGTCCAACGTCCTTTTACTTGAGCCTACTGGCAGCATCCGCCATCTCTCCTCAGCTTGCTTTACTACATGTCCAGTGTCGCAGTGGTTTCCATCCAATGTGCCCCCAGCCAGTTTTATGAGTGGATGCACAATCACAAGTTCCATATGGTGCACTTGGTACTTGCGTATGTATGACAACAATGAGATATGCTTTTTGCAGTGACTTTGTCTGCAAGGAACATTCAACAACTGAAGATTTCAGCTGTGATCCATGTGCAAATCCTGCAGTGGATGAAAGTGTGACCAGTGACAAATGAGCACTGGAGAAGTGGATCGGGTTTATTTTCAGATAGTCCTAGATTGTGTCATACTATTCAGTAATATGGTATTAAATTACATTAAAAACATGTACAATTTACAATCATTGCAATATTTTATATTACAACCTCACAGTGTACATATAGCCATTTTAACACTGGTGCATAAAATACACCATGCGAGTACTTGTGAGATGAGAAAGGTGCGAGTAGTTAAGGGCTAAGAAAAATACAATAGATGGATGGACATTGCAAGGTGTCGGCCCTTTATAAAAGAGAGTAAGACAGGGTAGTGTATTGGTGTCTTGATGGCAAATACTTTTAGCAAATCTGAAGCCTGCTGAAGGCGAGCTACGTGAGAGACATTAAGACAGAACTAGCAAATATAAATCTGGACCAGCAAACATATGCATGAAAAAGTGTGTTGCCTATACATGACACTGATCCTGCCGTTACCAAACTGCATAATTTAGCAATGATAGATTAACTACAATGCTTACACTCAAAATACTGCTTTTAAGTTCCCTCATTATAGAAAACTTATTTTTACACAATCTGCACATAAATGGAGAATTGAACAACAGCAGCATGGACAATCCAGTTTCATCTACACAGAGCTTGTGACACAAAGTAGCACAAAGAGTTCAATGGTGAGCAAAGCAGAGCAATATTCTCTCAAATCAAATCAAGACCTACTCTACTTTAAAACCAAATAAAACCTTAGAGGCGGTTATGCCCCAATACAGCCTAAAAAATATATTTGTCGGAGAATTATGACCTACTGACATAAAGATCATCAGATAAGCCACAAATAAATTCAGATACAATTAAAGAACATTTCCATCAAAGCAGGTGCAGGAGACTAAAAAGTATTTGTGCATCAGATTTTTCAAAATTAGGCTCACTTGTAAGTGAACACTATTACCCATATTATTTCTTGAACATTATTTCCTCAGCGATACATACATACATACATACATACATACATACATACATACATACATAATATTAAGAAAGTATCTTACAAGCTTTCTTCAGCTTTGTTATAAGTACACATATGGACATCATGACCTACTCCATCTTATTTTCATTCTATCAAGTCATTTATGTGCATCTTGTTAGGATTCCATCAGTACACTGAAAAGAACGGGTGCTCCTGTGGTGATGGATGGCACAGGCTTTCTGCAACATCCAACCATATTTTACGGAAACACAATACATCAGCAGCCTAATGTTAAAGCCTCCCAGCAATTTGTTATAATCAGGGGCTCACATTACTGGTAAACTAAGGGCTCTATAAATATATTTCATTCTGGAAAGGAGTTTGTGTACCGGTAACGGAAACACAATGGAAGGCAGTGTTAATGCACACAATTAAATACATCACATTTGTTGACAAGGTGAAAAAGGTGTTTAGCTAGATGCAGAAGGGAGCTTATATCAACTGAAGCTAAAATGCTAGCTGTCAGTAATAATAAATAAAAGACCAGGAAAAAAAATAAAAAACACTGATTTATATCACAAGTCACCCCAACCAGTATATACAGAATATTTCACCTTTCCAATGGGCTTCTTAATTCACTTTTCATTTTTGACATCTTTTCGGAATGAAGCCGATTGTTTATTCCTCATAATAACAATCCATTTTTAATCTGTCTCAAAATCTGTTATCTTACATGCAGATATAACACACCATGTCTATACTTCTAGATTGGCAGACTGTATGAGACTTTCAAGGGAAAAAAAAAAAAAACAGCCCAAAAAAGTGCCAACAATGTCTTTAAGAAGTCAGAATCAGAGGAGTGAAGAAGCCAGTGCCCTTTTACACCACATTACAGAGAAGTTGTTGGAAAAAATGCAAGCAACCATCCAAGAGAGTGAATGAGTAGTGTGAACATGTCTTTGTGCCCTTTCTATTGTTTTAGACAAGCTGCAAGGTGTTATAAGATATGTGTTATTGTAAATATCTTGAATGCACTACAGACATTTTCCTGAGATCATAGATTACATAATAAAAAAAGCAAAGAAATGCATTCAGAAATCTGGAAATGCTGAAAATATATATTATATGACCAGAAAGGTAAAAGTGAATTAAGCCCCAAAGCTTATATTTCTGAAAGGTGAGATGCTGGATAAATTACTTTTTTGATATTTACAATGAACTGAATTCCCTTGAAGCTACAGCTATCGACTCATGTATTATCTGTGTAATTAAAGTTTAACAATGTTCACAGGCACCTACAATAGTCAGAGAAATAACAGCATCACTCTCGCCTTTGAGAATTACAATTCAATGCCACACAGAGACTTCTGAGAAAAATACAAAAATAAATAAATAAATACATAACTCAACAGGCAGTTACATCTAGCCATAAATAAAGGCAGAGATAAATAAAATGGATAAAAGATTGACTGGGGGTCTAAAATACTGCAGCCAAAAGGAATTTGCTTTAGTAGTTTTTCAAAATATAAACCATAGTTCCAATTATATTTTGGATTCACAGTGAGAATCAGAGAACTGTATAAAAGTACTACAAATAGAGGAGCAACTTCACTTATGTACTGCAGATCCAGACCCATACTGTAAATTCCAAAGAAAACAAAATGGATAGCAGGTTCAGTGAAATACTTTAGCTGGTTTAATCCTTGCAAAAGGCAGATCAGTCAATATGACATTAATATGCACTGTGAACTTACCAAGGCAAATTTCACAAAATGCTTATTCAGCTCCAGGCAAAGATTCTAAAACAGTGTTGGAAAAATAGTTAAAGATTTTGTTTTAACTATACTCAAAAAGGTACATGAACCAATCAAGTTTTACAAAAGACGCCTTTAAATACACGTCAAACATCAATAGCTGTTTATCCAAGAGGATGGAGCCCTCTGCCTTATCTACAACTCCCATGCCTTCTGAGCTCTTATTCACTAAAATATAAGGTTCATTAAGACAGCAATAGAGAATTAAGGTAAAGTAATGCACTTGATTTTCTTTCAAGTATTCACGTCTTCATTATTCACATGTGAATCATTTGCAAACTGTAAATTCTATCCATTAAAACAAGCAGTCACACACTTTAAGCAATCATAGCTTTAAATCTCTTTCATGAACTTGAAGCCTAATTTAAATTGAAGACAACATGTATGCCTTAAACTTTGTTAACTGCTCCTCCATTTTTCCCTTGCTGTTTTGCAATTTCTCTTTTTTTGCAGGAGATAAAGCTGCCATACTGAAACTGTTATCTGATGAGGCTTCATAAGGTAGCCAATTACAAAGGTTTATGTGCTATCAGCTTGAGAATGAAGGAAAAAATACTGCACATTTGAAGCTTCTTTTGCAAAGCAAAACATACAAGAATTGTTTGCATAACCCACTTAAAAGGTGGCTGCAATGATCTCACTGGAAACGTCAAGAGCATGGTCGAAATAACAGAGAAAACAGGATACATTTGCTTCATTTTCTTTAACAGGCCTACAAACACTGACAAAAACATACCATTGACACAAATGACTCATGCTACTTGCTGGGATCATTAAAAGAAATAAACTTCTTCAACAATACATATGTATAATAAGTAAAACATATAGCACTGTATACGAATACCATATGGCTGTCCAGCATAGAATAACTGATTCACGCGCTAGTAAGTAGCTCACACACCATATGGGGGGAAAAAAACAAAACAAAACAAAAACTTCATTCTGTGCTCTATTCAACATAAAAATATGTCGTCATCTTTACATTTCTAAATAAAAACTATAGTGATACCATTGCCTACTCATTCCCTTGCTCCTGATCTCATTCCACCCCCTCCACCTGCCAACATGTGGCACAACACAATTCTACCCACACAAAGATCTACTGAATCACAGTCACCCCCACCCACAAGCAACTCCAGAAATTCTAGCATGTCAAAATCATGAGTTGCATCAAACATTATTTGCAAAATGAACAGATGTGATAAACCTTAAAGAAATTGCACTTAATACTTAACAAAAACGGAACGCTTTCATTTACATTTTACACTTCATTGGTCATTGTTTTGGCTGCATCGCAGGCCTGTAGTGTCGGGACCTGAAAAAGTTGTGGCAAACCCTGTTGGAACACAAGCCACCACAGCTCTGAAAGATGCCATTCTTATTTGTTATTCATCTACTTTCTCCAGCAGATGTCACCTCAAAGCACAAACAAAGGAACACCCTTGAATGACATGGCACATTTTTTGGAAGCATCCGTGAACATTAAGCAAACTGCACATTTGGTCAAAAAGCACTTTAAAGGAACACTATGCTCAAAGTACATAATTTTTATTTATCTTGTGTTGTGTTTACCTTGTGTTGTTTGTAGTTATGGGAGGGAAAATTGCCAACTAATGTTTTTTCTGAGACTGGCAACATTAAAATTCCTGATACAATAGGTCCTAATGGGGACCAACACTAAAATATCAAATTACTCAAGATGGATAATCCACATGTTAGGTATGCAGGGGGGTGTGAGCGATTTGAAATAACTCCTCAGCATTCATCTGTGCAACCACTCCTGGTACCACTTGTCACGCTTGGGTCACAGATTTGCACAGAAACACAGGAGGTTAGAGACAGGAACTTTATTCAAAGACTGCAAAAGAACATTTGTCTCTTTTTCAAAAGTTTAAATGTACTCTCCATAACAAGAGAGAGAGAGAGAGAGAGCAAAAGAAGTAAAAAACTCCCATACTGATAGGTGCTGTACATGCTTTTAAGTATGTGGAGTACCGCGCGAGAGGTTTATCACACGACAGAGCGCAAATAAGGTTAGGAGCAATCTGAAGGTAGTCTGTCAGCAGTTTTCAGGGGTTTTCCCCAGGAACATCTGTATTCTCTGAGGTTGCGATCAGCCCCCCAGCTCACAACAGCTGCATGCTCACAACAACCCATACACATATTTCTGCTAAAATATTAATAGACCATTTCCAGAAAATCCGCTTGAAAACAAAAGCGCATCACTTTAAGAATGACATGAATGAGCTATTACTGGACAGGACTCCTGACCAATGAATCAGGGTGGGTATTCAATTCAAAAGCTCCTTGTTTCAGAGCACTTCACATTTGTACACAAGAGGAATACTGTAGTTCAGACTGAAAATGTTACTTGAATAGAGTATGCAAATGTGTGTTTAAAATTCTTGAGGATATATACATATATGTTGGGATGAAGTACATCTAAAAAAAAGCATGTGATGCTTTATATCTACTTACTTTAATTTAGTGTCAAACTTTTACTTTTGGGAACTTCAGCTCTTTTGAGCTCCTCTCTTGTATTCACTGGAAATGTCATTTCAAGGTAGTTTAATACCCTTCAAAATCTAGAGGTAATTTCACTTCTGAGTTTTCAACGTTTCCTTCAGTAATAAGCCTAAATAATGTTGATTAGTGGTAATTTTGAAGCACATATCCTTTGGATACATCATCAGTGGAAATTTTAAAAGTTACTGAAAAATTTGAAGTTTGTACAGCACGTTAATGGTATGTATCTAAATAATGTTGCATTAAAACAACAGTGTTTCTCATCATTCTGCGGTTTTATTGGATCTAAGTATTTGTATTTCTTTTAAAATGAAAAAACATTGTTTTTATTTACATAAGAAACTGTATAACAGCAGGGAAATTTTCTGTTGTTTATCCAGCACTAGGTGCAGACATTTCGGTGATTCAGACTGATGATCTAGTTCATAATTTTTAATAATCTATATGAAGCTACCCTTGATGTTGTAGCTCCTGTTACAGCAATAAATATGACTTTCACTAAGTATACTCCTTGGTTAAATGATCATGTTGAGCATCTCAGGAGGGAGTGTAGGCAGACTGAATGCAGAGGGTGATCAACACATCTAAGAGTGCATTATTATTGTATGGAGATGCTACAAAGAGTATTTATTGCTTCTATAAAAAAAGCTACAGCAAATTATTTGTTTAATTTACTATCAAATCATTGCTACAAGTATAACTTGAAGTTTCTGTTAAACACCAAATATAGGATAATAAATCTAGCCTATAATGAAGTATCAGCCCTATTCCTGATCAGTGTAAAATGTTTTAAACTTTTGTTTGTTTTTTTTTGTTTAGGAATAATATTGTTGACATTAGAAATTAAACTGTCCTTATTTCACAACCTGTTACTGCTCTGCTTTCTTTGTTTGGCATTGCTGGCTACAAACATTCGGTGACAATTCAGCACAGAAACTTTTTCAGATTAGGTTATCTATAAATTTTGCTTTGTCCAGTTTAGCTACACTAGAGTATAAGACTATTTAAAAGGTAATTGCCACTATATCATCTGATGTTGTTAATATCATTAATAGTTTAATATTAAAATAGTTAGCCAACTCTTATTTTAAAACTGCTTTCTTCCTTTTTATCAAAGATTTTTGGTAAACCTAAAACTGATGAGTAGACAACATTTATGAATGCAAATCAACTGAATTAAAGACTCCAGATTGGGTTTCACGGTCAAGTAATTACAGAAACATTTTTGGTAAGACAAATGCATGAGATAAAGAGTGGTGTAAATGAGTACTGTATTCTTATCTTCCTGGAACTCCTTTCAGCTTTCAAAACCTATACACCTCTATATAAAATAATGGGGATCAAGTTATCTTAGTTGATCTTCTGAAAGATCAGGAAGGTATCTCTAGCAGAGAACTGTCCTTTTTAAGTCTTATCTTTATAATAAAAAAAGGGTTCAGTTGCTATTGGCCACTTTCTTCTGTAGTGCTGGTTAGTTATGGACTGCCTCTGGGTTCAGTTTTAGCGCCTCTCTTTTTTTCTATTTCTTTGATGCCCCATGGACAAGTGACTGAGAGGAACACTGTCGTAATATATGTTAATACGTAACTTTGTCAGTAAGAAGCTTAATGATAATAAATGTCTTAGTGTTTTAATTAATTGTACCTCTGACAACAGGTGTTGGATGGTAAACATTTATTTAATCTTAATGGAGTGACGTCTGAGATACTCATTACACTCATTATTGAGCCCAAAGATCAGATGAAGAGCAACTTGGTCACAGTAGGCCCACAGTCAGCCTCTAAAATGAAAAAATTATACGTGATCTTTGACACTGACTTGAACTTTTACAGATCATTTGAAAAATGTTACTAAAACTGCATCCTGTCATTCCCTTAACATAAAGAAGGTGAGATCTTCAGTTTATGGATTTCAGTAGGACTGATTACTGCAATGCTCATTAAATTGGCCTACACAAATGTTTCACAGAACATCCACCAATAATTCAAAAAGCAGTGACACAACTGGTGACAAGGTCAAATAAAAGAGTGCATATCACTCCTGTTCAAAAGAAATTAAACTGGCTTCCTAAAATCTTACAACTGATAAAGTTTTTCATTGGTTTACAAAGCCCTACATGGATTAGGTTCTGAATGTTTTAAATGTTGTCCAACTCTATAGCAGCCTAAAATGGTTCTTCATTCTAGTTTTGTTTCTTTTTTAGCAATTCCATTAGCTAATTATGAATGTGGGGGAGAGACTGCATTGGCTTATTATGCACTCTGATTATGCAATGCTTTGGAACAGCAGCTAAGAGACTCTCCTACTCTTAACAGTTTTAAATCTTATGTTAAAAAAGTACTTTTGTTGTTTGCCATTTTCCTGTTTTTAGATTTACTCCGTTTGCTCCTTTTGAAATGACACAATTTTTAGTTATTTATTACTTTTTAATTATTCTTTGTTGTGATTATATTATTGCTTTTATTGTGTGTGAAGCATCTTGTGGTGCAATTAAGCACAACAGGTGCTACAAAAGATAACAGTATTATTATTAATATATACCATCAACCCTACTGCCCATTACTATTAACAACTGAAAAATTGAATGTATTGCAAAGCTTGCCATGCTTTCCCTTACAGCAGTGCCAAATGTCATAAGTGGGAGAGTTCAAGTTTATTGTCATGTGCACAATAAGGAAACACGTTTACCTGTACAATGAAATGATTTCTTTGCTGTCCACACCAAATGACAAAACCAACGTATAAAGATAAACATAAATAATAAGTAGCAGATAGATAATAAGTAACAGAGGCAGCATAAAGTATAAAAACAGAATAGAAGTATAAAGTGTAATTGTACACGTAGGTGTGTGACGGTCAAGTCCAATACAGTTGTGTGAGGTCGATAGAATGAGGTGCACCACGGTTATAAACTCCAGTCAGTTATTTAGGAGTCTAATGGTCTTTGGAAAGAAAGAGTTCTTTAGCGTGGAAGTCCTGCATTTCACACTTGTATACCTCCTGCCTGAGGGTAGAAGTGTGAACAGTTCAAAACAAAACAAAGCATCTTGCTTTCCAACGCCAATCTCTGAAACATCTCATGTCTGTTTAAGGTGAGTGATTGCTACCTGCTTTGATGATAATGGTTTATGACTGGGTTAATTTAGCTAGCTACCATGTTGGCTAATGTTACCTGAAACATTACGTTATCATGGCTGACAATGATGAAGATAGCAAACTTTACCTGCCTGTGCTCCAATTGGAAAAACAAAAGAAATACAAAACATTGCACTTCAAATATTGTAAGTCCCATTAGGGAAGGGCATTGTTCAAATAAAAATAAGATAATGAATTGTTATTTTGTATATTTTACAAAATATCCATGGATTACAGTCAATAAGAGCAAAGACTTCCTCTTAAAAATCATTTCAGACCCTGTTCAAATTCATTTTGTTTTATCTGCCATATGTTCAGGGTGGCACCATGCCACCTCAGCCTAACTTAAATGCCAGGTCATAATTTGAGTGGACTTTGTACATTCCCAAACACCAGGTTAACTTTCAGTTCTTAATTGGGTTTACATGAGTGGGCCTGCTTAGACTGGCATTCTGACCAGGATAGGCTCTAGCCCTCTGCAACTCTAAACTAGGTGGAATGGGTTTGAGAATATATGTATACATGTTATGCATTCCTTTATTCCATGTACTGTACATTATATGCATTGTTGCTCTTATTTTCATTAGATTTTGCAGGAAAGACCAATTCCCTAATATGGTGGTTCTCAAACGTTATTCTTCCAGGGTCCCTTAGAGAACCACAAGAATATGTGAAGGCCCACATACAGATGACATGATTTTTACTCTCTTGTACTTTTGCTGCAGTCGTGACAAAGGTGCTTTCAACTAAAGTTTACTAACAAGAGTGTATTTGCTGCTATTATATTACATTTTTGGTGTTTTTAATGACATAATACAAAATTAAGAAGCCATTTCAAAAACATCCTGTATAATTTCATTTAAAAAAAAAGTAATTTTTTGTTATGCCTAAATTTCTTAATCATAACATAAGCTGTCATTTTTTAAATAAATAATAACCAGTAATCACCAAAATACAGAATTTGTCACTATATTTTGATAAAAAAGCTGCTCACTTAGCTTAAGCATTATTTTTTAAATTAAACAAAATGGTTACATATACCTTAAAATACAAAATCAAAAGTATTTTTTTAAATATAGAGTTAATCATTGCAGACCTTTTTTTAATAATGTGACTACAGAAGCTACTTGGTTATCCTCAGGATTCAGCACTGAATCATTTCCATTGGGGACAGCAACATTTAACACGAGTGGAACTGCAAATACATTTTCTCCACATACAACGAACAAGTCAGCAAAAAAAAAAAAAAAAGAAGCATGGTGTAGGGCAATAGAAGCAGACAGGTAAGCTGTGGGACGACGGGGGCCAGCCATGCCTCTTGAGCAGCTTTAAAAAGTGAGAGTGGTGGCGGCAGTGTGCATAAAGTCAGCCTGCCATGCCCTTTGTGAGACTGTCACATCTTTGACATCATGCTAAAACAATACGTTTCTGCTGGATCATTGCAAGCGGCCCGTTCCCATTCTAACTACAGGTTAGTAGCTGCGGTATGTGCTGCATAGATTAGCGCGAGTGGACTCTGGTGAAGCATTTTAATGGCAGGTGTAAAAGTATTCCAGTTAAATGGAGTCTTTGAGAAAACTGACAGATGCTGCATGATGTATGTAAAATATTTTGGATAATGATGAAGCAGTCCATATTGAAAAGATAAGTTTGACACCCCTGCTGTAGCTTGATTTTTAGTGATTTCAGTATTTTGCTGAAACTTTCTAATTATTTCCGTCACCTTGTGTCTCCCCAATCCCCGGGCAGTTTACCGGGGGCTTATAGTAGGCTGCGGCCCCATAGTTGGATGACTAATGTACAACAAAGGTTCAATTCATTTATTAATTCATTCATTCATTCATTTACACTCCTAACCCATCCATCCAGCTTTCTAATACGCTCATTCACAGCAGAGTTGCTGGGCAGCTGGAGCCTATCTCCGCAACCACAGAGCACAAGGCAAGAAAAACAGCTGAACAGAACACCAGCCCATCACAGTAAACACACACACAAAGGTCAGTTTAGCGCTGCCAATCTACCTAACTTGCATGCTTTATCATTTATTTATTTAATTAAGTGGAAAATAAGCAGCAAGAAACATGTGGGTACCCTCCTCATTTGACAACACAGTGACATTGTACTGGTGGGATTTCCTCAGGAGACTCTGGTCTTTTGACGTATGCAGCAAGCTGCTGGAGATGTTTAAACAGTCCATAGTAGCCAGTTTATTGGTCTACGCTGTGAAGCAATTTGAGTTCAAACAGTCCAAAATGTCTGGACAACCATATCAGAAAAGCCTGGTTTATCGCTGGGTTAACCCAGGATGCACGTAGAGCTGCCGTGGAGAAAAGAATGGCTGCAAAATTGGAGGGTAACATGAAAAATCCCCTCCAGGAGGTGTTCTCTTGTGGCACTTTTAGCTACAGGCACTTCCTTGGTGGGCTACGATGCCTTTCTGGGGATCTTTTTTTGCTTGCTACTAATCAGGCAGATCAGTGCTTCCTCTTAAAGTCCCAGACTTAATGCGTATACTCGAAGTTGATTTTACTATGTCTGCACAATACATATTTATTTATCTATTGATTGATTTGCCCTGGGAATTTGTACCTTTGTTTTTTTTTTATGTTTCTGTTGCTGTATGCAACTACGTTTCCCCTTGGAATTAATAAAGTTTATCTAATTTAAAAAAATACTTTAAGGGTGCTCCTCTTACTTTTATCTAAATTCAAAGAAGCAGAAAACTAAGAGGGCACGTATCAGCTGATGTTGGATTTCCACACTCAACAAATGCATTTTCAATCATTTATTGACCTCCCAAGGCACCACCACCCGCCCCTCTGTCCTATTAACTCCACTTCAACAGAAAGTCTGCAGTGCTGATAAATGAAGCGAGTGGCCAAAGTGCAAACAGCTCCAAAAGTCCTGTTGCGAGGGACTGGAAACTCTTTGGGAAGAGTTGTTGCCGATATCAGACTGAAACTTTCCCAGGATGCACAGCTTCCAGGAGATGATCAATGACCGTGGCCAGGGGCTCGAAAGAGTCACTGCTGCTATATAAGGAGGACGTTCGGGCTGCCTTGACGATCCATGATATTACAGCAGCACTGTCATCAAAACTACACCGAGAAAAGAAATTAACTGATCATACTGGAACGCAAGAAGTTATGGGGGTGCCAATTTAGACGTTCACAGCCACTTTCTTACAAGCCACCGCCACCGTTTCTCCTTAACATGATCCAAAATCTGCTCAATCACGAAACCCAGGGCACACAAGCACAGTGGCATCGTGCGCCTAAGCTCCCTGTGCCACTTCAAGCAACACTTTGGAGAGCTGGCATGCTGCTTTGATGCCCTTAACGCAGAGTCACGCGTACAGTAAATATTCCCGGGAATCACTTCTTGGCGTGCCATTACAAAAAAGGGACAACATACACAACTGCTACCGGACACCGCGCTACTCGCAAAGAGTGCCAGTCCGACTTTCTGCCCCCTCGTACCGCCAGCCCCGCAAGGTGTCACAAGCTCAAACTTACTGTCACCGGCACGGAAAACAGCTGCTTGGCATGCAACGCATTCAGAGTCCACACAAAGCATAAAACATAATACAACCCTCGCTCTTTTCCTTTCTTGTTTTTTTTTTTCCCCACTCACCTTGTTAAAGTGAAAAAGTACGAATCTCGACGCCGCTCCGCACACAGCTCTGCTTGCCACACGCGCCGCCATCTTGCCCCGGAAGTGAGACGAGGACACGGCGGGCAGCAGCGGCAGCAGCAGCGCCACGTGAACTCCAGTGGGCGCCAAGGTCACCGAATGGCGCAAGTTTGAATGCTGGCGTGGCGGAGCGCAGCGCTCATTTAGCGCCATTCAGAATGAAGAAGGAACCGGTCGTCGGCTCACGGTCACAGTAGTACGCAAGTAAGGCTTGGTGTTGGTTTGTTTTGTTTTCTTTTTTTTTTAATAATATTAAATCAGCTCTCTACTGACAGACGGAGATTTCTATTAAGTTATGACTGACCGACGCAGATGAAGAATTTCATTCCGGCAACTTTCTTAATTAGCGTACTGCTGCTGATAAAGTTTTTGTTTTTTTACTTAATTACAAACTGCTCGCTTCTAAGGTTCTCAACAGTTGTCTCTTTCCTTCCATAATTGGCAGTCACACAATTATGAGTTACAAAGTTTAACCGACAGGTGAGCATCAACCTCGGGGGCCTCCAGTTCCGTTCCTGGAGAGCCAACATGTTTTGCTTCAACCCATTTCTTATTAACTAGTCACATTACAGAATACACTTAATAATACAATTCTCTACCCCTTGCCTTAATTGTATCTTCGGTGTTTGAACCTGCCTTTTAACCCCTCGTGGTAAAGCCTGCTTCTCGGACTCCGCTCGAGGCCGGCGCCTTCGTCATCTCCTGTCTGCTTTGGGGTTTCTCTTCTTGTATGGCGAGTCTCTTGTCCCTTTACTCCTCCTTGTGTGTCTCACACTCGCACCTCTGCTTTCAAATCTCACCGTCAAAGCCCAACTGACTAATCAGATTTGTCGTAGGGATGGAACGCGCATATAAACCTTGACATTTTAGCATCAATTAGATAGATTAGAAAACAATTTTTACTTTCAACAAAATACATTTTTTTAAATTCTGGGTCAGGAGTTTCCAAATTTTTATAAGCT
>JANRMT010062840.1:56772009-56860567 GCA_026402145.1 Polypterus bichir lapradei | reverse complement strand
CCCCCCCCCCTAAATATAAATCCAGTGCGGTGAAGTGGAATGTGATCTTGGCCCAGGGTTTCAACTAACAGCAGGCCTAGGGCATGACTTTGGGTAAAAGCAAATGGTGAACTATAGCAGACTATTGACGCACACTGTGTGTAATCAAATATCACATGATGTCTTTGGGATAGGGAAGTATTGGGAAAATTTGATGTCGAGAGATTTTGGTGAATTTTGACGTTTTGAACCTCCCTGATTTTTCTTGTATACGAAGTATCAGGAAAGTACTGGAGTCCTTCAAAAATTCAGTTTAGAAATTTGGATGAATCTCGACATTTTAGACCTCTCTGAGTCCAAAACGGAGTTGGAATTGTGTGTATGTAAACACGATAACTTGAGTACACTTTCACTTGGGTCAACCAAATTTTGCATGCAAGTATAATGTACAATACATTGATTTCTATCAACTTTTGAGCTGTGGTACTTTAACTTTTATTCATGCAGATGCAGAGTCAGATTTACTCTGAGGCTAGGGATCTTCACTGGCAGTTGGAAGGTTGCCGGTTCGAATCCTGTAAATGCCAAAAAAGGGACTCTGCTCAGTTGGGCCCTTGAGCAAGGCCCTTAACCTGCAATTGCTGAGCGCTTTGAGTAGGGAGAAAAGCGCTATATAAATACAAAGAATTATTTATTATTATTATTACTTCTATAATAATTGTTCAATATATTATTGATTTGATTTGTTGTTGATGGTTCTTTAATGTGCATAATATAAAAATATAATCATTGTCTTGCCGTTTACTCCATAAATATCCATCCTCCATATCTGAGTTTTTTCTTGGTGTGCCACCATTTTTGGTGTTAAATAGTGAACTCTTATTAGGCACCTCTAAATGTGATATTCTTCTAATCTAAACTCCCTAATATTGCATTTGGGAATTTTACCAAGTGATTATTCATAGTTGTTTTTTTTGTGCCTGTCTGAGTTTCTTTTAATTTTCTGTGAATACTTCAAATGCTTTACTTAATGAATTATTTTAAATGTAACACCAGCACCGTGATTTGATATGGAATAGCGCATGAAATGGAAGCAAATTACTGTACATGCAATACTCAAATGCTGGTATACGTCAACACTCGATCGAAGTGGTGAGGGTCCTCCCTGAAGATTCTCAACGAGGTTCAGATGGTCACCCTTACTCTAAAAAAATAGATTCCGGTACGGTAAAACTTATCAATCCATCATCATGAGGCAGTGAAAGTCGACCAAAGCGGAGGGGTTCCCAATTGAAGATTCTCAAAGAGGTTTCTGGTTACTCCATGTTGAAATTGGAAGAGTCACCAGTAATGTGTACCGGTGAGTACTGGCCCACTTCGAGTACTGAAATGGAATAAAAAAAAAAACAGCCTTTGAAAACTTTTTATTTGTAAAAATCCAGATCAAAAACAGGTGCAATATAAATAATACTTCACAAATGATTCCAAGTCATCACAAAAAGGCTGAGCCTGCTTCATGGTTGCACAGGTCGGCTTCTAGAATCAGCTTATGCCGATATGTATTTTTTAAGAATGGACAATGTTTATGAAATATTAATGACTCTGTCCTAAGCAAAAGCTTTCCGCTATTGATTAATATCAATAAAACTAAAATAAAACTTTAGATATGTGCACTTGAGTATTAATGATTGTTAACTTTCATCTTTCTTCCTCATTGTATATATTTTTTTGTATTACTCTGACAGTTTCTAAAACTTTTCTGAAAATGATAATCCAAGTTTACCAAGGTTTACCAAAGCTACAAGTAGTGTAATATTAGTGGATTGGACCAGAGGGAGAGAGAGAGAGAGAGAGAGAGAGATACAGAGATGCTTTGCAGGTTGACAGAAAAGAGCACTCACATTTTACAATGATGCCTTTGTGCATTGTTCCCAGGCAGTCTGTATCCTGGCATGTGTTGGCTCAAGGAAATGTAAGGGCAGGTTGGGGTGAATGAGAGGGGAGCTACTACATCTGACCCCATGGACAAAGAATTGGCACGGTTGGTGGGCGAGACAGGAGTGCTGACTTGCTGTATAAGCACAGTGACACCGGGTGGTGAAACTGAAACACAGCCTAGCATGAGGAGTAGGGTTTGGCTGCTGTATAACTAACATTTCATTTTAAATTAATTTTTTTTTGTTTCCTCACATATCATGCAACAACTGAACAAATATCACACTGGCTGATAACTGCAGCACTAGTCTATCATAATAAACCAACAAAAAATAGTGGAATCGATCATAATTTCTTCATATGAAAAATTAATAAAAAATATCAAAGTTATTATCTGTAATAAATTGTGAGAGTGCAATGCATTGCAGGTCACACTTGGGTACAGACCCATACTCACCCTTGTTTAGAGATATCAGTCAGCTTGACATGTCCATCTGTGGAATGAGAGAAGAACTTCCATGAAAACTAACAGAGTGGGATGCAATCCTAAGATCCTGGAGTTGTGTGGTGCCAGCAGCATTGAGCAGAGGTCCTTCATTTCATTCACATTACATAGCTAGATATTTGTGGTACTCTATCATGCAGATCTACTGTACAGCAACCCACAACTGCGTCCTAGAGCTGTGCAGAGAAAATAACCCTTTGTCTCTGACTTCATGTATTGCCTTAGACCATTTGACAAGTGATTTTTTCACAGCTAGTTAACACATTTATCATGTTGTATTGGCAATGATAAATACTGTACATTTATGAAACAGCAATTCAGTAGTAATTTGCTAACCCATCACTAGTAGCTTTCATATGCTGATATATTTTAGAGAATGCTCTGTCATTATGAGGTGATGATTTCTATTAAAACTGCTGAAGCATATAAAGATAAGATCCTGACTGTCTGGTTTTATTTTCTATACTTATTTGAAAAGATCACAAGCTCAGTTAAAGTTAATGAAGTCAGACCCTCCTTACCTTTTTTTGTTTTTTTTCTTCAGCCATTTCTGCATTTCTTGGTCCCCCTTTTACCAATGCAAGTTCACAGGATTCAAGAGACTACCCTGAAAGTAATGGGCACATGACAAAACACCACCCTGGACAGCAGGACACACCCACACTGAGACAAGGTAGGTAGTCTTCAACTTCAGTGATATTTACAGTACCTCTGTAACAAGTGTTCAACATGGTGTTATATTAATGGGGGTTATATCCCAGTTTTAAACATGTATTCATGTCAATTTGCAACGTAAGCAAATGTGTACATTTAACACAACTTTAAAGGTTGGAAGCAGGGGGAAGTTTTAGTTTTTTGTTTATCTCCAAAACTAGGGCAGAGAGATTTACAGAATGAAAACCATTTTTGACTTACTCAATTGGATATTTGTAAATTAGGAGATGTGCAGCTTGAACGTCAGTATTAAGTTCATATTTTGGGTAAAAAACATTTTTGGGAGCAGTTTCAAGATCAATGCATATGTAACAAAAGTTAACCTCACATTCACATACACAAGAAAATTAACCTTTGAACCATGAGACCAAATCCAGCTAATGCAATCACCAATAGTACTATTTATTGTTTTAACCTGGACTTTGGCTTCATGGATTTGCAAAAGAAACACTAGCAATATTTATTTACACATATTAATTGTCCTCACTTATGTAAATAGATCTTAGAAAGTAGGATACATCATTTGTTACCACATAATTAAGCAGTTCAGCACACATACTGTATTTATTAAGCACAAATTTGTATCCCAAAAAGTTGCAAATCACATGCGCATGAGAATATAATGAATAACATTTTCAAAATGCAATTTCATTAATTTTCACCAATCACCAAGTTTGGGCTATTATAATTAATTAATATGTAGGCTTACAGTAGGTCCAGTTCCTTAAATGACATACAAGTAACCGTAGCATTTTAGTGAGTTTGGTAATTTAGTCACTAAAGTAGCTTTATGCCTATGGGAAGGTCTTGTTTCAGCGTGTACAAAATTAAATTAATAGCAACAGAATCAGAGAAATGCAGTTAAATCTGTAAAGTTGTACCTGAGATTCTGACCTTTGCAAAATAACGATGTAACATGAAATATGGATAGCTTCTGCACAGACTTCTGCAGTGCATTTTGTGTGTATTAGAGCTGCTGTACGGTATCATAGATTTAAGTCATCGTGCACCTGCTTTGTGCATCTGAAAAGGGCAAATAGGTTAAAGTTAAATCCGGGCTCTCAACCATGAAAACATACCTTCTGCTTCTCAAAATGGGACTAGGCCTGTGCCAGTAGACAGTTATTAAGCCTTACCACAATAAAACATTTTAAGAGTGAACCAGAACATCCTCCATTGGTAAAATAAAATCATGCAGTAGTGCTTAGAATGTTAATTTCAAAAACAAGCCGGATAGAAAAAGAATATACATTTAATAAACACCAGAACATTAACCAACCCATTGGTGTCACCAATACCCCCCGGGTGGACCAGTCAGGACCAACTTTGTAGTGCCCACACTGTACAAGCTTTCCAAATCACTGAAAAATGAATTGGGTAACATTATACGAATTGGTAGTTGGACAGTTTCAGCCATTGGTCACAGTTAAGATGTTTTTGGCACAACTGCCTTGGAAAAATTAGGCACTGCTCCAATAATGACTCCAGGTTAGGATAGTTAAAAGGAGTGACATTGAAGTTGGGTATTTTCTCAAGGCCAGAAGATCCTGAGCTGTTTTGTTGTGTGGTGCGTGCGGCAACGCATTGTACCAGTACATACTGTCAAACCTGACATAACTCCTGTAATGTGGTCCTAAAATTTAAAAGAAGCTGTTTGTTGGTAGTTGTTAAATTCTCAAATATGAGCAATTTGTGGAAACAGTTAAAACACAGTCATCCTGATTTTGCTGCTCACTTGGTACCCTCTGCTACTTTGTCATTGGTCTCACATTCTCCATCTGGGTACAACATTTGTGATTAATTCTTACAAGCAATTAAAATGTGTAGCCTTTTATTTATTTATTTGTTTTATTTTGAGGCCTACCTTGCAGTGATGTGTTTTATTTAAAATAAATTTGCATTCTTTGTTGAAATAAAAAAAAATCACTAATTCAATGATAAAGTATGTTATGCTTCTTTATATTATATATGCTATCTTTGGTGGTGGAGTGATTTGCATGGTTTAGTTGAAAATTTGCACGGTTTACGTACATGTCACTCACACTGTTTTTAAATAAAACCAAATTTAAACAATTTATTTAAATTAAAAAAATAACTACAACAGTACCTCATAGACATCTCCCACCACCACCAAGGCCCTGGACAATGGCAGTGCAACTGGCTACCACTGGTATTTTTTTGGTTAATTGAATAAGATAAATAGCTTATCTGCACACTAGATATTTGGACACAAATGGTCGTCGAAGACCACAGTATGACAGTGTTCTTTTCAATGAGCTTTCTGCAGCTGTTCGTTTTGGAGTGGTGATAGGCAGCATTATAAAAGAAGCCAAGTGTATGCTTTCCTTAGTGCTTTACTTTGTTTAATAGTCTTAGTAGTGGGCAGTTAGGGTGAGTTGTATTTCATTCAGGCTAGAGTTTTCAAAAAACACATTCCCAGGTAGTTTGGGAGAGGTGTTTATTGTGTAGTTTGTCGTGTTTCTCCAGAATCCACTCAGAATCATGCTAATTGGTCTTTAGTTTAAACATGGTTGCGTTTTTTCTGTTAAAAGCAGAACAAATAGTTTAAAAAGGCCTTCATTTCCTGTTGCCAGTGGTACTCGGGTAAATTCTCCTGTCTGGTATTTTGTGGTATTTGCCCTCCTCTCAAGAACCACATCAGAGCACTCTCTTCTCACATTTTGTTTCTTCCAGATTTGCCTTGTTCTGCCTAATGGTCAGCCTTCACTCCAAATTCACCTCCTTTCACCAGACTCAGATCAGAGAAAATATGGGTTTACTTCTGGGGACAGGGTTCACTCGTCTCTGGCTACCGGAACATCTGACTGGACCTCCCACTAGCTGTCCCCTGTACTCCCAAACTTCATCAGCCTTAAAAAAATATTTATTCATATTCAACCCAAAACATTAAGAATTTATATCTTAAACGATGCCCCGCAACTCCTTCCTGAAGTTTGTCTATTTTTACATCCCATTCTTTTCCATATTTTCTTAAACTTGAGAGCACTTATTTTTGCAGCTGAATTGCTTTCCTTTTGTCAGTGTGGAACTCTTTCTCTTGTGCATATTTCACAATGGAATTTCCACTGCATTGTTCCATATTAGTGGCGACTTTACCCCAGGCAACCTCTTGCTGCCTGAACACCTCTTCACTTTATACTTAAATCACTTTATAGTGATTTTACTTTCTGAAGGAAAAACAAACGTATTCAATTATCTCTGTTGTTTACCCACTTTCTGCTTTTTTGATACCCATTTTGAAGATAATCCTTGAGGAGGCCCTGAAAAGAGGCTTGGATGAAGTCATATGTTTGTCTGTACCACAAAGGTAAAATGAAAACTGATCCAGAAGTCCTTGAGAGAAAGAAGTTGTTACCAGTGTGTTGAAAGTTAAACAAAGAAATAATTTCTAAATACCTTCCCTGAAATATGAGGGAATAATAGAAATGAATGTCCATATTATGTACAGTGACAGAGTTGTTGGATTGATGAATGACCTGTTGATCCTTTAGAACAAATCACAGATCTTGAGTACAATGTGCTTAAAGGCTACCAGGAGAGAATGACTTTTACAGAAGGGTACAAATGGTTTCTTTTAACAGAAGGCATCAGACTTTATTGACATTTAAAATGGTGGTAGGGTGCTAGTGTTCACAGAGATCTGAAGTAAGGTTGGTGGGTAAGAAGGCTACCTGTTTAATTTTGTATGTTAAAAACCTTTAAGAGAAGACAGAGATTTTCACTTTTTATTCCTCCTGTTACTCTTTCTTTGCATGTGTTTGAGCTTTGAAAGGTAAAAAGAGCACTAACAAATAGTAATTCATTCATTCTTTCTGTATCTTGGGTGGTACCAGAGTGGGTACTGTAATAATATGTTAGCTGTCTGAGAGCAATAAATTTATGCTCTGTTACCTTTCAGCTACAAAACCAAATCAGATCAAACCAGAGCTACTTTCCTGGTATCACGGTGTACACTTTGCACTTTATATTATGTTACATTTGTTGGTTTTCTGTTCAACAAAAAAATCACTCAAGTGTCTAGTCTAATTATTGAAAATGACTGTCAATCTGTCTCACGTATACTGTATATGGGTTCACTTAAATATTCAAATGTGCCTGGGAATGCAGAACTTTTCTTGAAAGTGGATTATAAATAATAAATGTTCTATTTTATGCACTTTTGCATTGATACTTTGCATAATTTCTTCCTTTCGTCAAAGCCCTTCTAATTTGACATTAATTCAGATTGGCAGCATTTGCTTGTAAAGGGTACTTGATTGAGGCAAGGAGAAATAAGCACCCTGACATCCTAGAATAGTTAGTATAATCCCTGTACATTAGGCCCAAGGCATAGTGGAATGGAATTAGAATTAGGAGCCATTCATTGTACCCCTCTCTTCTGATTCCAGCCAGTGGGCAGAAACAGCAGTACTTTTAAATGGCAGTTAATTCCTTTACTTTGGCACGGATTCTTTTCATTAGTGGGACTTAGAAAGGCTGAATCAGATAGCTGATCAGGTCTACCAGGCTCACACATTTGTAGGCTGCTGCATGTCCTTACTGTATGGAGATTTGAATACTTGCACTTAAATTGAAAATAAAAAGGTTTGGAAATGTTATTGTAAAAACAGTTTCTCGTAAGTGGATAATTTCAAAGAGAAGCTCCAAACTAGTCTTTCCCATTTATCAGCAGTGAAATCTAATACATCCTGATCCAACTTTCTACTAAATTGTTGCTAAACAGGACTGTTTAACCTTTTCACCTTGGTATGCTGTGTTTAAATCTCTTTCCCTGGCCTCTCTTTCTCACAGTATACTCAGCAGGTCATTAGCTGCTGGAAGGCACAGCGACAACAAGCAGGGGAATCAAGTACAGTGTACATTGTTCAGAATAGATTGGACTTATGATTTATGTCAAGCCTGAAGGACTGATGACCCATTACTCCCTATGCTCTCCCCACAAACAGCAACAGAGCAAATCACTCTAGTAGTCTGTTCCCTCAGCTCTTTCACAGGTCTTCTCTTGTGCATATTGCAATGTTGGACTGAAAATCATTAGTGCTATTCGCAGATTTGTTTTCCCAATTTACAAATGCAAATAGGCATACCATTTAAATGTTTCTACACTTGGTACTGGTATTTTATGTTTTTTTTTTCTTCTTCCAAGATGAACTGGGCTACAATTGTAATAGCAAGGAAATCACACATTAGAATGTGGTAATGTTTCTTCAGCGTTACAGTAGTGGCAGTCTAGATTACACTGTAAGGAAAACGCCCACTGGTCATGTCAAGTGCAGTTGTGCTGATGAAAATGTATGCTTTCCATTTAAAAGCAATGCTAGAGATGTATTTCTATAGCTCATTACCAATAGGTGCCATCTGCATTTATGACTCTGAGGAATGCATCACTTAGGAAACAAGCATCAGCAAAACTGCTGTACATTTCTGACCATGAGAGAAATGTATGATTTTGTCAAATAACAAAACCATGCAATTTTTTTAGCGCAGAAAACTAATTTAAATTCCCAATGAACATAACATTTCATTCTTGTACCCAATTAATCCTGTTTCTGGTTGCGGGGCCACCAGTGCCTATTTTAGCAGTACATCCTTAATTCCAAAAAATGTCCTATTTAATTAAACAACACTGTTTGAGCAATAAAACTGAAATACCTCAACCATCCACACCTTCAGGGAATCTGCTTATTCTGCTAAAGATCAATTGGAGCCTGGTAGCATAGGGTCTAAGGCAGGAGCCTACCCTGGATCGGGCACAGATACTGGGCATAACATGCACATCTTTGAATTTTCCAGGATAAAAATCTATGTAGAAATGGTTGAGAGTTTGCAAAATCCTTCAATTCGAAATACGAGATCATCAGCCTAAAAGAGCTTCCATGAACCCTGCACACACCCCCTTGGTCCCCACTTCCAATACTGTCATGGAAAGCAACAGGCTCATAATGGATCCCTGATGTAGCCTGCCTTCATCTTAAAGCTTTCACTGTCTCCTTCTGCTGTCCTGACTGCTTTCCTGTGCTGTACGTCGACTTCACCACAAATAACTCCTCCATATCCAATCTTTCATGAACACCTTAATATGTTTATGTTGTATATATTTTATACAAATAATTTTACTTTGTATCATTTGTTTAAATAATTTTACATTATACAGTATTTTCATTTGAGGTTTTATTGAATGCTGTCATTCTGTGCTGTCAGAATTATTACAAAATGACATTTTTTTGACAAAAGAAAAAATGTTTACTTGATTTGTGGATTGAAATTCAGTATTAGAAAATGAGGCAAAAATACAGTTGCTGACTTCAACCTTTAGCATTGTCATATTAAAAAACATGGAGTAATGCTTATCACCAAAACAACAACATCTAGCTGTTTCAGCCTTAATCCCAAAGACATGGAGATTATGTTAGCTGTCAGCTCTACATTGACCCTTATGAGTGAGTGTGAGTGAGAGTGCATTGTGATGGAACACCAGCCTATCGTGGGCTGGGTTCCTGCCTTGTATCTTATGCTAATGGCATCATCACCAGCTCAACATGATCCAGACTTGTTCAAAGGAGTTGGAAACTGAATGGATGAATATTTTTATTGAATATGTAAATGACAGTGTGTCATGGAGGTTTGGGGGCAGAGTGGTGATGTGGTTTGCAATGCCGCCTCATGGATCCAGTGCCCTAGGTTTGAATCCTGTGCTTGGTGCTGGTCTATGTAGAGTTTGCTTATTCTCCTCTTTTTTTGTTTGGGCTTTCCTCCATGTACTCTGATTTTCCTCCTATATATCCCTAAAGACCGGTGTCAGGGGGCTTGGTGTCTCCAAACTGGTCCCAGTGTGAGTGTGGTTGTGCATGTATATGTGTCCTGTGATGGGCTAGTGCCCTGTTGAGGGTTGTTTTCTGCTTTGTGCCCAGTACGATCATGATAGGCTCCATGCCCTCACAAACCTGAATTGGATTGAGTAGGTTTAAATAAGTACAGTAGCATTGAAAAGGTTAGCATCGCCCAGAAAGCTTCATGTTTTTGATAGAATTTGTTTTAATTAAGATACCATTATGTTGATTTTAAAATATAGCCAAGGCACTCCTGATGTTACAGGTAGCTGCTTGAGATGACTGATTTATAATTTGTTATTCATCAGTGACTGCAAAGACCCATTTTCAACATTCATTATTCCAGTCAGCCAGTCAGTCAGTCATTATCCAACCCGCTATATCCTAACACAGGGTCACAAAAGTCTGCTGGAGCCAATTCCAGTCAGCACAGGAAGCAAGGCAGGAACAAATCCCAGGCAGGGCGCCAGCCCACCACTGGGCACACACACACATACGCCAAACACAGACTAGGGACAATTTAGGATTGCCAATGCACCTAACCAGCATGTCATTGGACTGTGGGAGGAAGCCCACATAGACACAGGGAGAACATGCAAACTCGATGCAGGGAGCACCTGGGAAGCAAACCAAGGTCTCCTTACTGTGAGGCAGCAGCGCTACCACTGCGCCCATGTGCCGTCCTTCATTATTCCAGTGTCGGCAGAATTGGCACTCCGACCACCATAAAAATCCTCAAACTGTTCCATTCCTTCTGAACTAGTGTGGTGCTGAGGTATCACCCATTGCATGGATGTACTCGGGTCTTAATCTGGGATCCTGAGTTGGTTTGTCATGTGGTGGGTGCGGCAATGCACTGTATCAGCGCCTGCTCCTAACCTCTCTCTCTCTAATGATAAACTCTCTTAGCTCATCCTTAACTCATCGTATTTGAATGCTAATTGGCTATTAGAGAAACCTTTGTAATTGTGTTAGCACAGCTGAAACCTGATATTCTGTTCAGTAGAGCAAGTCAATTGTCTTTCCTTTGTTTGAAAGTTAGAGGCATTCCTAAAATTCGGTTCTGGGTTCAAACATGGCCAAAACAAAACAGCTCTCCCTAGAAACATACCAGTCTATTGATGTTTGTGAAATGAAGTTTATTCATGCGTCAGTTTGCCAAAATAGTGAAAATGTCATACAAAGGTGCCCATCAGTTTCTTGAGAGAAGTTGCAGACAGAATCTAACCAGAAAAGAAAAAGAATTGTGAGGTCCAGATGCACAACTTTATGTGAGAGTGTGTAGTTTAAGAAACAAATGTCTTATGGGTCTTCAGTTAGATGCTTCTTTACATAATTCACAACAAATACCACTGTCATTTATGTGGGCATTGGTAATGTGGTTAGTGCTGCTGCCTCACAACACCAGCTGCCCAGATTCCTCTAGTAACCAAATCACCGTCTACATTTATTTTGTTTGTATGTCTGTTTTCACATCCCAAAGACACAAGTTTTAAATTAATTTGTGTCTAAAATGGCCTGTTGTGAGTGAGTGTGAGGGTAACTAATGATGGACTACCATTCTAGACAAGGCTGATTCTTACCTCCATCTTTTTCTTGCCTGAGTAAGTTGTAACTGCCTATAATGTTGTATTTAAATGAACAGGTTTAGAGACTGGATAAATAACTTATGTTTTATTTTCAACAATGTATTATACAACTCTACAGTATCTCAGTCGTTGTACTTTCTTTTTTCATAAAGAGGGTTTTTTTCTGATTGAAGTTGTTGCTCGTGAGATACTGTCTGCACAATAACAGTTGTCAGTTGCTATGAACTGCATGAGATGTGTGTGCTGTGGCTCTGAAGTGTGCACAGCTGATTGATTGACTCCTCTCTGTCCCGCTGTCTGTTCTCCTTTTTTTTTTTAACATTTTTTGGACACCAGACGTCATTGTGAGTGTTGGATTCAGAAGACTGCATCTTTATGAACAAGCCAGATGATGTGCCAAATGCATAAGTGAAACCTGGACATACTAGAACACCATTCTGTCACTTTAGTTTGAGCATTAGATCCGCTTTAATGAGATCAGACCATTCATTCCAACAAGCTCACCAATCCAATTCATAATCTGAAGGTCTTTAAATAGCTGTTCTTTACCACACTGCTTGGTAGTTTATTCCATGTGTCTATTGTCCATTGTGTAAAGAGACATTTTGTAACGTGTGAGAAATTTACTCTGAACAGGTTTCCAACCATGCTTCCCATGTTCTTTTCAAAGAATTAATTTTTACACACTCCAACCAGGTTTCTTATTCCTTAAATGGAAAATGTTCTGCTCCTTTAAACTTTCCTTATACCTTTCAGTCCTCCAAGTGAGACCTCAGTACTGATTTATATACCTAATGTATAACCTCTCTGTTCACATCGCGTTCTACAAGCAGAAATCCTGTTTGCTGCATTGATTGCTTCTATATACTGTCTGGATGCAATTAACCACTAGCTAGAAGTAATCTGTTCTTCTTAATGGTATTCACAAAAAATTGTTAAATATTAATTAGGGAATGAACTGGATTAAACCCATTTATAAAATTATATATTTGGTCATTTATCATGCCATAGTAATATAGAGTACATCTTCTTACGTTACTGTGTATAGTGTCAGTGTCATCAACGTCTTTTCATCATGCTTTGTTTTTATGGTACAAATGGGGTTACCTAATGCTATAAAATTTTCAGAAAAAGTGCAGTCTGCCATGCATTGGGGGCTTGGCAGTAACAGAAAATTAATACCTGGTGAACAAAAGCACTTGTTAGACTCCATATAGCCCCACATTGTGTATGAAAGGATGGTTCTGCCATTTTTAACTGATCATTTTACCTACTTGAACAAATGAGCTTCAGAACCAAATATCAGTGGGGGAAAAAAATAGATTAACAAGACAAAGCTATCAGAAAGTATACAGTGTGCATTTCACTAATGCTTACAAAGTGGCCATACTGTCATAAATGACTTCCCTTAATTATGAACTTCAAAAAGGAAAAAGTGCATGAATTGTGTTGTCTTGGCTGGCATGTAGTGGCTGCCTTAATGTTTTATTTCTGCTTGAATGGAAAGTAAAATTGAGTCATCTATAAATATATTAATCTTTTTCAGCTTTAGAATCTGAAATGTTCATAGTATTTTTGTGTAATCCATCAGTTTATTAAGTAAAGATTACAAAAAAGTTTGATATTGATTTTGCCTATAGAACAATTTCAAAATACTGTACAATACATTGCACAAGTCTGATATGTATATTTTATTTAGATTTTTTTATAGTTATTGCATAGTGGAATTAATTGTTTTTCAGTATAAATCAATTTGTTTAATCATATTTTAAATTTAAAATTGTGCTTAAAAACTGCAAAGAGTGATTGAATGGGCTTCTAATTAGTTTTAGGTGTTCATTATGTGTATGCTTTTTCAGTGTGTAATACAAAAAAACCAACTGCTCTTTGAAAAGCAGAGGGAGAGTTTCCTCTGAAGCTAGAATTGCTCTTGAGGCTCTAAATGGTCAGGTGGTCTCATTTAGCCAGAGGCTGAAATCTCTTAGTTGCTTGCTTACATCCCAGTATGAAGCAACACAAAACTACTTACTCCATGATCTGTTGGAACACATGCAGACCCTCACGGGGGTCCTCCGGACAAGGCGACTACAATCTATTTGACCTCATTAGCCACCTAAATTCTTCTTTCAGATAATGCACTGGTGACTTCCAATGTTGTTCTTTGAGAATTTGAGCTTATTGTAGTGCTAGGGTGTCGTACAATGTTAGCCATTACGAATGTAGTGAGAAGTCAAGCAAAATGACACCTTTTATTGGTTAAGTAAAAAGATTACAATATGCAGGCTTTTGAGGCAACTCAGTCCCCTTCTTCAGGCAAGATGTAATGCATTTGAGTTTATTGTACAGATAGCAGCAAACCAAGACAAAAATGGAGATAAAGCTATTATCCTTGGGCTGGTGCTGATTGTTTCCTTGGGTTTTCAAAGAAACTAATGAAAACTGAACATTATCACCCCTAGAACAACGTGAAACTCATTCATAGAGATTATGAGACATCTGATAAGCCAAAGTCTCATCAATATCACAGCAATTAGGGTTAGTATTATTAAATGCTCCATTAGTGATTATTATTGTCACTTTTGTCATGAGTTGGAGCTGAGATCATACTATGCCACTTCTTTTTCCTTCTTAGCTCTCGTTGACCTCTCTAAGAAGCGAATGTTAGCCATTTTACAGTCCTTCTTAAAACTTGCGTTTTTCTTTTTGCTGTTCTTAGGACATTTTTGCGAAATCCTTCTTTTTCTGTTTGTACCACATGATTTTTTTTGTCAAATCCTGTATTTTGTATACTGAATTCCTGTTTAGGTTTGAGGTGCTGCTTAAATGTTGATTTTTGTTTCAGGTCAGCAAAAGCTACGAGTCTTTGGCTGTTTCAACCGCTCAGTAAGATGTAATTGGTTCCACCACAGGTCTTCTGCTTAATAAGTTCATTGTAATTTTCAGAATATTTGAATGTAATAATTTCTAGATTCAATGTAAGTGATTTTGTTGTTATCTCTACTGCTACATTCTGACTGTCCTTGTTTCAGAATGTTTGCAGATCACAGAACCCTCAATAGACACTGGTCCACTACTGAATTTAAACCTCCTAGGTTTTTCACCATTGTGGATCAGATCATTAGTCCATTGCTTAAAGCAGTTGCTTTCCCAGTGGGAGTCACTAATCTGAACATAGCATGTAAAGTACATCTAATGCATATTCGGTCCTTGTTGTTTTTATTCAGTTATCCAGTGTAGCTGTAACTGAACATTGCTTTGCTGTCCTTTTCTAGTGTGCCATGCTTGGCTGATGATTTATTCTTTTCTGTTCAATTAACCTTTCCTCTTTCTACTTTCTGGTCTGCGTAGCTCACATCACCAGCTTGCCTGGACTGATCTCACCACCAGCTTCTCTGCCTCGTTTTAATGAGTAAATAGATCACTTCAGTTGAAACATATCCCAGTCTGTAATTACCTTGAAAATCACATCCTAGTATCAGTAAGAAGCGGAAAGTTCTGGCATCTTAAAATGATGCCCTTCTTCACACTTTCACAAATCGGTGCAGACAGAAAAAATAAATCCAATAATTGTTTCATTTCTGTGTGATACTCGCAGATACAGGTGTGGATGACCTGGTTTTCAAATTGTGAAGCTTGCTATGTGACATCCAACAGTTTTAACTCTTTCAGGGACATTTACAGTAACAGGTGTTGCAGGTAGTTTGAAAAAAGCAGCTTTTGTCATTTAGGAGCATATGAATGGATGCCAATACAAACATATACTGTGCAAATGTAAAGTAACAGAAATGAACAAAATAACCCTTTTGCATAGCAACTATTTATAATGAACATCATTGTCTCAACGAGCTTTACGTGCAAAGATATTTACTTTTTTAATTATTATCAAAAGCCTTTGGTTTTCTGGTGGTGTAGTCTCTGTCTACATCTAAGAAGTACAGAGACTTGTCTGTTTTTATAGGGCAGACTGAGGGGTTCACAGATTTATAACAACGACAACCTACAGTATACAAAGACACATCTCTTCATACTTTTTAAGTGATATGTTTAAATACATAAGGGAAAGGCAATTGGCAAGAACAAGAAGAAATTTAAAATTGCAAGAAAAGAATACAACTGGGGGCACACAGGACCTTTGGGAAGTTGAAATCGAATCCTTCCAACCAAGGCACACTTGTTAACCAGCAGCTTAACAGGCAGTTTTCAGCATACAACAGAGGAGGTTGTAGCTGCTGATTAAGGTTACTCCTATGATGGCACGACACTCAGTTCTTAAATTGATAATGTAACTGTTTTCCTTCTGCTCTAAGGCTCTGTTTCTATGCTGAGAGGAGTAATTTGGTTGGTATAACAGTCGTGGCATGCATCAAAGCAGACCGATAAGAAAACAATGAGAATGGAGAAAATGCTTGGAACAGATGGTCATGATGATGGACCCAATTATAATACTCAAAAATACAAGACAGACATTAATTTAAAATGAACAGCCACACAAGAAACTCCATTGAGAATATGCTGCACAAAAGTAATAAGCCTTCATTAAAATAATGACACAGATAGGGCACACTTTGTATTGTCAGGTAGAGTGAGCTAAAGTTTGAAGGTTTTGCAGACATGCTCATCGCTGCCACAGTTGTTTCATTATAGGCACCCATGCATAAAGCACTAGTTCCCTTTAACTTTTTCATTGGTATTTATTTTATTTTATATCTTTACACTAGTAAAACCAAAAGAATGAGGGCAAACGCACATGAGATCAGGAGAAAGTAGTGTCTGGCCTTTAACAGCAAAGTCAAGGAAAAGAGTTGCAATTTCCCCAGGAATTACTTGGCCACACCATGAGCCAGGGTTGTTTCCCTGGGTCAGGTTTATTTTTTGTTCGTGTAGTTAATCTTTTTGTTATTATTTGTTATGCTGTTAATACTTTTTTTGGTTTTATTTTGTCTGTTTTGAAGTTATGAAATATTGATTTGTGTAGTAATTCTGCTATTTATTGTTTTGGCGACATTGCATAGAAAAGATGGCAGCTGACATCACCAGGAAGTTCTTTGCTTGCAGTGTTCAAAAGCACTCTCTGTGTGGCTGAAATGAGTTCTATTGTTAGCTCAGGATGCAAAGAGATCGCTTCTGAGCCGGACATTATGAGTTCACAGCTGACCACATGCTTCATAGTTTGAGTTCATGGCAGTTCACCAGTGAATAATAATGTACCAAATCTGGATCTTCAAGATGTGTCATTCAAGCTGGTGAAAAAGAAATTTGAGGGCAAAGGAAATGCAGTGTACTGTGTTACCCAAAAAGCTGGCTGCATGGAATGAAACAGTGAGAAGGAAATCCAGTGATGCACTTGCTTAGCATCTGGTGGATTCATCTGGCACCGAAGTACATGCTTTGACTGTGTGAAGAAATCTTAGAAGAAATGGTCTTGTAATGCATGTTGAAGCAGAAGAAATTTAGAGTATGTGATAAAAACATGGAGTGGCAACAAGTGCATAGAGTCTTATTTAGCAAAGAGTTCACAATTGTAATTTTTGGATCACAAATATGCAAGTACTAGGCTGACCCGACTTTTAAGACGACCGACTTTTAAGTTGACCACTTCTTAAGGCAATTCAATATGTAGATCAATTTGATATTTTATACAAACTCATTAACTTGGTTATATTGCATTTGAGCGGTATTACTTTAATACTCATAGTTTCTGTTATTTTTGTGATGAAATTTAAACTTTTTTTCTATATTGATGTCGCCCTTTTGAACCCCCCCGATATTTACTACGCGGTGAGGCATTTGTACTCCATCAACATTAATTATTTCCAGAGACATAATTTTGTCTATTTTTCCAGCACATCGCGCACAAAAGCAAGGGAACGATGGGAGCACCAGAACTCTGCTCACATCATGTCGCTTTGTACCGCAAGCTGCAAGTAGTAAGTCTGTTATAAGCGGAATGCCGCTACGCTTTCCACTCATGGGACGGAAGGACAATCCCGACTGCTTTTATATAGTAAGAAAGAAGAAGAAGATATCGCACAGTCTGGAGTAGAAAATCATCTTTTACTTGGAAAAAAACGAAACTACAAATCCCATCGTGCATTGCAAAATGGACGGGGCGTGTGTGAAACTCCGCGCCTGCGTAGCACTCACGGGACAGAAGGACAATCTCGACCGCTTTTATATAGAAGGATGTCAGAGGCAGTGTTGTTAGGGACATTGAAGTCTCTCTGCCACCATTTGTAAAACACATTGTCAGATCTGTCATGGTCACTCCAGTACTATGGGGAATCTGGTCAGAATCAATGGAATGGGGACTGATGAAAAATATATAAAATGATTTTGATGAATCATTCTGCACCTTTGGGGAAAATTACTTCTTGGCAGAAAGTAATCTTTTAGCATGATATCAACTCCAGGGAACACTGAAAACACATTTGAGACTTACTTAGAGAAGAAGTCTGCAGATGGAGCATGGAAGTATGATGAGTCAGTAGAGGGGACCTTTTTACAGGTACACTGTGTGGGTAGTAGAGGAGTGGAACAGCTGTTTATTTAGTTTCTAATTTCCTTTCTAGAATTGAGGGGCATCAACTGGAAGAAGACGAGTGTCACTTCTTCTCCACCCCAGGTTCAGCCCCTTCCAGGCATCATATCCTGACAGAATGTCATCAGATTACCTGCAGACCAAAGGGGGAGCAGACAACACTCCTGCAAGATCTGTTTCTATTAATCACCATGACAGTGTTGATAAGGATGGCACGCTGTTGTGTTTCCACTGTCTTATTTTTATTCAGTTTTGTTCAAAGAAGTGGCAAGTAAATGGATTTACCTGGTTAGAGCTGCAGACTTTCTTAATTCAGTAAATTGTTTAAAATAAAATAAAATGACAGTCACAAAACAGTGAGTATGGCCTTGCTATTCGTAAGCCTGGTTGAATCTAAAAGGTGGCATCATCACAATATTATTGTTACTCTGGAACTGTTACCATCAGAACACCCGCACTTCCAGTTTTGTGAAGCTGAATAATGATTTTCACATTAGCACAATTTTATTTGATAAGACCAGCTATCTTGGAATTATACCAGTCCAATTATTTTCAGTGTGATTTCACAGTGTGTGATTGAAGCTCTTGCTGAAAGTGCAGACATAAAGCTTCTGAATTCTGCACAGTTATCCAGTTATGAGAATCTGGTATACCTCCTAATTGGTGTCAAATTCTGCAAATAATAAGTACTTTTAATGGTACTATGTATTTTATTTATTCATTATTTGTGAAGAAATTTATGTTTACCATTTGGCTCATTAGGTTGTCACAAGTTTTTGAAATCACTAGCTCTTTGGGGACACAATCTCAGTTACCAAGGTCGTGTGAGTGTGCTTTGTGACGTCGTATGTCTTTAGTACCAGTGCCACATTAAAGGCCTGTCTGAGTTGTGCCTAAAGGTAAGGCAAAATCCACGAGAGGGTCTTTCCTAGATCATTGCAATTACCTAAACAATTTTAGGTTTTTGGATGGGGACTATGTTTCCACTTTTCATTTCAGTATTTGTTGAACCGTTTCTAGTTCTTTGTCACCTGACCGTTGCTTATTATTTTTGACAGATTACTACTAAGCATCTCTGTTATGATTTGTTTCTTTTTAATTTTTGCTCTGTCTTGTATGGATTTTTGGTAGCCTATGGGAGGATTTAGTATGGGTAATTAATTTTTATCATTGTTTTTTGGATCTAATGCCATTTTTAACAGTGTTCATTTTTGTTACTCTCTTATTCTTGACTGCGACCTCTGTTAATGGTGACATCATTGGATATGACAGTATAAATATACCAGCACTTGATGAATAAACACGTTGGTGAAAAATGATCTTTATTAGTTTAGATTACAAATAAGTTGTCAAGTCTTGTTTTGAGTTTCCTACTTTGGCTTTGTCATGAAACTAATTCTTTTGGTTCTACCTAAACCTTTGATGTTCAAATTCATGCTCCTCATTTTAAAGATATACCTTGTTTATTCCACCTTCTACCCTGTCCCTGTCCTCAAGTGATTTGTTTACTGTTTAGAATCCTAAAATTCAAAAGCCCTCTGGCAACATACTTTCATGTTTAAATCATAAAATTTACTTTGTGATCTGCTAGACTTTAACTGAAACATCACCTTCAAAGTCAGAGTTACTTTGTAGGACTTTACATTTTATTTGCCACCTCCATCTGACTCTTCCAACTTCACCTGACAGATGGACAGTCTGGTGATTTACTCTAAAATTCTTTGATATGAAGCAGAAATTAGGTTTGGCTCCTTGATGCCAAGTAATCAATGCCCTGAGGCAGTAAAGGACACCCAGACCATAACTTGGCCTCTACTGAGTTAGACTGCTGTAATCAGTTTATTATCGGGGTGTATGATTGATGCAGCATATAGTGGGACCACTGGAACGTAGGAAGTTCTACAGCTGATTGTTTTCCTTTTAACATTGCTCACAAGGTTATGTAAATGTGCTTTGCAAAACGTAAGGTGGGTATCAATATTCATATGATTAGGCAGTGTTCTGTGTCATGCTTCTCTTCATCAAACTGTGTGTCTAACATCAGTGCATCAGACTATTCCAAGAACCTTTTTAGTCCAGACTTAGGACCTCTCTGGTCTCTTGACCAGGTGTGGTTGTCAGAGTGCTCTGCTATTGAACGTTCAGACACCCTTTGTCAGTTATGTTCCTGCATTTGGGTTTCAGCAAATATCATCTAGGATTTCTTTCAGTTGTTGTCCATCCACTTTTTTCTTTTGTCTGTTTATCTCTTTTTTCCCTAGACTGTTCTTGCAGGATTGTCTTGGAGGGGCTCTCAGACCTTGAGAAATGCCCATACCACTTTAGCTTCCTCCTCTGAGTAGGTCTTCATAGTTGATGTGGTGTGACTCATTGAGCTATTAAGGATAGTTTTGTAACTATCTCGACATGATGAGCATTCGTTACTGTAGAACTCTTGATCTTGACTGGCTGTGATGAGCTTCTAAAGTCAATGTGATGAAAACTGATGAATAAAGAGACAGTTTGTGAGCTTCCTACAATACAGGGCTGACCCAAATCAGCCTTCATATACTAATTAAAATTAGAATATTGCTTATTGAATAACTTTTTAAAGTAATAATTATCACTATTTTGTGTCTTTCAAGCACTCAGATTCCCTTTATCTTTTACTATGATATAAATTTATATTTCATACTACTCAGTGTCAAAATATGTAAAGATTTTGACAATACAAAAGCTTGCAAAGACAATTTTCTGGAAATGTGAAAAGAAAGGGTTATAAAGAAATACTGTGGAAAACATAAAGAATCTTGCAGTATATGGTATAGCTTCGGGACAGCTTAAAAGGTATGATAGTCATCATAAGGGTTGCCCAGGTTTATCTGTCTCCATTTTTACACAGGGCCATATGAGACACGAACAGGATGGAAAGTCTTCTCATGCTGAGCCTAATGAGCACTTCCAGAGCCCATGAAAGTGCCTGCTGAGCTCCTATCCTGTGCACTATGGACAAGATTTGTGAGTGTCACTGAGCAGGCTGAATCCATGAATCTTGTGGAGTGGAGGTAGGAAGACTGTGTGACATTAGTGCTGTTCCACTTCCATTATGTGGAATTTAAATGTATTTTCAGCAGCACACTTCTTCTTTCCTGAAACACATGTTTTTTCTCTCAGCCAGCAGATTGCTATTTTATTTCTCAGCTCTCCCTCTTTGTGAAGCCGCTTCAGCCTATTACACTTCTCTTTCCTGTCTATTTATGACAGCAATTCTCTTGGGACCAAAACTCATTTCGGCACAATGTAGTGGAGAGCAGCGCAAGTAAACCACAATTTATCTGCCCTGAGTAGCAGCCGCTCGGCCGCACTGCCAGCAAAGTAACCTCAATACGACCTTTGCCAGGGGATGTTTATTTAGTTTCTCCATTAGGAAAAGGAGAAAAATTGGAAACATTGAAGTGACTCCTTGGTATTTTTCAGGGAAAATAGAAATAAGATGAGGAGAACACCTCGTTTGCTATTGTGGGGGCTTAAATTAGGTGATTTTACAAAGCTGGCTGCCAGGAGCAGGCACCAGATTAACAGTTCACCTTTTCTAGTTTTCTCTGTTCTGCTTGCATTCGCCCTCATCAACATCTCAAATGAGAAACATTCTCAAATGTCACACAAGAGCAAGTGGCAACCATGGCTGTCAAAAAGTGGCAAAGAATCAAAGCAGAGCTCTTAAGCCATTCTGCCATTTTATTATGACTGTTAATATCACCTGGGTGCAAAACTAATGTAAAAATGAGGACAGGTGTCCTGGCCGGGAAAGTGGGTGATTTTGTACCAGATGGGAGGCCAGAGAAAAACTTCAGATCGATTGGCTACCGGAACAAAAAAAAAAAACTTTGTGTCCATCCAGTATCAAATAATGGAAGGAATAGTGATAGCTGGGAGTCAGGAGCAGTTCCATTCCCCAAATGCTAGGTGGTAGTGGTCCTCACAACTGAGCTTGGTTTGGACACCTACAAGGGTGCTTGGGATATGGAGTCTGGAAATGCAGCCCTGTTGATGTCCCTATGTACCTATAGAGAGTGGTGTAAGGGGAGAACCTCCCTACTTTCCTTATGGCCTGTAAGTGCCCCCCAGAAAACATGGTGTGGCACAGTAAGCATTCCTGGGTCCAGCATAAAAGGGAGCCTTGCATGGTTAGGTCAGTGTCAGGAGGTAGTGGGCAACACTCAACTGGAGGAGAAAGGAGGAAGAATTGTGTAATTATTATGTATTTTGCCTGATTTCGGAAGAGGTGATTGTGGAATGGTGCATCATGAGAACAAATATCCTTTATTTTATTCTTAAAACTTGCTGGCGTTTACTGTGTCTCAGGTTTGGGGGATAATGGCGTCCACTAGCAGTTACACAGTGCAGATTTGATTAGTTTTATTAAATTTCAGATCATTCTTTTTCTGTATATATAATGTTCCAGACTGTATATGCAATGTCCTAAAATGATCAATGTAGTTGATGTGAGTGAGAATTCTAAAGCACGTAAGTCCCTAAATCTCTTCCAAAAAAGCGCACTGGTAAGAGATTTCCCTGTCAAACCCCAGCTAGATATAAGGGCAAATGCAGGATCTTTATGAAATTGTTTATTCTCTCAAAATGCTCTCTTACACTGTGAAGCTCCAAAGAGCACGAAAGAGGTAAAGGAGTTGCCAGCAAAGGAAATCTAAGGCAAACAAAATCCCAATACAAAATCCAAGGCAAGGTCAAAAAACAGAGCAGAAATCCACAAACTCACAATAGGCATAAGAAGAGAGAGAATGATTACAGCATGTTGCTACACCCACTGCACAATAAACCATCATAAGCAGGGCATAGCAATTGAAAGTTAAGATTCTTGCTCAAGGGCCCAACAGATTAGAGTCACTACTGGCGTTTTACAGGATTCAAACTGACAACCTTCCGATTGCTGGCGCTGATCCCTACCCTCAGAGCCACCATTTCGCACATATAAATGTAAGCACTGCAAAATGACACAGATAAAGCTACCAGCTCCCTAGTGCATCCAAAATGAACTGCCAGAAATTGTGGAAGACCCTCCGGATATATAGGATAGTGGGCATTTGTTGTTGGTGATTAGCATTTGGCCCTACCTCTTTGGGGGACCGCTCACAAAGCACATGGAACGTAGGACAGGCATAGAAAACAAAGCAGACAATAAACAAAAGTAACATGACATACTGTACCTCAACAACTCAAACACTGAACAAAAAAGGCATAAAATAAGATCTTTGAACCCCAGATGTTGGGAGGAACTCGAGCTGAGATATAACATTAGTACTTTTCCACTTAAAAACCTAAAGTAATAGATACTATTAAAGTGCAATGTAGGTAAAACTAGAAAAACAGTACGGTGAACTTAAAGATCACTGTGCAGTTATATACTGTCACAAAAAGAATGACATTATAGTGACATTCTCAACCAGAATCATTTCTACTGAGATTAAAATTACAAAAATTCATTATTTATTAATTAAAGAAGACACAAACAAATAAAATGACAGCAGAACCATACAACTTGAACCCCTTCTGCACCAGCCAGACAGTTGGCCTATTCTGCACTGAGTGCCATAGAGCTCTGAAAAACTCATTTCTCCGTCTCTTATCTTTTTACTTTACTGCCGTTGAGTCTTTCACTTGACTTACCTTCTGACTCTAAGACTGAATAAGCCTGTGTGCTCAAGGCAGCTTTTAACATAACCCCACGTTAACTTCAGGCCTTTCTTTTCAAACAAGGATACCATTTCAAAACTCCCTTTCATGACTTCTGCACCCCTAACTGTTTATAATTACAGTATGTTTCCAAGGCTAGCCCACCCACTGTCTGCTCTGCTAGACAGACAGATGGCACATATAGTCCTATTAGTGACTTACAAACCAATGGTCAACAACCCTGCCATTCTTTAATTTTCTTAGCCTGAGGTACAAGGCATGAATCAGATCTGAACAGAATATTAGTCAAGCACAAAGCTTTCTCTTGCAGACTCATAAAATCAACCAAACTCACACACTGGGGGCAATTATAAAGTAGAAAATCCTGCATGTATGCAAATGTCCATAAGTAGGCTGTGGGAAGAGAAATGACTCACCTTTGGTCACACAGTGAGACAGTGATGGGGTCTGAATGTAGACTTGCGAGTTATTGTGTAACTTGGGTGTCAGCCCAGAGGGCTCCTGTGGCAGCAGGTGTTCAGTCCTCTAAATGTCTTTATTAAAAGGCAATTTTTGCTTCTAATGGAACATACTTTTTAAAATTAACTTTAGTTCTCTTGACTGTTAACATTAATTGCTTCTTTTACTCTTACACTACTGCATTCGAGCTTTAATCATTTTTTATTTTCTTACCGAGCAGTCAAATAACAATGAGATAAAAATGTGTAGACAGCCAGCAGATGTCCAGTTAACATAGTCCTATTTATTGTATGCCGTTTGTAGGCAGCCATGAAGTTCTGTCAACATTCAGTGTGTCACTGTGGTCTGTGTGTTTAATAAGCTTTGCCAGCTTATGAAGGTTCTAGCTGTTTGTAGTCTTCGGGACGAAAATAAAAAAACCTGAAGACTTTCTAGCAGTTTTACTATTTTCATGAACTTAGAGAGGCATCTGCTAACTCTTAGGAATTACCCAGTGCAGAGAACATGGAGCCACCTGTGCTTGCTTCCCCACTGGCTTTCATAACAAGACACTGGCAATACCATATCTTAGCCGTATTGTTGGCATACGAGTCCTGTTAATCTTTTGTCTTGAGAAAATGCCTCCAGATAGACAAGGTTTTTAGTGGAAACTTTAAGCCTTGCTCTCCGTTGCTAAGGTGTTTCACTTGCATGTTGTTGAGCTGCTGCATTTGCTTTGTTCCGACATTGTGTCTCTTCCTCTGTGACATTAGCATGTTATTGTTGTTGCGTGGCTGCGTTTTCTGCACACAGGTGAGAAGTGAGTTGAGCGTGAGCAAAGTGGATTGCTCGATACACACACAGGTCTTCAGTTTATATGCCTGTATGTCTAATGTTATTTTCATCTACATATACACCTGATGATCTTGTTATATTGCTTGCCCTTTCTTTATATCACCATTATTTCTTTTTACTTTTATTACTGTGATGTACAAGTCAGTTAGAAAGTATTTCTTAAAGTCCGCTAGGAGAAATCCAGAGAAAGTTCTTTGTTCCCAGAGATTTATAAAATGGTTTGGGTGGGTAAAGTTAACCCTAATTGGCTTATTGTACCTAAAGAGCATTATCTAAAAAGTTCTTAAAAAAAAAAAAAGGTCACCACATTCAGGTATTGTGAACACCAGAGCACCTGGAACGGACAACAGTTTTCTGCGTGTACCTCAGCTAAAAATTCACAGCTCATCTTGATATTTTGCAAAACTTAGGTAAATAAGAATTGGCAAACTATGTTGGTCTAAATTGGGGATATACTGGATTTTCAGCACATTTGGTATTAAGACGTAATGAATAAAAATGCAGAAGGTTTTGGACAAATTTGTGACAGTACTTCCAATGATCACCTGTTCTGGTTAAGTTAATTTAATTTCGGCTTTGTGCAATGGCACAGAAAGAAATGTGCCAAGTATACTTGAAAGAAAAAAATGTGTTTAGTATTCGGACAATATTTTCTGAATTACCTTAGGCTAAATATTTTCATTTCAGTACATCACTAGTCTGAATGACATCTATCTATCTATCTCAATAAGTTGGTTTTCTGTTGATATAATCTTTTTTGGAAAGGCAAATTATTATTTTTAGATTTTCATATGAGATGAGAGCATAAAAAGCAATTTCATGAAATTGTAGTTTAAGAAGGAAACATTTTTAATTAGTCCAATCCATAAATATAGCAAATTATCACAGCGGTTTAAAGTGACATAACTTAAGGTATCACATCACAAGTTACAGATATTCATTTGCTCCTTTTGCTTTTTCCTCTTCCCCAGTCCAGAGTGAGCATTTTCACCAATGCTCATAGAAATATCAGTTGTATTTCAACTAAGCATCTAACTCTTTTAAACAGATATTTAATGTATTTCTTCTTTTATATATCACCACACCAAAGCCTTTTAGATTCACCTCTTAATATAAATGACAGAGATTCTGGTGTTTAGAAGACAACAATGACATATCAAATTATGTGTTTATAATTTTTAATTCATGCATCAGTCCTTTCATCCACCTGTTTATTTTTCTGTCATTTTAAGGTCAAATATGACACGAGACCTTTGCTTCATATATACCAGGGAGAACTGCAAAAGTTGAGAAGGTTTAGCATTAAACTCCAAACTCTGGTTGACCATCAAGGATTTTCCTTAAGAGAAATGTGATTAATTTTTTCCCTGCACTTGCACATTCTCATTCTTATATACTCAATGGTTCTGAGGTTTTGGAGGGTGCAGCATTCAATTTTGTATATATATTGTAATTTTGTTTTTCTTTTATGTATTTCTGTTGCTATTTTATTACATTTCCATGTTACCATTTTGTATGTTTTTTCATTGGCTGATCTGCCATTTTGAGTTTTTCAAACAGCTACAGAGATATTGTTGATACTGTATATATTGTAGTTAGCAAAGGTTTGACCCAGTGATATTTAAGATAGCGGTACACTATCTGTGCCACACAAGCTTTTGGATTTGTGACTCACAACTGAATGTTTTCAGCAAGCGAACAATCAACCGAGGGAGTTAGGATTTAACTGTGTTATTTTGATTTTCTTGTTGTTCGTTTTGGGCTTTGGTATTTTGGTTTCATGCGATTCTTATGGCTTTTGACCTTTGCCCATTTATGATTAACAGTTAAATTTAATCTCTTGGTCCTGCTTTCAGTATTTGCCCTTGTGGCCTGCCATTTTAAGCTCTGGCAGTGCAATATCATTTAATCTCCATAGACTTTGTATTTTCCATCATGGAAATTCCTGCTTCCTTGGCATGTTCAAGACCGTTTTCACCTAGCAGATGACAGACGTTTTATGTAACGTCATGGTATTGTAAGTGGCCACTGAATGCACTGTCACCCTTGATTCTAAACTACACTATGTCTTGCAGCTACCTAGCTGCTACTTCGGAGCCCTTCAGACCTTCGTCCTCTCTTACTGCTTACTAACAATAACCAAATATTCCAGCAGTTATGCTTTCAGATCATGGAACATCCATTACAGAGGTTTAATATCTCTCAATATCTTTCCATAACAGGCTGTCATTTTGTCTGCAGTCAGAAGATAAAGGAAGCTCTTGGGTACTTTCTGTGTCACATATCTGAAAAGCATCTTTTTCTAAAGGTATGCAAAAGTGTTTACAGCTCTGTTACAAATGAATGCTAAGAAGCATGGGACTGTATTTTAACACAAGCCACAATGATTCATTTCTGTCTTCGTTTTAATGTGCTGGATATTTTTGACTGGCTCTCACTCTTATAGAGCTTAATCTTTCCCCACTTTAAAATTACAAATGTAACATTTTGATATAATCCCTTTGATATTGTCAGTAATCGTATAGCTGACTGTCTGGCTGTCTTGTTATTCGTCCTAACCCCAGTTGAGGTACTTGGCAGATTTGCAGGTAGACCCAACAAATTCAACATGTGGTATGAGGAGATGGTACTGATTTTCAGTGCTCTCTAGTGACAGAAAGTACCAATAGGACTGTGTTCATTCCTTGGAGCCTGGCATCATTTTAATGTGCAATGGCATTCTTGACACCAAAGCACTGAATTATGCAGACTTCACTTTGCATGATAGCTTTAAATAGGCCATTTTCTGCAGAATAAGTAGCTTTTTCAATGTTTTCTGCACACCGTGCTTATGTACTATTAATGTGCCTTGCAGAAATTGGTTTAAGGAACTGGCTTGATTTTGTTCTTATAAATGCAAGAGATTTATTGGAAAACAGAAAGCATAAGCCTAAAACTAGATATGCAAGTTAAAATAATTCACGCCACCTTCCTGGAATAAATTAAACAAAAACAACCAAATTTAAAATCTGCATTCTGTAACCTTGGCTCCCTTCATGATATAATGGTATTAAAATTACTGTATGAGAATATACAAATTCATTCTTTTGAGGCTTTTGAAAACAAATAAAAAAAAAAAATACAAATCAGTCAGCATGGTACCCTATACCCGTGCCCTCAATGGAACACAGCTTCACAAATTTCTTTGCTATCAGTCAGCTATTTTATATGAGAAATAAATAGAAAAGATGGTATGACTAACAATTTTCTGGCTCTGTGGCCTTTTTACAAGAGGCTTATGAGGAGGTCATTACAATGTGGCCGTGACCAGTTCTGGCATCATGAGAGTAAAATTCAAGACAGCAAGTCCTAAAAGGAGTGAACAGCTCTTGGGTGTTTTGGCAGAAAAGCATTGCTAGAGATGGGCTGAAAGTTGGAAAGAGTAAATCAGAAACAGATGTTTGTTAATTTGTCAATACAGGAATAACTTATAAAAGCCTAAAGTAATTTAGAGAATATTAGAATATTAAAAGCATTTTGACAAGAACAGGCCATTCAGACCAACAAAAATTGCCAGTCTAGGCTTACATAGTACTCCAGGTGAGAACTCAACTCACTTGTAAAGCTTAAGCATAAACTCCTTAGATTTTTATTCCATACATTGTTGTATATAACTTAACATTCTATTAGCCTTCTTAATGGCTTTTGAATACTGCTTGGATATAGATAGTGACAACTTCACTACGACTCCCAGGCCCTTCTCATAAGGGGTACTTTCAAGACCTCGCATTGAGTATTCAAACCTCACATTTCTACTTCCTTCATGTAATAGTTTACTTACATTTACATTAAATTTCATCTGCCGCAAATCTGCCTAAGTCTATATTCTGTCCAGGTCCATCTTTTAATTAATCAGATGATACTAGTTTAGCTTTTTATCATTTGCAAACTTAGTTAGCTTGTTGTTTATATTCCTATCCAGATCATTTATATATATATATATATATATATATATATGTATGTATGTATGTATGTATGTATTAAACATAACAAAGGCTCCAGCACTGACCCTGATGGATACCATTTTTAACATCATCTAATTCTTATAAAGTTCCTTGCACTATAATCATGTGATTCATGTATTTTACTTTATTTTACACCAATCTACACACTGCACTGTGCATTTCCACTTCCTTTAGTTTAATGCCCAATCTTTCATGTGGGACCTTAACAAATGCCCTCTGAAAATTAAGATAAATAACATAATATGAACCGCTGTGATGGTTTTATTGCTTTCCTGCATAATTCTAGTATATGAGTAAAACACATCTGAACCCATGTTGAATATTCACTAACACTCTGTTCTTGCCATATGATGCTTAATTTTTTCCTAATTCCTTCCCTTAACGTGCCCATGATGCATGTTAGGTTTATTGGCCAATACTTACTTGCATCTGCCTGATCACCCTTTTTATATAATGGGCTAATATTTTCTATTTTTCAGTTGTTACGAATTTCCCCAGTATGCAGTGACTTCTGAAAAATATGCATCAAGGGTTTATATATGTACTCACTAACCTCCACACACAGTCAAGGAATAATATTATTTGGTCCTGGTTATTTGTTTGATTTCAGCATATTTAATTCTCCCTCTACCATTTTCAAATCACTCAGTACCTCCTTACATAGTCCTTGTTACTGCTGGGAGGTTATCTGCTTCTTTCCATTTGGAAAACGTCAGAAAATGCAAGTTTTAAGCATACACTATTTCACTGCCTATTATGTGTATCCTTACTGTAGTGTTCCTGATACAGTTCACCTCCACCTTTATTGTTCTTTTTCTGTTAAAATGCTGAAAGAATCTCTGAGTCATCTTTTGCCTTCTTTTGCTGTATTTCTCTCTTACCACTTCTTAGCTTCCCTAATACCCTCCTTAATGGTTTCCCTCATTCTCTCACTGGAGTTATTAGTCTTATGCACCTTATACAGCTGTTTTTTTTTCTTTGCAGATTCTTTTTATCTCATTTACTTAATGCAGAGTTTTCTTTAATTTCTTACTGATTCAAGTTTTCAGGATGAAGGTGTCCTGCATCATATATAAATGTTTTTAAACCTGTTCCACTGCTCCTTTACTGTTTCTACACTTAAATGCATTTTTTGTATCCCTTTTAGATATTGTACCATCTGCTCAGAGTTTCCCCTATTAAAGTTTATCATAACAGTTCTAGTTTTTGCATCTGTGCTCTGCCAAAACACTGTGAAATGTATTATATTATGGTCTCTTGATCCTAGGTGTTCAATCACCTGTACACCCTGAATTCTATCCTGGTTATTACAAAATATTAAATCTAGGCAGTCTTCCCTTTTCATTGAAGTTTTCTTATACTGTATAAAAAAACAGTCACGGATTACATCTAAAAACTCCTGCTCTTGTAGTCCGCTATTTGTAAAGTTTTTGCACTTAATATTTGGGTAATTAAAGTCCCTGTGACTATAATATCCCCCTTCTAAACTTACTTTTTTATTATTATTAAAAAATACCAATTGAAAGCACTTTCTACATTGGGGGTCTGTAAGGCACTCCTAAAATAAGGCCTCAACTGTTATACTTTCTAGTCAAAGTCAAACATCCTCTGTAAGATATGGCTCAGCGTCCAATTCAAGAAGACTTAAATTCTGTTTTATGCAAATGAGGCCCCCTCCATGTCTTTGTCTATCCATGCTAAAAATGTGTATCCGTTGTCGGAGATTCCGAGGGTGGTGACCCGGCCAGGATGCCTAGGAAGACTCACTTACGCTTACGCTCACCTCAGACCAAGTGGGGGCGACCACCCTGGTTCCTTTGGGGGCCACGGGTATAGAGCTTTGAAGCTCTACTCTGTAGGGGCCCGTGGTCACCGCCAGGGGGCGCCCCTGTGCCTAGAGAGCCCTGCACCTCAGCACTTCCGCCACACCCGGAAGTGCTGGGGGGGGGGAGAGGATCGGGGACACCCGGAATGCTTCTGGGTACACAGCCGGTGCTTCCGCCCCACAGGGGCGTGTCGGCGGAAGGTCACTGGAAGACACCTGGAGTACATCCGGGTGCATATAAAAGGGGTCGCCTTCCTTCAGACAATGGCTGGAGTCGGGAGTGTAGAAGGACAGAGCTTGGTGGAAGAGGCAAAGAGGAGGCCTGAAGAAGTGAGGCACTGTGTTGTGGCCAGGACTTTGGAAGTTGTTGTGAGCACTTCTGTAAACATGGCACTTATGAATAAATGTGTGTTAGATGACATTAATGTGTCCACCTGTCTGTGTCCGGGCTTCCACACCGTCTGTTACTATACACCTCCCATCTTTGCTATTTAGCCAGATTTCAGTTATTACTGTGATATTGTAATTGTGCTCTACTACATATAGTTCTAACCCACTTCTTTTATTTTTGATATGCATAGCAATAAAGTGAGCAATTTTTAATGTTTTCGGATAGTTTTTTCATGACAATTTTTGGCTTTCTTGAAAGATAGAGTGAACTTTTGGTTACTGTCTTTACACTTGGTTCATGCTTACCATTTTCATCTTCTGGTCACTATTTTCCTTTGTGACATAACTAGTTTCAAGCAGGTAGCCTTTAGAATTCTGGGACTGAGTACAGTTTCTTTGGTGGCAACAATTACTTAAATCACAAAAGTTTCCTAAGGTGAAGGATTTGATCAGTGTGCTTCTTAGAAGTTGGACCAGAGGACTCAGCTGCCACAGTATCTGTCAAAGTTATGAGGAACAGAAAAATAGAATGAGTATCTGTGGAAAGGAGGAAGAGAGAGAAGCTTTAAGTGCAGGTGGCTTTTCATTCCGCTACTGCCTACATCTCTCTTGGCAGCATTCCGATTTCAATCAAGACAGAGGAAGCTGTCAGAATGAGTGACAGGTGAATGTCAGTGTTTAGCCATGAATACCGACTCTTTTTGTGACCTCATCCGGCCTTACACAACACAAGACAAATACTTTATCGTTACGCTTCACACGTACTGGCAGCCCAGACCTGCGAGGCCTGGTCTGTTTCATTATAACTGTCTTATGTTGATCTCTGTCTTCATTTCTTTCCTCAGTTCTCTCACTTGTCAAATTCAAAAACAACTGCTTGTTCCAAAGCATGTACAATGCATTTAATGATAATTAACACATAAATATCATTGTACCAATTTTCTAACCTGCTTATCTAGTTCTGGTCTGTGGAATGCTGGTGCCTAACCTGACAGTATTGAGTGCAAGGTAGGAACCAACCTAAAGCCACCAGTCTCTCACGGGGGCAAAAACACTCTCTCACTTTGGAGTTGCTATTTAAGCTGACATTTGGAATATGGAAGGAGAACTCACCGAGGCAGAGAAAGAATGAGCAAACTTGTCACACTCATGGCCTGGGCTATGATTCAAACACTGGGCACTGGAGCAGCAATGCAGCAACACTAACAACTGTGCCACCACGTTAGCCATGAAAATGTATGTAATCAAAGTTCAAAGCTCTGCATTTAATACCATCATACCTAACCTGCTGATCCAAAAACTCTATGCACTAGGACTTGCTCCGTCCATATGCAACTGGTTACTGGATTTTCTCACCAACCACCCCCAGTCTGTCAGGATGGGCAAACACACATCCTCCACCCTTACTCTGAGCACTGGTGTGCTGGAAGGATGTGTACTAAGTCCCCTTCTCTATGCACTCTTCACCCATGACTGTCAACCCATCCACCAATCAAACATTATTCTTAAATTTGTGGATGATACGACTGTCATTGGGTTTGTATCAGACAACAGTGATGCTGCATATAGGGAGGAGGTTCAGAATCTGACAGCATGGTGCAACACCAACAACCTGGTCTTAAATACCAAAAAGACCAAAGAAGTTATTCTGGACTTTAGGACCACTAAAAAGACCAATCACAGTCTGATAACAATCAATGCAGATGCTGTGGAGAGAGTTTTCAGCTTTAAGTTTCTAGGAGTCACCATCTCGGAGGACCTGTCTTGGGCTGACAACAACTTGGCTATAATAGGCAAGCACAACAACGCCTCTATTTTCTCAGGAAGCTAAGGAGAGTTGACCTCCCCCAGAAGCTGCTGGTTAATTTCTATAGGTGCACTATAGAGAGCATCTTAACCAACTGCATGATGACCTGCAGGTACAACAGCTGCACTAAGGCTGCTAAAGAAGCCCTGCAGCGGGTCGTAAAAACAGCAGAGGCCATTACTGGGACTGAACTGCTATCACTCGAACTCTCGTATAAGACTTGCTGTGTGAGATGGGCTGAAAACATTGTCAAGGACAAAACTCATCCTGAAAATTCTTTGTTTGAGCTCCTCCCGTCAGGAAGATGCTTTAGGTCCATCTGTGTACACACAAACAGACTAAAAAATAGCTTTTTCCCATCTGCCATAAACTTTCTGAACTCTGAATCTCCTCTGTAATGTACTATTCATTAAGAGGTGCAATAACAATTTATGCTGCTGTACTTTGAGCAATAATAATTTGCTCTGGTTACTTGATCACTTAACACTGTATACAACATTTTTGGAATTATTTGACTTTTCATTAAATGTGCCTTGGGGCTATCGCCAAAAGTAATTTCGTGCTTGAACTTCATGCACCCTAACAGAGCATAATTATCATTACACTACAGTTCACCTGATCAAAAGATGCACAATAGGAAAATACAGTAAAATCTGCATTGTTCTGAACTTTTAAACTCTGCCTCCATATTTATGACATCCCATAACATATTATCAGGCATTCTCAATAAAGCCAAATAAATGTTGAAATATTCGAGAGAGACAGTTAATAAAAAAAAACAAAAAACACCAAATGCTTTTATTTTTAAAAATGCATGCATAAAAATAAATGTTTATGCAAAACCACGGAGATACGCAAAACCTCACAGTAGTTTAAAAGAAAAAGTGTAGTGAAAGACTTCATTTTTTATCAATAATATCAAATTTCGTTTCTGCTGATTTGAAGGTTTGTTTTGTTAAAACGTTCAGTTTGAATGGTCATAAAGATCCAACCGACGCTCAGACTGCCCCACCATTTTACAGTGGTAGCATCAATGGATTACTTCTTTTGGTTTCTCAGTTTACACAATGGGGTTACAGAGAGTAGATCTTAACTGGAGAGGCTTAACTCTCAACGAGGCTAGGGGAAAAAAAATTTATGAATGAGTGAAGTCATGCTTTAAAAATCACCATAAGTTGCAGGTAAAATTGCTTTTGTTATTGGGTTCCTTCGTTCTGAAATACAAATGTGCGGAACTGGTAGTTGCTGGAGTTAAAATGACATGTCAGTATTGAAGTAAGTCACCAAGATGTCACTGTACACCTTCTTGTCTACAGTTTCTAGATTTATAGAATTATTACTGGCACACGTACAGAGTAGAGTCAAATTCTTACTTGCGTTATTTAACTCAACGTGGCCACTCTCTGGGCGCTTTGATTAATGAGTAGAACTACCTTACCTTGGAAACTTTTGTCTGTCTTCTCTTAAATTCCTTGCTTGCCTTAAACCTTCTTTCCTTCTTACCTTACAAATCTCAGAGCATACCTTAAAGCTGTTACTTGAATATCTGAGACTTGTGCATTTTGCACAATTTTTTCACAAAAGTGAATATTTAAGTGTTAATTAAGCATATGCTGCTTATCTTGCATTGTAAAAATAGCAAAGACCTGCATACAAAAGAAAGACTTTAATGATTCAGTGATACAGAGAGCACAGGGCCATCAGAACAAGCAGTGAACAGACTTTGTTGAAATGTGGACCTCAAAATCAGGCTGTACTGCCCAGAACATCCAGGAGATTTTGTTATTTTTCATATGAATTATAATCATTGTTAAAGGACATCTGTTCAGTCTTGCTACAAAATATTAACAAATGCAGCTTTACAGATTAAAATATGTTTCAAAAGCCACAGACAGGGTGAAGGTAGGGGTTTTAGTTTGGGTTATGATTACATATTTTAATTGTTTCAGTGATGTGTGGGATTGTTTGTAGTTTTCATTGAATGGGCCTTTTAAATTGTGTAATTTTGTTTACTGAAACTTACATTTGAATGTCGTCTTATTTAACTTCTTCTGTAATAAATTTATATGAAATAAATTAAGCTTAGTATTAAAAAAACAATTCCATCCATTTATTTTCTCACCCGCTTATGCAATTCACGATTGTGGGGCTGGTGCCTATCTCAACAGCTTATGGAGCAAGGCTGGAATGTAAGTAAGCCTTTCAGCAGTAAATGATGAGGACTGTAAGGATTTGTCTGCAACTGGTCTGTAATTTTTAAAATTTCCTTTCTTTAAAGGTGCTATATAAAAGTAAATGGCTGGTCCAAAAAACATTTAAAAAAAAATTAAAGTCCAAGTTCAAGTTTAGGTTATGTTGAACGTGTACAGAGACAAAAAGTATTGTATTAGGAACAAGACTGTGGAACTCTGTTTCCATGCTATGGTAGGTGTTAATATGAATTTTGCAAGCTTTAATTGTTTACAAATCGCTTATCCTGGAAGGACATGTGGAGCTTAACTTGCATGTTGGTGTTTGCAGTGCCTCTTCGATGTGAACCAAAAGATTCCAGCCCTAGAAAACAACCCTCAGATAAGTCTGTTCCTGACAGCCCCTCAGATGTACATGACAGTCTGCTGAGCGAGTCTCCCCTTAACCTGACTTTCCATTAGATGCAGCACAGCATGCAGTACCACTTTCTGGCAACTCCTTTGTTACTGAGGGCGAGTGCCCGATTTCAGATCTGTCTTCTCAGCTCTGTTTACTGAATGATGATGGAGAATCTGTAATAGGCCTTTGCTGGAATAAAGCCTGATCTAAGGCGGTTCCTGTTTTATATGTCATGTTGCTATGGTCCATCTGGCCCTTAGTTCTAGTCTTAGAAAACATTTTGAAATTAGTAGCAAATGCAATGTTTTGGTCAGTTTACATCATATTAGTTTGCTTGCTACAGGCAAATGATTTAAATACCGCATATACATAAAAGTATATGTTTCATTGAATTCCAAATAGGAGTATATCACTTTTTCATTTTATTTCAAGTCTGCTACAGTACATGGAGAATTAAGTAGCTAAGGTAAACAACACCTTATAAATATGACTGTAACCAGCTAGTCAAACCCTTGTCCCTGTAGCAGTATGGACAGTCATCACAGTCTACATTGTGCTGTAAAGACTGATGAGCTGAGACTCAAAAAAATGTGGATTTGTTTGTATGTGTAATTAGCTCAAATCCAACGTGAAAAAAGAAATGGCAGGGTTTTAATGCTTCCGCAACTGAAGTGTGACAGCTACATTCTTATGGCCACTATAATGTTCAGCTGCAGTACTGACCTCTGCTTCAGAGGGTGGTGCCACCATGACAATCAGCTGGTTGACTGCTCCCTGTGTAAGGGGGTGGTACCACTGTGATATTCAGCTAAAAAACAACCCTCTGCCTCGGGGGGTGGGACCACCTTAATATTCAGCCTGCCCTGTCTATTTATTGCAGGAAGTGGGTGATTATTAAGTTGGATATCATGGTGGTCCAGCCCCAGAAACTCAGTATATATTTATATACTGTATATTTTCTTCACACAAAACTGAACAAAATACATTAAATAATTCTCAAATAAAACAATACTCAAAATATGAATTCCTTGAAAACATTCAAGAGATAACAAACATAATATACACTATAGTGATTATGTTTTCAGGTTTTATTTTCCAGCTTACATTTATTTTATATTTTATTGTGTTTTTTGTTCAATTTGAATTACTTTTTATGTCTTCATGTTATTACTATTTTTTTTTTGTTTATTTTGTGGTGGTGTACTATGTCTTTAAATGTGAATCTGTTCCTTGTGTTCTGTGGGTGGTACCCCAAAAGGCAGGGTCACCCTGATGTCACCACTCCTGAGACTTCCCTCTGGCTATTTAACAGCCGTGGAAGATGATCTCAGGAGTGGTGCATTGAAGTCTGTAGGAGTTGTTTCTAAGTATTGTTTTTTGTGTTGGATTTACTGTTTTTTGATCTTCTTTTTCTCTGGTTATTGGATTTTGGTATTTAATTTGTGTTTTGGGACTTGTTTGCTTGCATTGTCTTTCAGGAAACTCCTTTTTGCTTGTTTTGATTTTTTTTGTTATATTTTCTATTCTGAATAAATATTCACATTTATAAATATTCTTTTGGTGAAAATGTTATATCACAGCTTCTCTCCATTGAGAAATATCTAAAATATTTTGGGACTTTGATCTTTTGAAGGTAAAACCCCTTTTAGGCCTGTGTGGGCTGATGTCCCCAACAGATTTTGGGGTCAGTTTGCCTGGGGTGAGATCCTTTCAGATGCAGCAGACCCTTTTTGCCGTGCCTAGGATACTGCATTACAACAGTATTTAAAAATTAACAAAAGGTCTCAGTTAATTAAGCTACACAAATTAGGGTTGAGACCCTGGATAAAACAGGACAGACACAAGCACAAACAAGTTTATCTAAACTGCTATATAAATGTACTCTGTAAATGCATCCATCCCTCCATCTTAACCCACTTATCCAGGGTAGGGTCGTGGGGAAGTTATAACCTGTCCCAGCAAACATCGGATGTAAAGCTGTAGCAAAATCCTGGACAGGTTGCTAGTCCATCACAGGGTGAACACAAAAACTCACTAGTGGCAATTTAACAACAGCAATTCACCTAACCTAAATATAGTCACAAAAAGTGACTGTCCTTGTTTAGTATGTGCAAGGTCTTCCCTTGTCTCTCAGCCTATGGCAGGCTCACCCATATAAGGGTGGTATACAGTTTTCTGTGCTCAAGCCTTTTTTGGACTCCCTTACCCTTTGTCTCATTCTGTCCCATTTTCTTTCCTCTGCACCATTTTGCTTGCCTTTGTCTTGCAGCTTTCTGTTTTCTCTGGAACACAGTAGGCGTCTTTTGGAGAGAGTGTGTGTAAGAGCCATAAATTCCCTCAAGCGTTTCTCCTTTCCTCTGTGCTGCTGTTCCTGATTTCAATGCTAGTGAGATGCTAGCTGACATATCTAAAAAGCCTGCATAAATACAGTTTCTGAAGTATGGGAAATCTGCTGAATGGAAAGTCTGTACAATTCACTGACAAGGAGTAATTCCAGTTGAGCCTACAAGTGTCCAAAGATGAATAAAACCTTACCTTATGCTGAAGGCATTGATCAGGTTAGAGGATGTACATAGAAGACCTGCACAAGGCAAAGGCCAAAACAGAATCCATAGCCCTATTCAAAAAAGCCAAGCAAAATTCAGAAGCCAAAAAAACGGAGAAGGAAGAATGCAAATAAATGATAGTGGAATCCAAGGGCATGTCAATGTTTTCAGCATAGGGGAAGGAGTTTTATTTACAGAAGTGATAATATTGGGCGTTGCAGCTTGTTTACTTTAAAAGCCACACCTTCCTCAGACAAATGTGGAGGAGATGCTCCCATATAACCCCCATGAAGCTTCATGTAAACATTGTGCCAAAGTGCATCCCAACAGTGCCACTGCACACCAGTGCTCATTAACTTGGAAGGAGAATTATATCCAGAAGTCAAGGGACATAGTTAAACTGAAATGGAGGTAAAGTGTAGCCTAAAAATCCATCTTAAACCTTGTTAGGCAGCCAAAATGCCACAAAGTGATATGACAGACCTAAAAGTATCTCTAGCACCCACTAGACAATAAAGCAAGTGGCTTCACCCCTGAATAACCTTTAATTTTCATAGAAAATGATTGTACAATTTTGAGTAGAACTGGAGTAGTATATGCAGCTGGAGTAGAAAAGTGGTATGTGCACCAGTGGGTGTGTCATCACAAGTTAGCACCATATGTGCTGCGTGCCATGATTTGATCATCCTCAAATGATTTATTTGTTTTTTTCATCCAATTCATTGTTCGTTTTATTTACTTGTAGTGGCCACATTGGGTCCTGTGGTAACTGATTCGCGTTGGCAGTTGCCACAGAGAGTGGCCTGTGTAACTTAGGGCAATTACGCGATGGTATAAAAAACAACATGATGGAACTGTATTATCCAAGTAACAGATTCCAATCTAAACTTGAGTTTGTTTTCAGTCTTCTTTTTGTCTTCACAGTTTCTGACTTATTACTTTTATTCTTAATTATTATTCTGGGTACAAATTGGGTTTTGATTCCTGTTTAATGCCTCCTCTCCTAGTCATTTCTTTAAACTTGGTTGCATTCTGGTGTTGCCATAACACTGTCTAGTAACAGGAGTGGGCAACCAACTGCCCGCAAGCCTTATCTGGCCCGTGACATGGGTGCAAGCAGTCCGGGCTACTCAGACGTATATAATGTCCTGGCCTTTGTGAGGTGCTCTTAACAAGATGATGCAACAGTTGGCTGGTGTAAGTGTAATAATTAGACAAGTGGTATCATCCAACAAATAATTAAATATCAGAAGCTTTTACCATCAGACAGGGAGAGTCTGTAGTGCTGCTACGTACTCTAGATAGTAAGTGTGCTTTATTCTGAGACCTTGTTTGCCTTTGTCTTACGTGCGCATTTTTAAAGATATGAGTTTGTTGAAGGAAGATTTTATCAGTGAAGGATTTGGTTGGCAGCAGCATCCCTGAAGACAGAACTTCCAGTGTTACTTTGGAATTGTGCACAAATCAGTATAAAGAGCAACACTTACAGATGTGACAGAAGCAAGTTAGAAGTAGAAAGGTTTTCTAATGGCGAATCAACCAAAACAAATTATTTATGAACTTCACCCCTGTGTATTTGGTAAGACGAGGAGTAATATGCACTGCACTCTGTAACAGGGACTCGTATCAACTCCAAACTCAAATGACAACGAAAAGGTCCCGAGTACCAAAAGAAAAGCAGTTTTATTAACAAAAAACTGAATAAACAATACAGTGGAACACAACAAACGACTACAGAACAAAAAATAACAAACATATCTGTCTTCTCGGCCTAGTGTGACCAGAACAGTGTTATACTGTTTTAAAATACAGTAGTTTTAAAATTATTCTTAGTAGTGTTAGAGCATTTCTCTTATTGGCTTTTAGTAAAAATTTGTATAATTCAGCTATTACTTAGAGCAAATTAACATTTGTCATTAACACACATGCTAGATTGCCTGGGTTCGTGGGTATACCTGGACTTTCTGTGGCCCACCATATCAGTCATGATTGACAATTTGGCTCACCCTTGGTCTGTAACCTAACCATCACTCTGTCCTCCTTCTGTAATGGCCTTTCTGTCTGTCCTCTGCTTATGGGGGTCTGTCCCTCAGCTAATTCAATGGATTCATGTCTTGCGTCCAGAGCCCTCGCTGCCCTATACTGCCACCTAAGCCTTGTTATTTATGTTTTGTCTATATCACTTTTATTATCTTTCACTCAATGTCAGATTCACCCTTAGTTTCCTTCTCTCCTGACTATGCAGGAACCAACAGAAAGACTGGCAACCCAAATATTTTATCTATAAGATTTCATACAGAAACATTTTTATTTAACAATACGTGACTTGTGATTTTAATAGCCTGAGGGCTTATAGATAGCAGGACACTCAAGATGTTCTGCCATGCTTCACAATCTCTTCTTGTCTTGCATCTGAGCCACTTGTTCTTCTGTGACCTCATCTATCATCCATTACAAAAACCAGAGAGCCGCCTCCTCGAGCCTCCTTTCTGATGCACTTGAAAGGAGATGTCAGCTCACCAAGGCTTCACATAAAAATTGGATTGAGATCTTCTCTGCTTTATTCCTTCATGTATAACTTCTACAGTAAAGCAATGCATTGGAGAGGAATATAAAGGCTTTTTCTGAGGTTGAACAAGAAAAAGAAGTGTGCATGCAAGCTGTTACCTGTTACCCCCTGCTTCCTGTAGAAAGTTCATCAGGCTCCTGCTTAGTTTAAAAGAAAGGTGAGACAATTAGCAGCAAATGCAATTTCAGGATGCAGTCTTGGATTATAAGAAGTCAACCCATATGTTAAAAATAAACTGGAGGTTTTGAGGTATACTGTAATAATATAGTTTATTGAGCTGGGATTTATAAAGATAAGAATGACTTGATTTCATATAATGGTTAGTATGGCGGCACAGTAGTTAGCCTTGAATTCTAATGGATCCTGCATCTTGGTCTCAAATTCTGTGCCAGAATGTTTTCTGCCTTGTAGCTTTGCACATCCTCTACAAGTCTCTTTGGGTTTTTATGATGTGGGGTGAAAACCAGAGCACGCAAATAAAGATATTCATTTGGCACCCTGTTCAGAGTTTGTTCCTAATTTGGAACTGATTTTGCTGCTGGGTTAACCTTCAAAGCCCCATGACCCTAATGGATTAAGTGGGTTTGACAATATTATTTTTATATACTAACTTTGAGGGATGTTTGACAATCGGTAGAAACAAAACCTTCAAGATTTTCCATAAATCTTAAACTGACATTTATATATATTCATTTACTGATACCAACCCTATGTGGCATCAAATTTTAATCCAGACTCTCTTCATGTGTAGCTTCTAGCTGGTGTAATGAACTGCCCACCTCTATCCAAGCCACAGACCCCCTGAGAGTGCTTAAGAAGTGTTTGATGACCCTCTTGTTCTGTGAATATCATTCTATTTGATGGTTTTGATACCACATTCTTAACAGCTAAGAGTATTTAGTCTTGTGTTGTTCTGTTTGGTTTAGAGCTCTTCACTTATGACGAGCAATTCTGTAATGTTGTCTAGTAATACTTGTTTCAAAAAAGGCTGATATTGAAAATATTGACCTCTTTTGTAAGTCACTTTGGATAAACGTTTCTGTTAAGTTAATAAATCTGAAAGTATTTCCAAAAGATTATCTTTTTTCATTAGCAGATCTTGGGAAGCTAGGGCCTGTCCCTGCTGTATCAGGTGCAAGAATGAAACCAACTCTGCATAATCGTACCCAAGGACAATTCAGACTGTCTGAGCCTATATGATATTGACGTTTGGGATTTGGAAGGAACCCCAGAGTACACAAGGAAGATCCATGCTGACACAAGGTAAATGACTGAATATAAAATAAGGAATGAGTGGGCCAAGAGTTTAACAAAGGGTACAGAGACTGCACTGGATGTCCCAATTTTTTACTTTAATATGTACAAAATGTGCATGGCAGAGATGATTTGCTTTAACCAACTGATAGACCCTTTAGCTCTCTTTTCATTTTGGTAGATCAGAAATACCTGTTGGCCTAGCGTGTAAAGGTTTACACTTATAAAGATTTATACTTATACAGACTTGACCAGGTTGTGGCCAATGGCCTGGACAGAGTTCCTTCTCTTCAGCTGCAAAATGTGACAGTGTGGCCTCGTCTGTGCTTCTCATGTGTGACACTGCTCGGCCTTTAGCATCATGGTCCTGGGTGTTCATGAGGGAATCTTCATTGTCAGTTCCCATTTTAGCCCACAGGACTGTAGAACAGAGAGGTCAGGTTTTACAGCATTATTAATTACAAGATTACCTCAAGAGATTTGAAAATATCGAGTACAAATAGGTACGTTTTTACTGTATGCACTATAATGAAGATCAGATACACCTTAAATGCCCACCTGGGACTGAACCCCGACCTTCACACTTACAGCTCTGCCACATAACTGACATACAGATGACTTAACTAACTATGATAAAGAAGATGTATAACTTAGGTAGCTAGCAGTAATGAGCTCTACACTATGCTGTAATAAGGTTACAGTGATACACTGCTATTCTTACAGAAATCTTGACATTGCATCTAAGGCTCTGTATCCCTTTACTGCTGGATTAGCAATTAGCTCAGGGGTGCCCATACTTTTTTGGCTTGCGAGCTAATTTTAAAATGACCAGATCGAAATGATCTACCTTCATTAAAAATGAGATGATATATATTTTATATATATATACACACACACTGAGTATACTTTATACATAAAATATATGTTGTCGTACCTTGCATAACTGAATATCCTTTATGGCACAATAACAATTCAATACATTCATGGTCACTACAGTATTTGGATTTAATAATCGTCATGTGAGAATAGGCTGAATAATGCAGTCAAGGAGGCAGCACATTTTCTCATTTTTGGGTTCTTCTTCTCTGTGAGTAAGTTCCAAAACTGTCCATGAGTCCCAGACTTCAGCTGAATGTCATCCTGTAGTGTCAAAATCTCATCCTCCACTGTAGAGGAGTTTTAGGTGAAACAGTGTTGCAATTTTTGATGGGGGTGAATCACCCTCAACATCTTCCCTAAATGGATAGCACTTAAATGTAGCGATTGGCTCAAGTAAAGCTGAGTCTTGAAACCGTCTGTCAAAGTCTGACAGACAATTTTCAATCTGCTCTGTGTAGCGGATGCTGTCAAGTTGCACACACGCCTTCCATTGTGTTTCCAGCTCTGACGCGAGGTTTTGGTTGTTCCCCAAATCAAGGCGCTGCAGCTTTGAGGACAGGTGTTGCATTTTTCATTTGAAAGCATTAACTGAGCTAATCATATTGACCATGGTTTTCTCTTTTCCTTGCAGCTGTAAATTAAGCTCATTTAACATGTTGGTCAGATCAGAAAAAAAATGTCAAGTCTAGCGCTCATTGATTGTTATTAAGTTGCTTGTATTCTGCATGTTTAATGACAAGGAGAACCTCCCTTTTTCCTGGCCTGGGGTCTTGAAATCTCAGCAGGAATTTTTCCGTAGCCATCTGTTTCAACGAAGGCCTATTTTATCATCTCTCCATCTTGGACTGACTTCTTATGCTTAATGATCAAGTCACTCACCCGGAAAGATGCTTCAATGTGTCTGCCTTTGCTTTTGAATTCAGCCGAGTGAAAAATGACGGCTGTCCGATTAACTGCGATTTTAGTTCCCTCTCCTTTCTCTTTCTTAGATCGCTTTTCAGAAGGAAGTTAGTTTTGTAGTTTTTATGAACGGTTCGAAAGTGCCTTTCCACATTTTCCTTCTTTGGAATAGCAATGATAGATTGACAGATCAGACCAACGCACTTCGATTGTGACATTGTGAGAAAAAAAATCCTCTTCCAATTCCACATCCAGCCCATATCCTCCCCAAACTATTTTTTTTTAATCCCTTCTTTAGTCGATATAAATTAGAAGGCTAACTAGATCACAGCCGGAGTTTTGCAGTAGCTCGCATGTTTGATCGTGCATGCAGGATGACCAGTGTGTTAGAAGAAAAGATCTCAGACTGGCCGCACTGTATGTCAATCAAGTGGCAAATGCCATAGGGAGGATATATGATAGATTAACGTTTAAAAAATTTTTTTTTGAATGCAACGCGATATACCTGCACTACCTTTCCAATCTACTGGTTGATCACGATTGACGTCTTGGGGTGCCCCGGTTTCTTCCCATATCCCAAAAATATGCAATTTATTATTAGGCTGACACATTTATCCAAGGGAGCTTATAGCATTTGAGATACAATTGGTTACATTTCATGTGTAGGCAGGTGAAGTGACTTGCTGATTGTCACAAAGTGTCAGTAGTGGTATTTGACCCCATAAGCTCAGTTTTTGAAGTTCAAAACCTTAATCACTAAACCACACTGCCTATACATGCTTGAGTGGGCCCTGCAATGGACCAGTATCTTCTGCAGGAATGTTTCTGCCTTATCCCTGGTGGTGAGGAGGTAGCCCTACATGACCCTTAAATGAATTAGGAATGTTTGAGAGTGCTTTATTATATGTATAAATAGCCCTGCTGCTTCACAGCTCCAGGAGACTAGACTTGAATCCTAGCTGGTGTTGAAGAAACAAGCTTCACTCTCTGTTTAACAGTTTCAGTTACAGAGACACTTATTGATTCTTGTGGTTACATGGAGAGTAGCAGCATAGCAATAGCGCCAACGACTCAGTGGAGGCAATCTCCATATTGACTTTAAGCCATCAGGGCAGTGCATATGCAAATGAGGGATACCTCATCTGTAAACAATCAACAGGCTTTCTTTTGACATAATAACTGTAACTGACAGCATTGGTGAATTGTATTTTAAACATGTCATTTGCTCAAGAGAAAAACAGAACATTATGTATGAGGCATCTGTATGAAGTTTCCTTGCAGCGTCTTATCTGTACCTGTGCATCCTTTGTGTAATGATGAGAAACTGCATAACAAGGTTAGTTTTCCAAAACAGAAGAATGCAGCTTTGAAATCTCTCCTCTCTGTAAGATATAGTGCCTTATAAAATGGTGGTTATCAAATCAAATTGGGTTTATTGTCATGTGTACATAGTACAAAGAAATTTGTACAGTTGTGTTTTATATATATATTTTAGGGCTGGGAATTGATTAAAAAAATAACTAATCACATAAATGTATGTAATTAATTGTGATTAATCACTTCTAACATTAAAACATAATTTTAAAATTTGAATACATAAGTCATGAAGTAACTACACACTACTCACAAAATTAATGTAGAATCAACACAAAGGAATTAAAAAAATAATGGCATAGTTTAAACTTAAACAATGACCTTAAACCTGAAATTTTAACAAAATACTACTTGAGCAATAATGATTCCATCTTGCCTGAAGAAGGGGCCTAAGTTGCCTCGAAAGCTTGCATATTGTAATCTTTTTAGTTAGCCAATAAAAGGTGTCCTGTTGCTTGACTTTTCACTACATTCATAATGGCTAACATGGTACAACACCCTAGTATTAAAGCCTTCCTAATAAGCAAGCTGAAAAGAAGTCAAAAAGAAAATGAGGCCATTGTATTAATTCTCAGATCAGCATAGCATATGAGACACAGACGTATCAAAGTAAAAAAAAAAAAAAAAAAAAAAAAATGAAACAACTGTTGACTTTGAATGCACTTCTAAAAACTGATTTAACTGAAAAAATATGCATCTCTTAAAAGGTCATAGATAAAAGTTGTGTTAAAACTATACAAATACCATCCTCAATTGTTCATCACCATCAGCGACTGAAAATTGTACTATACACAAGTGTTGAAGACGGATTGGGTGAGCATGGGGGGGGTCATGAGGTCGCTGGAAAGGGGTGTGTGGCGTTCCCAATATCTATGCAAAAGGATGAAGGTCCAAGTCTTTGGAGTCCTGGTGCTTCCTGTCTTGCTATATGGTTGTGAGACATGGACGCTATCCAGTGACCTGAGATGAAGACTGGACTCCTTTGGTACTGTGTCTCTCCGGAAAATCCTTGGGTACCGTTGGTTTGACTTTGTGTCGAATAAGCGGTTGCTTATGGAGTCCCGAATGAGGCACATTACCTGCATTGTGGGGGCGCGTCAGTTTCGGTACTTGGGCCATGTGGCTGATTCGGCTCGTATGATCTTCATTGTTGGGGACCTGAGTGGCTGGACCAGGCCAGGGGGTTGCCCACGTAACACCTGGCTGTGGCAGCTAGAGGGACATTTCCGGAGGGTGGGACTGGACCACATGTCTGCCTGGGGGGTTGCAAACCGGTTTCCTGAGTTGCTCCGTTGTGTAGTGGGTGCGGCAACTCACTGTACCAGTGCATGCTCCCCAACTTGACTTGACAAGTGCTGTGTCTGCGAATGTCAGTCTACAGACTGCTTTTTTTTCTGCCCCATCCCTGCCTTTTGGGCAGTTTAGCAAGTGTATAGATTTACCGAATTTATGGGTGATAGAATCATGGTGCGTTTTGGATTTTTTGGGTTAGAAAAATGTGCTACCACAGAAAAATAGTTGGGAAACACTGCTCTACCTACACCTTTGCTCTTGGCACGCTAAAAAAGATCTCTGTAGCTGCTATCTCGCTTAAAAACGGACACTGTGCATTACTTGGAAATTATGTTGTGTTCTTTGCATAAATTAGAGAAAATACTGCAAACTTGAATCATGGGTAAGGATAACCATTACATTTCTATTTTGTAGAATTTTGTCATTATATTAGGGTAGTCAGCGCTGTAAGCTACCTGGCAGACTGGTGAGTTAAATACAGAGGTACTAGAGACTTATATTGGTTTTAGTGCCACTCAAAGATAACTTATTTAGCACTTATTTGAGATGACATTGATTTGATCTAATTACAGAAACATGAAATGAAGAATAAAAAAGAGAGAGGGTGTAATTTTACTTTCGCAACTTTTCTCTATCATTGTACCAGGACTGCTGTAAACCCTCCCCTTTTCCCCACACTCCCTTGCACCTATGTCAGTATGTATAAATCAAGAAATTGTACACCAGTGCTGCGTATGGACATGTAGAGTATCATTGTGAACCGCTTAATACGAAATGTTAATCCTTTATATGAAAATTTTATTTCATAAAATTTTAAAGATGATTTATAAATACAGTAATGGATATGTATGTAATCGTTTTAGCATACATGTTTTTGTATTATTGTTTCACAATGTTAAAAAAAAAAAATACATGAAAATGCCACCCTGACAAAACACTCACTGCCTGACACGATTGCCTTGTAGCCGGCCCTGGATGCAATTTTTTTAATATTAGTGTGTGAACTTTCCCAGACCTTTTTATATACCTTTTTATATATATATATATTATCACAGATGGCTGGGGTTCTTACCCAGCCAGGATGCCTAGGAGGTCCGGAAGGTGACCTTTATGTCTTCCAGGTCATAAGGGGGCAACCGCCCTGGATCAGGAGAGGACCATGGGAGAGGAGTAAAGAGATTTTAATCCATTGGGACCTGTGGCCATCGCCAGGGGGCGCCTTAAGCCTCAGGAGACTCGGAAATAGTTACTTCCGCCACACTTGGCAAGATGGCGGAAGAGCCAGCCAGGGACGCCCGGAGTGCTTCCGGGGCAAAGGACAGCACTTCCGCCACACCAGGAAGGGCTGCTGGAAGAACGTCATCAGCCACCTGTAGCACATCCGGGCAGGAATAAATGGGGCCGTCTTCCTACAATCAGGGACCTAGAGTCTGGAGTGGGAGCAGGCGAAGCTCCCATAAGGAGAGGAAAGGCGGCCACGGACATTGAGAGAAGTCTAAAGAAGAGGTGATTGGTGCTGAATGCACTGTGTTTGTGCTTGGGACTATAATCCTGCGTTTAATTCTGTTTAATAAACGTGTGCAGTTTTATAAAGATGTGGTTTCCGACTGGTGGTGTCCGGGCAAGTCTCTCTCTCTCTCTCTATATATATATATATATATATATATATATATATATAGGTTGGGACACACCAATGGCAGGTCTATTAGTACTTTGTTCCATATTGGGTTGCATGCAATGACTGCTTGAAGTCTGCTATTTACAAACATCATTGGGTGTACAGAAAGAACCAAAAGGGATTAAAAGAAGCCACGTGTTTTATCGTGGAAATGCTTTGGGGAACATCTTTCCTGAAAACATATGCCTTCTGTCACCTGTGCAGATGCTTTTTCATGTGGATCTGCACTGTAATGTCTGATTTGCTTTTACTCTGACCTTTAAAAGCATGTGGGATGTACAGCTTGCTCATAATTCTGTATCATACTGCTATAGCAATTTTATGTAAAGAACCTATACTTTATTCTTTTTTATTGTGCTACTATATAAATTCTTTTGGAGCGTCCTTCTCAACCACTGATATAACTAATATGCTTATTTTCTAGTGATAGAGTAAAGAGAAATGCATTTTAGAGAAGAAGGTAGTATCCTTAATTTAATATTGTCATGTTCGGCATATTCATACTCTATAATCTTACAGTATATGCTAAAACAAAAGCAAATAAAGATGAGATAATCCACATATACATTCTGGCAGTGTTAGACGTTCAGTCTTCCAGACAGCTCTGTGCTTACATTGCAATTTGGTATCTTAACCTCTTCACATGTACCCTAGTCAAGATGCTGTTGGTGGAAACCCTGATTAGCTGATTAACTGACCTTATAAAGCTTATGGGAAGTGTCTACATCCTTATCCTCAGTAGATTCTGGCCCAATACCATTTCTTTTTGTCCTGGGCATATTGAGCTAACTCCCTGTTCCCAAAACAGTGCACTTGCCTCTCATATGGATGTCTCTGGCATACAAGGTTATTGGGGTCTGGTGTTGGTTTTTGCTTATATAATTTTAGTACATGTGTTGCATGTTAGCCGACTGCTTCTTTCTTTTGAGCAACCGGCTCAGCTTATTGTTCAAAAATAATGGCACAGGCAATTGTCATGAATGTTGAATGCTATGGATATAGCCCTGCAAAGTTAGCAATAGGTTTTAACAAACATTTTGTGCAGTTTTTGGCTCAATTCATTTCCATTTGTTTCATTTCTTAATATAGTTCTAGTCCCAATACACCAGGTACTACTGTATATGCCTGTTACAATTCTATGGCACCTGAAGTACAGATCCTAGCTAAGTAATGCTCAGAGTTTGGTGCTTATCAAAGGGTACCTGTGGAGTTGACTCAGGGCTCTCTGAATCGCCATTACTCATTATGATGTGAACTGGGGTGCAGCCTGTGTCCAACCAGATTTGTGTACAGTACCCTGCTGAGCAACTTGAGCAGGCCTAAAGAGTGATCCATCTTCAGTATTTAGAAGAAGACATTGTCTGCGTCTGTCTCTATTCCTCTTTTTCTTTACGTTCCTGTCTGTTTCCTTCTTTCACTTATCTTCTGGTATATCATTTCTTCTACTCCTTTGTATGGACAAGCCTTTTAATTATGTTTGTCATTTGTTTACAATTGTCATTCACACTCTTCTCCCAACAGTTGTTTGTTCATACTAGTTAATTTTCTTTCACTTGCTATTTGCTTTTCCTGGCTTTCTTTCAGTTACCCATTTGTAATGCCCTGCCTGCCCCTAACCTAATCAGCATGGGTAATCTTACCTGTGGAGCCGCTTTGTCCATGCATACTCAATTCATGTTCCCTGCTTCTGAACATTTACATTGCCCACATACTGTGAAAGAATGATAGTTAAGTATGGGCCAAAGGCCATCAGAAACATAGAGGAAGAGTCATTAGTGGGCAAATATTTATGATCTGAATGTCTGAGAACTCCGTCTGTGGTGCCTCATGTTGCCAGGGTGTCGATAGGATCAGGCTGCAACTCAAAACGAGGCTGCAATGCATTTTAAAGAAGGCTTATTGATTTAAGTGGGCGCGTGTCTCAGGGCCTGTTAGGCACAGCCTTAATTGTTTCTTGAAGGCTTTTCTTAAACTGTTCAGACATTTTGGTGCCGGCTTGTGAACTGGGAAACATAATCATATGCAGCTCAATGTTTCCGCTGTATGCCTCACCTGAGAGGGGATTTGTCTGTTTCTGCAGAGATGTCTGCTTTAAATAATAATAGCATTGTGACCTTGTGGAGGAAAGACACATTGTAAATAGGTCAATTGATTCCATCAGAACAGGGGCATGTCTCAAAGCACTGGCCATATTGGAGTATTTCTGCCGTGGATAGTAGCATTTGGCTAAAGTTCATTCAAAGCTTGTGAGGGTGATAGATGGACCTAGTAAGCCTTTTTTCTCCACACTGAGAAAGTAAGTGTTGCAGAATGAATTGTTCATGAAGTACTGGCAAATTTTTAAATCTGCTCATCTGTGATACAATGCAGTTGAAATTCCAGAGCCAGCATTGTCCAAATATGTCAAAAAGAAGACAGTGAAGACCTGAGAATTATGGGTTAGTTAGGTTCACTTGCATCATAACTGCCACACAGCTATTCAGAACAGAGATTTTGTCTCACTGATATCTGGGCTTAATAAGGAAGTTTCAAATGAAACAATGTTAAGTCATAGAGTATGTCACACGTAACAACCACAGTTGCTGAATCTCCTTGCCTTGTGTTACAACACGCTGAGTGCCAAGGATTATTGTGAACATGAATCAACAGGGAGATGGCTGAGAAATATTAAAAAAATGGTAAAAAATACAAGCAAGAGTTCATGTTGGGGTTATGGTCAGAACACCAATAAACAAGAGGTCACAATCAAAAATTAAAAAAAGGTTTGTAACCTAATGCTAAATATTAAATAATGCTTACTATCCCTATGAAGATCAAAAACTTTATATAGACGTACATCTGTGCTGACTCAAATTCCACCAACATCCCCACTGTTCTTACAGTCCAGAACACCCAGCTTCTTTCATTCCTTGAGACTGCTATTGCTCTTTTCTGTTCTCCTTCTTGTAGGTCTGATTGGGCTCTTCTCAGTTTGTAAGCCTTATATGTATTATATTTCCAACTGAGCACTCATTGGCTGTTAACTCTCATACTTAAGATCCTGTGTGTATGACTTGTGACAATCAAACCTGTTGTGGCCAGTCACTGAGTGCTAAGACAGAGTCGCTGTTGGAGTCATCATACTTGGACAATGCAACTGTCCACAACTTGATAAAATTATGTAAATGAAGGCTATGAAAATTTCTATGATATTGTTTATGTATTTATTCGAGGCAACTCAGGCCCCTTCTTCATGCAAGTTGTCATCTTGCTTAACTTCTCACTACATCCATAATGACTAACAATGCAAACACCCTAGTACTACAGACATCTTCTCAAGGATGAAAGGATTCTGCCTTGTGTCTGAGTTTGGTGCCTTCCACATCTATCTATCTGTCTGTCTGTCTGTCTGTCTGTCTGTCTGTCTGTCTGTCTGTCTGTGGCAGTGGAGTTTTTAAGTGGCTTAAACTGCAGTGGTCCTAAAGTACAAAACACAAACTAAAAACATGTACAAAAAGTGCACTTTGTTAAATACAAAAGCAGCTCTAAAAAGGGCCAGTATTTTTAAAATGAGAGTTGGGACATTCAACGATTAAGTAGGTGTTCTGTGCAGAAGACATTTTTAAATACAAAATGCTCTTGTGCTATTTAGAGATAGAAACACACAGAGCTGTGCTAATTAGAAAATGAATTCATAAACCAAATGTGGCACTCTGCTTGAGGTTATGCCACCCACTGCATTTTGTTTGACAAAAAAACACACACCTTTTTGACAGGAAAGGGTCTAAATGAAACATAAATACATGCATAACATTTTTCGACTGGTTAATCCAGCTTGAGGTTTTAGGCAGCACTAACAACTGTGCCTTGTGCCACTTGTGAGATAAAAGATCATAATTGAAAAGTGCACCCTTTTCACTCCAAACACACACCAAAAGTGATATAAAAGAAGCTCTTGTTGCTTTGAAATTCAAGGGTCTATGCTGTTTAGACAGATGAGCTCTGGAGTGTATATTCTAAAATGAGAGTTGGCATTCAGCCTAGAGAAGGTTTGTGGAAAATAACTTTATTCTTATTTTGAAAAATCCCTTTATAAGTGCACCATCTTCTTTGGAAGGCTGTCTGATTTACAATGATCTTTTCGTTCAAGCATTTTCTTTTCCAACTAGGAATAACAACATGTCATTTGTTTCTGCTACACTCTTCATTTGGTATATAATTCATGGCAAAAACCATTGCCCTCTTAAATATACTGATGTACATTGTATTATACATTTTTCTTTCATTCATTCATTTTGTACACATATTTATATCTTCAGAGAGTCACAAAAGGCCAAATCTATCATGGAAGCGTGTCTTGCAGTGCGTTTAGTAGTCCTTAATCTTGTAGACATTGAGTGAGTAGATTTTCTTTTTATTGCTGTCTTTTCAGCCATCAAGCCAAGGGTCCATGGTCTTGGCAAAAAGTGCCTTGTCTTTTGTGATCTGTAGGTGTATTGGAAGGATAAATGTAAGCAGATATTTGCTAATGCAGACCCTGCTACTGTCTCTGAGGGGCCATGACCATGTGTTCAAATTGTAAAAAATAAAGTCTCTTAGGCTGATGGTCATTCTAGAAAGGCACCATATACTGTATCTTAAAAGTTTGCTTGTGTTTCTATCTAAATATTTTATATTGCTAATCATATCTCAGTCTATTATATTTACTGTATCTGTCACACAGTGTGGCCCACTGGCTAAGTGACTGGAATTAATGTAAGTCCCCTCAACTAACTACACTTAGGATTGTTAGCTATTTACTTAACCATTACTCTATAAGTGTGTTCTTGTAAAGTTACTCGAGAGTGTGTTTTATTATGGTAGGGTAGAGTGACCCAATTCACCCCTTTATACTCTTTTGCCCTAAACAAAATGCCCCAAATCCCATACTTTTACACTGTTTCATGTTCTTTTATGTCTGTAAGGCAATTAGGTAGAGTAGCAGAACAGGCAAGAGAAGAAGTTGAGCGATGCATTATAGATAATTTGCCCAAAATAACAATGAATGTTGTCAAAATAATACAACTTGATAATAAGCTACCATGTGGCTCTCTGTCTTAGTATGTTGTATAGAGTAGTTTCTGGTCTGGCTTGTCCTTGTTCTATTATGTCCTTGGCATGGGTTGACAAAAAAGGGCAATTCTTATTTGGGTTAAGCAGTGTGAGAGTGTTGTATTATGTGATGTATTTTGTTCTTTTGACATTTGTTTTATTTATGGTGTGACTATAGAACCTTGGAGTTTATAGTTATGCATTGTTAAATAAAAAAGGGAAAACAAAAAAGGCCTGCAAAGATGTACGAGGTGTGACAATTTAATTCCTGGAATGCACCTTCAAAAAATATACATGTGGAACAGTTCACTAGTGGCTACTGTTGCCTTCAAAGTTACTCCCCTTGTGCATCTATACACTGACTTAAACGGCGCTCCCATTTCTGGAAGCAGGCCTGAAACTCATTTTTCGGAATACTGTTGAGCAGCTGTTTCACATTCTGTTGGATGTCAGTTGTATTAGAAAAATCTTCATCCCTTCAGCGCAGCTTTCAATTTTGGAAATAGCCAAAAATCACGAGGAGCTAAGTCAGGTGAAAAGGCAGGATGATCTAATTGGGTAATTGCTTTTTTGGAAAGAAAGTCTCTCACAGTGAACGTAGTGTGACTTGGCGTATTGTCATGATGAATGATCCACTTGTCAGGCCACAATTTTGGTCTTTCTTCAGACAGAATCTCATAATCTCTTCAGTACCTCTAAGTAGCATTGTTGGTTGATTGTTTGTCTCTGTTCAATAAATTCTTGGTTGACTGTTCCCTTGTGATCGAAGAAACACACCAGCATGGTCTTAAAACTGTGAGCGTGACATGCGCCTTTTTTTAGGGTGCTGTGAACCCGGAGATTTCCATTGTATGCTCCGTCACATCTTCCCACCCATCTTTGAATCTCTTATGCCACTCAAACACACTTGACTTTTTCATAGCATCTTCACCATATGCCACTTGCAACAGCTGTAACGTTTCAGTAGTACATTTGCTGATTTTCACACAAAATTTAATATTAATACGTTGCTCAAAATTTTGATCACCCATTTCTACGCCAAAGTGTACACGCAGATATCTATTACCTTCCCATTAGCTAACTAACAACTGGCTCTATCAGCTTGCAATTTATGCACGTATTAGTTCAAACATGTTCAAACATGAATACTTGTGTGATTTCGATACAGTTATGTCACGGGTGACACTATGTGGCCATTCCGGGAATTAAATTGCCACACCTTGTATAATATGTATGGCGTATATAAATATCATGACTGATTGTGCCAGTATGGTTGTGGCATTGCACTAGGATATTAGAGCACATTAACCTTAAATCCTTAAGGATATTCAGGGACAGTGGTTTGTTTTCCCCAAGATCGACCTGGAGACCTTATTTGCTGTTGTTCATTGTTTAAAGGTGACCCCATGACAGAGTGGCCACCAAGAGAACCAAGATTAAGAGAACAGTTCCTGTACAGATTCAGCATCAGCCTGTTAAAGAAAGGGGGATTAGGGGCACAGAGTAACTGGGATTTTTGTGTTTGTCATGAAGAATTTCCTCATTTTTCTTTGTTTCTAACAAACCCAAAGGCCTTTGACAACCTTTATTTTAATATTTAAACAGTGTTTTTTTATGCACAGCACCATCCTGTGGTCCTTTACAAGCTCAGTGCTAATGCTGACCAGAGTACTCAAGTGTCATGGTCAACGTCACACAATGAATTGTAGATAAAGAATGAAGCAGTAAACTTGTGGTTTAAAGCCCAATTTGCCAAAGTTCTTATTTCTTATATGCTAATTTTGCATTTGATTACTGTATTATTGTTTTTTATTTTGCATGTAGATGTCGATATATATCAAGCACAGAGGTTTTTTTTAATAAATGTTTTTTAAAAGATGTTTGGAGAAATGAGAAAGGCAGGGGGCTTAATCTCAGTTCACTGATGTGTCATCCAGTATGGCTGCCTTTCAAGAATTTCAAAAGAATTGAGAGCCAGGGCTACAGACCTTTTATTTGGTGTTCAGTCCCTCTTGCTCAAACATGAACCACTTAACAATTTGTCAGTATCAAGGGTAGCATTTGTTTGCTTCAAATGCTAGCAGCACACAATAACCTCTGTTTGTGCCTCCATTGTTCTCTTGCACCCAGAGTGCATCTCTTGGCAGCTTGTATCCTGCTGCATGTTCAATGGGGGCAGGTCGAGCTTGTATTCCCACTCTGAAATGAAGAATCCAAGATGCAAGCTGATGGTCCAAACGCTGTTTTCTCACCGCCAGGCTTACTGTGCCAGTAACTTATACTGATCCCAACCCCGTCGTGATTAAAAAGTGTGTGTGGGTGAATTGTGCAGTTAAAAATAAACTCTCCTCAAGATGAAACTAGCTAATATTGGAGCAAGAGTGAACTCTTGAGAATTTGGCTTCTCCTTCGCACTTGGAGAGGCCTCTAAGCAGGGCTCAGTGAGCAGGCAGCTGGCAGCATCGCAGATGTCTTTTGTAAAAGAAAGTTGTGCAAACCTGCAGGTCTGGAGGGAAGAGGCGGCTTTGGCTACTTAGGCAGCGCAGCACCGAGAATAGAAAAATCGTGATTTAGAGCCACAGATCTGTTATGTAGGCAGACCAACAGTTGAGCCTGTGCTCTGGTGAGTGTCAACAGTAAAAGCACAACACATTTGCCTTCTCTCCCCAGCTCTACTGGCCAGCATCAGTTTGGGTACCTTTTGCTCAAAAATATGTATACAGGTTCTGCAGGGTGTAGGAATGATTAAATTCAAACCCTGATGGGAAGGGTATAGAAAGTGTAAGGGGTTAGGAGGTTTTAATGAGACCACCACAACGCAGCAGAGATCTCATTTCTTAATAGGTGGCCTGCTGTTTCCGTTTATGTCTTGCTGTTTGGTTTTTTGTGGTTCTGAATGTTCAGCTTCAAGCTCATTATTGCTGCTGCTTGTTGCATGCAAATCAAAGAAGGCAGAATTCTAAAAATGATAATAATAATAAGAGCTTTTATCATTCCATTGTCTATACCTAATTAAATTGTTGGGTCCCAGAGCACACTGAAGTCTAATACTAAAATCAGCAGTAATGAAAGGAGGAGCCAGGCTTCGACAGAGCACAGATCCATTGCAAATAATAACACTAATAATTATCAGTTCCTCTACTTAACTAACTCAGTTTTTCCATTTATGGATCACAGGAAGACAGAGATTTAGCTTATCTCCACTTTACTGGTCATAAGGAAAGAATGCCAGTCAATCACAGTGTACTCCAGCCAATACAGAATCATCAGTTAACCCAACATACACATCTTTGGGGTGTGAGATATGGGAGGCAAGGGGGCATCCTGAGAAAACTCACAGAAATAGGGAGAATATGAAAACACCACAAAGATGGGCACATGTATGAACTGCAGTTTTGTTGTTCAAGTATCAACTCAGGAACCTAACACGGGGAGGTTTCTGTTCTGCTTATTTTTCTGTGGCTTTTCAATGAAACTCTGGTTTCTGTCTAAAGACATTTGAGGGGCATATTGCCTAGTCTATATGCAGTATATTTGTGTGTGTGTGAATCAGTGAGTCCTGTAATGGACTCCATAGTGTGTCTAGGATTGGTTGCTGGTGAAATGGTCACGAACTCCCATTGACCTCTAGATGTTGAAAATGGATGGTGGGGTGATGAATGTGATAAACCTTGTTATGTTCTTCAGTTTAAAGGTTAGTGGTAACATTTTACTGTCGTAATGCAGCTAACATAGAGACATCACAAATATAATCATGACTCTCCACTCTCACTAGGAAATGAAGGATGAAAATGAATGAAGGAATTAAATAATCCTTGAATGAAACTGAGTTCAAAGTGACTGCTCACAGAATAAGGTTTAAAGCAAGTGAACGGTTTAACTGCTGTGAAAATATAATCAAGCTCCAGTGGTTCAATTGACCAGATTCTTACAGTCAACATTGGTGGTGATTTAGATGTTGTTCATTGTTAGACCATTTTATTTATAAACTGATCTGGCTGAGTTTTGGACCTCAGGACTCCACATGTTTTAGTGCGTCTCCCATGGGATTTCAAGTTTCTTTACTTAATGCAGTAATGTGTTTGTCAGGTTAATGGTGCAGTCAGGGTTTCAGTCCTCCTTTACACCAATAACCTCCTAGAGCAACTACTTCTGTCTTATACATGTTATGAATTTATTCATGGAGAGCACTGAAGAGGTGAGATTGAAGACATGAGAGTCAAATATTTACATTTCAACTGTAACTTACAATGCAATCTTTAGGAAAGTCAGTTATTTACACTCTAATTGCATAAAATAGAGAAGAGAAACAGAGTAGAGGAAGGTGAGTAACACTTGTAATTATTGTAATGCTTGTATTTTTATACAAATGGCTAACAAACAAGGTGTCATGATATGCACAGCAAATCAGCAGCTCTAGTCGGAGTGTGCTAGAATAAAGTACTGAGACTTTGTGCATCTCTTACATAAGCAGGCAGATCGTACCACAGATTTGGTGCCCTGGAGCTAACGGGTCACTCTCCTGCTGTTATTTTATTAATCCTTGGAATCGCTATTAGACTGGTATCTGCTTTGTAAGTATGATAAGTTCAGATAGGCAAGCAGGACCTCTGCCATTTAAGGCTTCATATGTAAGGAGGTGGATTTTGAAATTAGCTCAAAATTTAACCTGGAGCCAGTGTAAGGACTTCAAGACAGGGGTTATGTGGTCAGACTTTCTAGTTCTTGTAATGATTCTTGTAGCCACATCTGGACTTAACTGAAAGTTGCATAAAGAATGATTTGGATAGCGTGTAAATAACACATTGCAAATTTCTCAGCATGCTGTATATTTAGAAAATGTGTAGCGGTCAAGTGCCGCTAGGATTCACACCATCAATGTGACGGTGATTTATTTATTTTAGTGGAGGATTACCAGGGACAACTCCAGCCTTGAAACGACACACACACACCACTACAGAGACCAAGTAAAGCGCGCTGGGAACATTAAACAATAAAGAATATAATGAAATTAAATTATCTAAATGCAAACAGTAATAACACCCCTGACCCTTTTGGCAATATTACATTTAACATATAAACACAAACAACACACAGCAAAGTCCATGTTAAAAAACCAAACTGGATGAAATGAGAAGTGACGAGATTGAGTCCAGCGATCTGTATGTAGAAAGAAATGGAAAAAATTCAGTCCTTTCAGTTGCTGAAAGGATGAAGACGGATGGATGGTTCAAGAGCGCTCCTTTTCTTGTGGGAAAGCCAATGAATCCAAAACACAGTCCTCAGTACACAGGTAGACAGGTGATCCAGACCCCAACAAACGAATACAATCCAGGAACACAATGATGAAATATGGCTGAATTAACAGCAGGCAGTCCAAAGATAAATGCAACAGATAAACGCCACACACAACGTACAACAACAAAAACACCTTTTTTTTCTCTTTTGGCCACCAGCCCTCCTTTTAACCTACTTTGGCCACCTTTGACCCCCAACAGCCCCTGCAGGGACTGCGGGGAGATGCAGTTTTAATTGATAGTAGCCCTGCTACAAATGTCTTCATTTTCCAACATTTTTAAGATGGAAAAACAAGTTTTAGAGTTTTATAATGTGTATTTTAAAAGACATGCTAGTGTCAAAGATAACACCTAAATTGGTTTCTAGTTTAGTAAAACTAACACTAAATTAGTTAAAAAGAGAGAGAATTTTGTTCTGGTCTGCGTCATTCCTAAAAATTTATAACAAGTCCATGTAGACGCAGGGAGAATCTGACCTGGCTGAGATTCAGACCCTGGGTCACTGGAGCTGTGAAGTAGCAGTGCTAATCATGATGCTTGAAAACAATTTTAAATTAAACATTTTTCCAGATAGTGGAATGGTTGATCCTGCTACTACATCACAGCTCCTTTGACCACAGTTTGAATGCCTCTCTGAACACTAAAGATTTTAATACTATTTGTCTGGCCAGAATAAGAAAAGAAAATGTAATATAGTACATTCAAATGTTCATAAAGCGTGAGGCCAAGAAACTAATCAATGGAATTATACAATATTATAAGCAGAAATAATAATAATACAGAGCACCAATCCATCCCACCTACCTACCACTGAACCATTCCAGAAAAGCAATATGCACAAAGCTTGTTTCTTGGGTCACACACGAGCCAAATGGGCAGGTCACCAGGGGTGCTTATGCCAGTAAAGACAGAAAGTACAAGAGAGGAAGAGAAAGAAAAGGAGAGAAATGTGTTTCATGGATCAAACTTTGCTCAGTTCCCAAGTAACTGGACTGCATTAGCCCAAGTCTGAAAAGTGGAGCTGGGCAGCTGAAACTTCTTAGTGTTAGAGATTATAGAAAGAAGACAGAATTCCTAATCATTAGAGGAACCAGCATTGTTCTTTACTTGCTAGCTTAAGGTGCTCGGCATGGCTACAGCTCCTGGGACTGAAGATGCGGTTGTGCAAGTTCTGTATTTAGGGATGTGCTGCATTAGGAAGTTTGCCTCATTTTTCAAGTTCTATAGCAACATATGAAAATTGTTCTGCCATCACATTAAATCACATTCGCTTTCAAATCCATCACCAGAACATAACTTTTTTTTTTTCTTTTTCACATACCCAATGAAAAAAAGTTATTATTCATAGTCGTTAATCATGGAAAAGGTTGGAGGAAAAAAAAAAAAAGAACATTTTACTTTTGTGCCATTTCACTGCAAATTGCATTCATAAATGATGGCCAGTCATCTTACAGAATCTATTAGGAACTTGAAAACAAGTGCAAGCACCCAAAGGAGCCCTAAAGTGACATTTATCAGGTGTGCTCATAATCAAAGGCTTGCTGTGTCTCGCCGCTGTGTCCGTTGAGAATAGCATTGCGACTCAGTGGTGCTGGCATTGCACCCTCCTACCCCCCTCCCCAAACCCCCCCAAACCAAAGTACTCATCTAACGCACCTCCTTGTCTAATATTTTACTGGTAAAGGAGCAAAGAAATTTCTTCATTTCTTTCTGCTTTTTTGAACGTCTGTGTATAATGTTGTCACTTGCCTTGGACTATCTTAGGTCTTTGTTTTCTTCTCCCCATACATAAGAACACAAGAAGTTGGACAGACTTAGTCTATAAAGTGCATTTAGTAAAACTGCATATCAGAAGGTGGCTTCAGTCCATCAGCCTCCAATTTATGAGCTCAGCAGACTTCCACTGCACCATTCTAATCAGCCCCATGCATTACTTTTTCTCTGCTCCTCACGCTTTTCCCCCGTTCTTTTCACTCCAGACATCTCACCTCCTCATTTACTTCCTACAAGCTCCTCTCCTGTTTTACTGTACAATCCTCACCTTGTCTTCCTCCTCCTCTTCTTCTGTTGTTTCTCCCACCCCCCAAAATCATTACTAATTCATTCTTTTCTCTTAAAGTTTTTACCAATCAGTTCTTTGTTCTCTGTTCTCAATATCTCGGCTCCACTTCCTCACTGGCTTTATCTTTTCCTCTTCTCTTGTCCGTAAACCTCTGTTCTTTTTGTTTTTCATCTTCCTCATCATTATTAAACTACACTTTTCCTGGTCGCACTCTTCCTTTTTTGTTCGTTTCATGCAAGAGTACACCTGTCTTCTTCTGTTCTTCTCCTTCTCACGTTAATTTTCTACTGTGATGGACTGCCACTCCTTCTAAGGTTTGCTTTTGCTTCTGCTTCGCAGCTGATGTTGCCAGGATAGGCTCCAATCACTGCAACCCTGAACCAGATTAAGGTTTATAACTGATGAATGGATAGATATTTCTTTTCTATCCACCTTTTTAATCTTCTATTCTTGACCACATGCCAAAATTTCTGCACTTAATCTTGAAATCCACAAGTGTCCATTCTACTTCTTTTGCCTGTCCATATTCCTTTTTCCTTTGTTACCCACACACAGCACGTCTCCTCATCCTCCATCACTTCTGTCCTCCAGACATCTCATCTGCTCTTCCATCTCATTTCACCATTCTGCTATCTCCTGTTTAACCAGCATGATGGAATTTGCATTCATAATAATCACCTTCTTCTTTACGTTTAATGCCATCCTCAATGCCGCAACCTACTGTGCTGAAGATCCTCTCACGACACATTAAGGGCATCAAATTGGCACAGTGGAGGCTGCTGCTGCACTACTGTACAGGGTGTGGTTATGGCACAGAAAGGAGACATCTTAAGGAGGGTTTAATCAAGCAACAGGAGATGGGGAATCTGGAAACCAGCTGAGGTTGATACCAGAAAGTTAAAAAATTTGCTATTTTAAGCAGAGCAAAATGCTTGAGGAAACAATCGGGGTCATTAAAGACTTGGCAACAGTAACTAAAGCCAGTTGAGTCAATAATGAACTAAATCAACGTGAGAGCTGACATTCAAAGATAAGAGGAGATCAAATCCAGGAGATCAAAATGGTTAAAGTTCTATGCTAAGTTTATTGAAAAAAATTATGTAAAGTCAGAGAAGCTGGAAGTGTGTGATGCTGACCATGACAGCTAGATAGATAGACGAATAGATAGATAAGATGTCAGCAATAGATAGAAATTCGGCAAATAGGGTGAAGAAATCACATGTCTATTTCTCATTGGCCACCTGAAAAGTTGTTTAGCTTCATATACCATGATGATATTTTATCACTGTACTGTATCTCTGTTTTAAACACCATGTCCTAGCATTTGTCAAGGTAAACTTATGGTTCAGAAGGAATGGGGTGATGGGGAAAAAAAGCTGATTAAATAAAATCATCTGTGTACATTTTGATCAGTTTTGACAAGTCCAGGCCATACAGGCAACAAGCTCGCCAATCCTAAAGTCGCATTGACATCAAGTCCCTGAAGCCGTACACTGTACCACACACAACATGGTAACTTCTCAGTGTCTCTGTGATTCTCTCACATTTGTGCACAATATGCCTTTAACAAGTTTTTTCATCTGTGTCCCTGGTGTCCATGTTGAAGAATTCATTTGAAAGTACCCTCTGAGATCCACTGCAGTATGGCTCCCACTCTGTACATAGTATTGTGGTCTCCTTGCCCACTTGGTGGAACGTTCCATTGGCTACTTTGACATGTTTGAAGCAATGCTGGACTGCCCGCAACAGTATATGACTGCATGGAGTAAATCCGACATGTACTGTTCTGTTTCATAAATGTGATGCATGAGGACTTGCCTTGGCTCAAAGCTAAACTTCAACTTGGATGGATTTGGAAGAGTACACCTGGTGCCAAAGCATGATCGAGGAGAAATGTCTGTCTCTCTCATTCGCAAAACAAAATGTCAAGTGATAGGTATCACACCAGTGTCTTTGCACAGTGAAGAAAAAGGTCAGTGAGCCATTAAATATAAATAACCAGGTCAAAGCACACATCAGGGGTGCAACATCAAAGCAAGAGTGCTCAACTTACAGCTCATCTGCGTGATCTCATGCAGGTACAGTGACACTCAACGAGCCATCACATTGTCAGTGGGTGCGCTATTGGCAGAGAGATTAGATCTAGCAGAAGAGTAGAGCAGGCCCTGCTCACCACCCAGAGCTCAGCTGCAATGGAAACAATAAGGCTTTTCAGAGAGTCCCTGCTGTTGTCACACTGGACACTTGTGCCAGTAAGAGTAAATTACTTTCTAGGTGGGTAATCCTTTATCGGCAGCAACGAGGCTATTCAAATGTATGAACACCATGTGCACTGACTTTGGGGTGTCATTGTTGGGAAAAAGGAAAATCTTTATTATGCCTTGTTGTAAGGCCAACATTGTTAAAGCTGAAATGAATAGGAGGTGAAGGACATTCAGTTGTAAAGTGGACTTGGCAAGACAGTCAATCAATAGTATCCACAGGATTATCTTGTCAGTGCCTGGCACAAAATGTAAGTCACCTCTGGAAAGGGTTTGAGTCCATTTCAAGACTACGTAATTCTCACATACACCCTCACTTAAATATGGCCAGTTAGCAGTTGCTAGTTAAGCTAAACTGCATGTGATGTGGGAGGAAAACCCATATTGAGTTCATACGGGTAACAATCGGGCATCTGATTCAGATCCAGAATGCTGGACCAATGAGCCAACAGCACCATGTCACCCACTGTGAAAATGACTATATAAATTAAAGACTGAATGATTCATGTAGCCTAGTGAATATTCTACTCTGCATTCATTAAGATTCAATACTCTTCAATGGTATGGTGGGTGAAGGCAGTCTGCTACCTAAGGAGGTAAAGTCAACACATGGCCACCTTGTGGCAATCAGACTAACAGTTTCCTTTTTTAAGGCACCCATTGGTTAAGACATCTGATTGAAACCCTTAAAGTCACAATTACAGCACTGCCACTAGTTCTTGTTTGTTTGTACTTTAAAAATTCCTGTATGCTTGTTTCAGCTGTCCTCATAAGGGGTTTTCTGAAGGGCTGTATCATATTTTGTGCATATTTATTATTATTTTTAATACTCATAAAATTTTCAGTTATTAATAACAATAATGATGCCATTTTTCTTTATTTTGGGCACTGCCATTTTGAGCCATTGTAGTGTCTGTTACTATGGAGTTCATCCATCCATTATCCAACCCGCTATATCCTAACTACAGGGTCACGGGGGTTCTGCTGGAGCCAATCCCAGCCAACATAGGGCGGGGCGCCAGCCCACCGCGGGGCACACACAGACACACCCACACACTAGGGACAATTTAGGATCTCCAATGCACCTAACCTGCATGTCTTTGGGAGGAAACCGGAGCACCCGGAGGAAACCCACGCAGATACAGGAAGAACCATGGAGTTAATTTTTGGTGTAATTAACTTCAGACATGATGATATAAAAAGTAGTGTGTCAGACATGTCGTTATCCAAGTTTGTGGATATCTCTTAAAAAGAAAAACCTTTCATGCATGTGTGTATTCCCAGTTTCTGACTCTTCGCTTTTATTTTCTTATAGTGATTAATTTATTAGTGGTTTGGTAGTAACAACTGATAAAGTAGATCTCTGGTTTTGAATATGGCTTTGGTTAACGCTTCTTCTCTGGGTCATCCACATATCCCAATCCGCCTTTTCTTGTGTGATTCATAACATTATTTTACTGTGCAAATCTGAGCCAGTCCCTTAACCTGTTACAGGTCCAGGTGTAGAGTTACGGAGTCCTCAGATGTGCCATGTTCTCCCTGAAATACATTCTGTAACTAATAGATTAAAAAAAAAATATCCCATTTGTTTTATTGTGGAAGGGTTTTGGGGTGACCCTATGCTTACTCTGTCATGTAGATCCACAGATACAGTGCATCTGGAAAGTATTCACAGTGCATCACTTTTTCCACATTTTGTTATATTACAGCCTTATTCCAAAATGGATTGAATTCATTTTTTTCCTCAGAATTCTACACACAACACCCTATAATGACAACATGAAAAAAGTTTACTTGAGGTTTTTGCAAATTTATTAAAAATAAAAAAACTGTGAAATCACATGTACATAAGTATTCACAGCCTTTGTTTAATACTTTGTCGATGCACCTTTGGCAGCAATTACAGCCTCAAGTCTTTTTGAATATGATGCCTCAAGCTTCCCTGGTACACCTATCCGTGGCCAGTTTCGCCCATTCCTCTTTGCAGCACCTCTCAAGCTCCATCAGGTTGGATGGGAAGCGTCGGTACACAGCCATTTTAAGATCTCTCCAGAGATGTTCAATTGGATTCAAGTCTGGGCTCTGGCTGGGCCACTCAAGGACATTCACAGAGTTGTCCTGAAGCCACTCCTTTGATATCTTGGCTGTGTCCTTAGGGTCGTTGTCCTGCTGAAAGATGAACCGTCGCCCCAGTCTGAGGTCAAGAGCGCTCTGGAGCAGGTTTTCATCCAGGATGTCTCTGTACATTGCTGCAGTCATCTTTCCCTTTATCCTGACTAGTCTCCCAGTTCCTGTCTCTGAAAAACATCCCCACAGCATGATGCTTCCACCACCATGCTTCACTGTAGGGATGATATTGGCCTGGTGATGAGCGGTGCCTGGTTTCCTCCAAAAGTGACACCAGGCATTCACACCAAAGAGTTCAATCTTTGTCTCATCAGACCAGAGAATTTTGTTTCTCATGGTCTGAGAGTCCTTCAGGTGCCTTTTGGCAAACTCCAGGCGGGCTGCCATGTGCCTTTTACTAAGGAGTGGCTTCCATCTGGCCACTCTACCATACAGGCCTGATTGGTGGATTGCTGCAGAGATGGTTGTCCTTCTGGAAGGTTCTCCTCTCTCCACAGAGGACCTCTTGAGCTCTGATAGAGTGACCATCGGGTTCTTGGTCACCTCCCTGACTAAGGCCCTTCTCCCCCGATCGCTCAGTTTAGATGGTCGGCCAGCTCTAGGAAGAGTCCTGGTGGTTTTGAACTTCTTCCACTTATGGATGATGGAGGCCACTGTGCTCATTGGGACCTTCAAAGCAGCAGAAATGTTTCTGTAACCTTCCCCAGATTTGTGCCTCAAGACAATCCTGTCTCAGAGGTCTACAGACAATTCCTTTGACTTCATGCTTGGTTTGTGCTGTGACATGAACTGTTAACTGTGGGACCTTCTATAGACAGGTGTGTGCCTTTCCAAATCATGTCCAATCAACTGAATTTACCACAGGTGGACTCCAATTAAGCTGCAGAAACATCTCAAGGATGATCAGGGGAAACAGGATGCACCTGAGCTCAATTTGGAGCTTCATGGCAAAGGCTGTGAAGACTTATGTACATGTGCTTTCTCAGTTTTTTTTATTTTTAATAAATTTGAAAAAACCTCAAGTAAACTTTGTTCACGTTGTCATTATGGGGTGTTGTGTGTAGAATTCTGAGGAAAAAAATGAATTTAATCCATTTTGGAATAAGGCTGTAACATAACAAAATGTGGAAAAAGTGATGCGCTGTATGTCCTCCAGCCCAACTCTTGTCTTCTTATCCTAGCACTTGCCTGACTGGGAAGGAGACAGCTTATACCTGGGACTCCAGTCCTACATTCTGGGCAGTTTTAAACTTTTATTCCCTCATTATACTGAAGGTTTAACATTCTTAATATGCCACAAGCAGAAGCAAAGCAAACAAGTGTGTCAAACCACATCATATTACTTCGATGTTTTGGCAGCTTTCACAGATAGTGCTGGACAGTTTGTGTCAGTGTAACTCTGTGTGGGTCTGCTCCTCATTCTTCTTCTGTTTTCCGGCTTTTGCTGGAAGCTACTGACTTTTTAAAACTTAACAGGACCAAGGTGAACACCCACACCCTCTGGCATTTTGACAGACCATATCAGCACACGTTTACATGTATCCAGTGGTTCGCAGGGGCCTGGTTTTTATGTATAAGGATTGTAAAGAAAATTACCATTTTTAAAATGTTTAGAGCTGGACATTTTACTAGTCTGCCTCATACAGCAAAAAATATATCCCTCTTTTTAAAGTCTGCTTTTTGCAGAAAAACTTGTATTTAATATTTCAGCCCTGGATTGTATTTATTTTTTGTTTTATTGCTGTTTTGATATATTTAAATTATTGCTTTTCATGTATTTATGAAATTTCTGCTTGTCATGATTTTTCTATAATTTTTCCTCAGTTCTTTGTGTGTTTGTAAATTGTTACACATAACACAAGCCAGCTTCCCATTTTGGCCCAGGCAGACTGAAGCCTGCAAGTAGTAGTTGGGGGCTGGCTGGCTAGGGTAAGGCCATTCCTGGGTGGGTTTATGAAGGTCTAGGCTTGCTGCTGTGGCTTTGGAAGCTGCATAATTCTTTCAAAATTTTCATGTCTCCTGTTTGTAACTACTGTTGTTGGAAAAAAAAAGCTTTGAGAAAAAAGAACTTACAGTCTTATAATTCTTAGCATGAGCTCACTGTCTACACTTTAACTTACCCATGTGTATTACTGATGATGAAATGAAATGCTTATATAACCCTTCACCATCACCACTTGTAAGAAAAATTGGTATCAGTTTTAAAAACTTTTTAGTTATTTTGTACATTTTATTTTTGGTGTCATTTTTGCCACCTTTGTTATTTCAGTAGCATCTTACTAGTATTTGTTTTATCTTAAATACATGGAGAACTGCACAGCTTCATGGCAATTTTTTCTCTTTTGCATGAAGTACATTAAACCACACTCAGTGGTTTATATAAATAATATATAAATTATATATAAATAAATATTTAAATAAACTATATCAATTTATTATTATTATTATTATTGTCTGCATCCCTGTAGCCCTGAACAAAACACCCTGTAGATGCGCTTCACATAAATGTTCCCCCTGTCTAGGGTTGACCCCATCTTCAGTATTCATGTGCTCCTTAGCTCTGTTGCTCTCGCTCTATCTCAGCTTGGCTCAGCAACACTCATGTGAGTTTCACTTTACTGAGGTGCCAACCGTGACCACAAGCTGGGCAGGAAAGGTAATTTGTTTTCTCACTTTCACCAGCTGCCTATTTTTCAGGATGCTGTGGCAGGACTGGGCACGCTTAGCAGAGTGCAGACGGAAGGCTAAAGCTGAACATTTGGTGCCTGCTGAGTGAAGCCATGCTTGGCAGACCTCTGGCACCTCTGGATTTGCAGATTTGCAGAGTTACCTTATAGTAGCCTTTTGTTTCTTTGGTCCTGCAGTTGAGGTGGTAAGCAAAATTGAACATCCTGTTTGCTTTGTCTTCTGTCCCATAGCACCTCATGAACAATCCCCAACATCCCATTGCCTGACTTTGGCTGGCTGGTCATCAGGCGGTGAAGTCCGCGCCAGTAGAGGCAGAGCCCATGTTGCACTTCAGCAGACATAATAAGAGCTGGCTGGCCTTTAACCTCTGCTGGCTGAAGTGGCAGTGTGATTAATGGCACGAGTCCTCTAATCGAATTCTCTTTTGAGCTCTGTGAGTCCAAGTAAAGGCTGCCCTGCAGCCCTCCAAATTTGAACATGGAGAATAGCAGCCACTGTAATAGTAGGGGTGGGGGGGGGAGTGGATCGGCAGGTGACATTGTTGGCAGCTTGTAGAAAGATCTAGTCACTCTTTGAGCCTTATTTAAAATTTAGCTGGGTTTTGGGGTGGAGTTCATGTGTAAGTTCCACGAATGGAAATGTTTTCAAGGGTTGAGATTTGGACGCATGCCACCATAAAAGTTGTTGAGACCAAAGGATGGAAGATAAAATAGTCGTTAGTACTGCTGTTTCAGAGCTCTAGAAACCCAGGTTCAAATCCCAGAGGTTTATCTGACGTTTTCGTTTTTTTTCCTTTGTCTACTTTGGATTTCTTAAGTTACTGTAGTGTTACCTTTATCCCATAAACAAGGAAAGTCAATAATTATCCAGACTTTCGTGATAATTTTGTTTGGGTTTGTTGTACAGCTTTCCCCATGCACATGTGGAAACCTGAAGTGTCTTTGTTTTCTAGGAATAAACATGGCCATGCCACACTCAACACCAAAAAATAGGTTTGAGAAGAGGTCTGCTTTTTATTGGCTGAATGTGTACCAAGGGCCGAAATCCTCAGCAGTTCATCATTGTACTAACTTTGCTGAATGCTGTTGTCAGTAGTGGAAGTGGACTTCTGAACTTAAAATCCCTAAGCCTCGTTTTGTTCCTAAATAGACTGACACCTGCCTTTTGAGTTTGGGGCTATGCTGTCAGAGGTGGGGCCTACCTTTGACATCCAGACAAGGAGAATACAGATCTGGTTTAGAATATTTTAAGACTTTACTCCCTTTTCGCTGCATTTTGTGGAAAACATTACAACAATATATACTTAGTTTGTGTGGTGAATCTAAGCATGTCCTGGGTAAACAATCTTTCATTCTGGTATTCTTTCTAGGGTTTGATCCTGACATATCCCTGATGATTCTGGGATAAATAATGTCTTCCTATGAACAAGGCTTTTTAGTCAACACCACTAGCAGGTGAGTTCTGATGTCAGTCTGAGTCAGGAAGCTATTTGCACCAGGAATTGTGTTGAAGGCTGGGGTTTATGGAGAGCTTTTTACCAAGATGGCACAACTATTTAGTCATTTTTTCTTGCAAGGAAATACATACCAATTTGTTGTCTAACACTATGTAATGTTATCACATGGACAGATGGTTAGCCATATTCCCACTTACAGTAGCTCTTAGTAAACTTGTAGCATCTTGGATGATTTTACCTGCAAATGAATAAAGCAGTATCTACAGCCATTGATCCTGAATGATAATGTGGCTTGGGCATGAAACATTGTTCTAACACTTTTGAGCCTACAGATTTAGCATTTGAGCTTGTGGGGTGTAGGGGCCAGTTGTTTTGGGTTTCCTGATATGGTAGATGTTACAGTAGTATGAACTGGAGGATTTGAAACACCAAAAGGAGTCTGGAGCCAGCTAGATCCTAATTTGAGTGGCAGTGTAGTGCAGCCTGGTGCCAGAAGCAGAAGATGCTAGGCGCTCACTGAACATGAAGAGGCTGCTTTGTGGCTATCATTTGAGGAGCACAGAAAAATGGACTGAGGAATTACTACACTTTATACACTGTATGTCAGTATCTGTTTGAGTGCGTGTTTCACATGCTTCGTGGAATGAAAGAGAACTCTGGCTTTACATCTCTATAACCAGGCTGCACTCTAAGAATGGCGTGACAGAGAGAAAAGGTTATCTTATAATTACATTCATCCGCCCCCACTGATATGTGATATAAGGTTACAACTCCTTTGGCTTGCTTAACATCTACATTCCCATTCCTTTTAGTTTTCTTGCCACACCAGCCAGACGCCCCAAAAGCCTGGCACAAAGACTTCAGCTGCCGTTGTCTGGCACCACATTCATTACTTTTCTCCAGAATAAATTGAGAAAATGCAATTAACCTTTGCAACAGTGACAAGAGATGCCGCATGAGTACCAGTTGTACAAGCTGAACAGTTATTGCTTTGCCATATCACTTGTATTAATTGGCCTTTCATTACTTAAAACTCTTTTAAAGCATTAATAAGAGTCTGTTCTTCCTGATAGCATGTAATCTTTTGATCTCAGAAGCTGTCTATGGCTGGACTATGGCTTTATAACTTAGAATAGGCTGTTATCTTTCAGAGCAGAGGTAGTTATGACAAACAAATAAATAAAAGCAAAGTCTTCACTCGGATGACCTAGCTAATCCAAGTCAAAACAGCTCCTGTCCAGACATACGTGAATATGAGGCTGTCTCCAGTCCTATCCAAGTGCAGTAGTTAACAAAAGAGGAACTGAAGGCCTGAGGCCAAAGGGTCTCCTCAGTTATTCTGGTCTATGTAGAAATGAATTCCAGCTTGGTATTTCTTTGTCAAACATGATAGAAAGCTCAGAAAACCAGTAATGAAGTGTCTCCTAGTTATATATGGAATGTGCCTGATTAGTGTGACAATAGACAATTCAATATTTTAGAGTTCAGATATTACTTTTACAAACAGTGAGGCACTGCAATAAGATATTCAAATCTCCTTGAAGAAATACCCAACACAGTAATAAGCCACTTTATAGTTCAAAAAACATCAGAGGGCCAAGTGCTTGATTAAAGTGTTAATGATCAGTGACATCATGTGCAGGTTGAACCATAGTGATGAACTGAAAAAAAAACAGCTCTATAGAGGGCAAGTAACGACCAGTCGAAAAAGGGGAGGCTACAATAGGTTTATCGATTTAGCCTGCAGATCTTACAACATGACAAACGTGAGCCCAGCAATAAGACAAAAAGATTGGTCATCTTGCATTTTCATGGTCTCACCCAAGCAGACAGGTGTTTCCAGCAGGTGCTCTGGACTGACAAGTCCAAATATGAAAGTTTAGGGTCTGACGGAACATAGTTTGTCTGCCAAAGACCTTATAATGGTACATGGATAAATGTCTGCAGGAAGTAGTGAGATACAATGGAGGTTCCCTGCAAGTCTCGGGCTGTTTTCTGAAGGATAAGGATCTTTGATAAGGATTGATGCTTCCCTCACTGTTTAGAAGTACATGCAGATTCCAGGGAGGTGTCTGATAGGGGTCACTGTCATGTTGCAGAATGACATTTGGACCAAACATGCAGCCAAAATATTAAAAAGGTTAAATGGGAATCCTGCCAGAGATGGTGTGGTTCATCAAAGTCTTGATCCATCATCAAGTCTGTCTAAAATTACCAGTCAGACTGTCAAAATTTGCAGTGGAACTGGGGCAAGTGAACAAGAGGCACATGAGGATCTGTAAAAAAACAGCATGACACTGGTATTGAGAGAAGGGATATATTTATTTAATTGATGTTTTTTTCTGTTTACTGCGCAACCTAGGATGTTTATTGATTAATAAAACCTTTTCATAGTATGTTTTGGAAGCATTCCCACTTTACAACAGTTATTCACAGTTTTGCAAAGTACTGTATATCTTAAGTATTGAGAGTTAGTATTGGAGGCTACAATATAAGCAATTTACCCTCAACAGCATGAATGCACTCATTGACTTGAAAGCCAACAGTCCTGATTCTCCAGCGGCAGAACACTCCAGTCAGGTCAATGTTTAATAAATACAACATAACATTGATAAACAAAAGGCAATATTCAGTCATGGGCAGATCTGATATAACATGGAGTAGATGCTTCCAAATAAGACACCCTGTGAAAAGACATCAGTTTAAACATCTGGGGCCTCCTGTATAAATATAAATGTGCTCACTTCGACATATACAGTATTAGTGGTGCAACGGATCACTGTTGATCCGTGATCCGAACCGATTCCTGTCCAAGGTTAGGTCCATGGTTCGGTACACACGTGATCCGAAGATTGGAGAAAAAAAAAGTTCCACTGTATTGTGCGCGTGTCTCTCGCACACTCTCTCAACCTCTCTCGCGCATTAACTCTGTCTCTCTCGCGCACTAATTCAACCTCTCGCGCACTAACTCAACCTCTCTCGCGCATTTTCGCTTGACTTTTGTCCGGTTTGCCGCTTCATACGTGTGGTCATGGCCAGCGGTAGCAGTTTAAGCAGAGGAGCTCGACAAACCTCCAGCATCATTTAAAAAAAAAGTTTTAATCAATAATGTAACTTTCCCTGCAGCGTCAATATGCAGGACCAACAGGAGCAGACACATCTCCTCCTCAAAAGAAGTCGGCAATGGCGGAGCTTTTTGGCGAGACCTTTGCACAGAAGGACATGGTCAGCAAGGCTTTTGCTGACACCATCAAAGAGGAGGTGGTATCCTGTGAGGCAGCAAGTGGCATTCCAGTCGATGGTGATCCACTGACTTGGTGGAAAAGCAACAAATGTAAATACCCTCACCTTGCCACAATGGCAAGACACCATCTTGCTGTGCCTGGCACTTCAGTGCCTAGCGAGAGGGTGTTCTCAACAGCAGGGACATAGTTACAGCAACGAGATCTACACTTTCCCCAGAAAATGTAGACATCCTCATGTTTTTGAAAAAAAATAGAAATTATAAGCTCAGGTCTGTTTTTCTTTCTTTCTTCTTTTTTGATGATGTGGACATAAGCTAGTTTTTATTTCTCTCTCCATGTTCAAAGTAAGAAGCAATGATGCCTTAAATTGCATTTAAAGTTGTTTTTTATTGTGTCCACATTAAAGAAAATAGTTATCATGCCCTATATTGCACCTTAATTTGTATTTATATAATTGAGTGGAATGAGTCTTGAGTTGAATGTTTTTTAATGGGCAAAAAATACTTAACCAAATAAATGGAGAGTTATATTTGTCTTTTATTTTTTTTATTTTGCTGATCATAAAATTGATCCAATCCGTGACTTAAAACCGTGATCCGATCCGAACGGTGAGTTTTTTGATCCGTTGCACCACTAACATATATAAAAACTAAGCTTTGCATAAAGCCAGTCACATTTTCACGGCAGCCTCAGTCCATGCATACGCATGTTTCTGCTCGATTTTACAAACTGGCCAGATCCAGCGTCAAAGCAGGGCCACTATTTCTTGTTGTTTCCCTTCTTCTTCATATTCGTATCCATGACGCGAGATTTATCAAATACACTAAAATTAATTGCATATTGCTTACAAGTTGAATTCAATTGATTGTAATGATTCTCTAAAAATATAATGCTGCATGGAATAGGGTTAGGGTTAATAAACAACACTTTCAGAGATTTTTACAAAACCTTGTACTCACCACAGATTAACCCATCAGATAATGAGATCAATGAGTTTCTAGACAGGATAATACTTCCTAAATTATCAGATAGTCAAGCTACAGTCCTGGACATGCCATTAACATCAGATGAGCTTCAGGAAGCTCTTAACTCCATGCCTAATAGAAAAGCTCCAGGTCCAGATGGGTTTCCAGCAGAGTTCTACAAAGAATTCTGGATCATTCTAGCTCCAACATTTATCAGAATGATGAGTGAAATAGAAGAAAATGGTAGACTACAGCCAAATATGAATTCAGCCAACATTAGTCTCCTGTTAAAACCAGGCAAAGATCCTATATTTCCTACCAGCTATCGCCCTATTTCTCTTATTAATGTTGACCTCAAAATAATTTGTAAAGCCCTTGCAAAAAGATTAGAGAAGGTAACCCCTTTCATAATACACCCAGACCAAACTGGTTTCATTAAGGGGAGACATTCATCCACAAATTCACGTAGATTACTTAACTTAATAGACTTTTCTTACAGCAGAAACATGGAAACCAGTATATTATCACTCGATGCAGAAAAGGCTTTTGACAGAGTTAACTGGAAGTTTTTATTTGCAACTTTACATAAATTTGGTTTTGGAAACTTCTTCATAAACTGGTTAAAAATATTATACAGTTCACCAACAGCATGTGTCAGGACAAATGACCAAACATCAGCTAGCTTCTGTCTTCAGAGGGGGACTAGGCAAGGATGCCCACTCTCCCCCTCGCTATTTGCTATTTTTATTGAACCACTAGCAGCAGCAATCAGGCAAACTACAGTTGTTAAAGGGATAAAGTGTAAGAACATAGAACATAAAATCAGTCTTTATGCAGATGACGTGTTACTTTTTCTCCAGAATTCTCAATCCTCTCTCTCCCAAGCAATTGAACTAATAAACTCCTTTTCAAAAGTTTCAGATTACTCAATAAACTGGTTAAAATCCATAGTTCTCCCAATTAATTCTTCTTTTGTCAATTCCCTTAATACACAATTGGAATCAGGGAATATTACATATCTGGGCATTCATGTCTCTCCCAGGCTGGCAGAGCTAACTAAACTAAACTACATCCCACTATTAAAGAAAGTGGAAGATGATCTTGCTAGATGGAAATCCTTACCGATATCACTTATGGGGAGGGTTGCCACAATTAAAATGATGGTTTTACCAAGAATCAATTACTTATTTTCAATGATCCCAAACAAGCCATCATCTGATTGGTTTAGATCCCTGGACTCCTCTATCACTAAATTCCTTTGGAAGGATAAACCTCCACGAATTAGCTTAAAAACACTACAGAAGACCAAAGATAGAGGAGGGCTGGATCTACCCAACTTCTATCATTATTTCTTAGCCAACAGGCTCCAATATATACCAAGATGGTTGCAACATAACCCACTGGATGAGTCATGGTTAGATGTAGAACAGACACTTTGCAATACTATAGAGCTTTCAGACCTACCGTTTATTAGCTCAAAAATAAGAAAGCATGAAAGCTTTAAAAGTATTAATATTAGCACTTCACTGACAGCATGGTGGGAATATCTAAAAATGACAGAGTCTTCACTAATTCCATGCAGACGCACACCCATCTGGAATAATCCTGACATATTGCAAAACAATAAAATGATGAACTCCCCATACTGGAAAAGTAAAGGAATTCTATACATGGAACACATATTTGAAGAATTGGATTTCACTCCATTTAACAAAATAGTCTCCCAATTTGGGATAGACAAGAATAGATTTTTAGAATATCTCCAAATTAAATCAGTAATTAAAGAAAAATTTAAGCTTAATAAAGTAGAATTACAAACACCATCAAGGGTATTAGACTTCTGTAATCTCAAACATCCCAAATTACTGTCTAAAGTATATAAAACATTGACCAAAATAGATGATACAATAGCAATTCCTATAGGTAAATGGGAGGCGGATCTATTAGTTAGCTTTGACCAGACCTTCTGGTCCCAAACTTGTTTAAAAACTTTTAAAACGATCAGAAACCCTAATTTACAATTAATTCAATACAAAATTCTACACAGGGTACACTATACAGGTCATCGGATGTTCAGGATGGGATTTGTGCCATCTGACACCTGCACACACTGCACAGACAACATTCCTGACAGTTATATCCACGCACTGTGGTCATGTCCACCTGTTCAGGGATTCTGGTATGGAGTATGTGAAGACCTGTCAAAGTGTCTGAAATGTGATATCCCAACTTCCCCCTCATTTTGCCTGCTGGGGAACCTAGAGGATGTCCCGATTGAAACAAATTTGGTTCATGTAGTTCTCACTGCTATATGCATCGCTAAGAAAACTATCCTCATAAACTGGAAAAACAAAGATAATCTTTGCATTAACCAGTATAGAAATCTTTTATTGGATCATATTACACTTGAGACAGCCTCTGCCTCCACTTCAAATCAATCTCTCTGGGCTTCTTTGATCGGTTCCATCACATAGCGACGATGGAGGGTCGTTGATATTGTCCTGCGGGATGCTGTGGTTGATGTGGTGGAGAGTCTGAGCTTAGAGTGTCTGGAGGATCCCTGGGGGTGGGTTCACTAGGGGGGTCTTGGGCTGGGGGGCTGCTGCCCCACTCTGGTGGTGCTTGGGTTGCCTCGGGGGGTGGACTTCTGGTAGTTGTGTGTGGGGCCGTGGGGGGTCTTGACGGTGGCTGCGGGTCACTGCCTGGTGGCTGCATCGCCCCTGGGTGGGTCTGGGTGGGGGCCTGGTGGCTTGGGGTTTGGGGGCGGCCGTCCCTGGATGGGGGTCTGGGTGGGGCCTTGGGGATTGGGTCCTGGCATGTACGCTGCCGGGAAGAGGGCCGGAACATGCGGCGGTGCCGGGTCCTGGCTCCGCCATGGGGGAGGGGGATGTCCGGGAGGGGGGGGATCCAGCTTTACCTGGGTGTCTTATGTCTTACTTAGTTTGAATGTTGAGTAAATGTGGGGATGGGAGTAAATACTCTGCTGGGGTGGTGTGGGTTGGTGGCCTCAGACTCCGTGGGGCTCTGTGATGCTGCTGCTTTGGGCCGTGGCTAGATGGGCTGGGGCCTCCACGCCCCGGGTGGATTTTGGGAACGGAGGTGCCTATTGGGGCCAGTAGGGGAGCTGGCTCCCTGGAGGGCTCAGGCCCCTCAGCCGTTCCTCCCCATCCTCAGACATTTCCCTCCTCCTGCTCCCTCACATCATCACACAAATATGCACATAGGGCCTTGGGGTGTGGGTAAGTCAGGGGGTGCGGGTATGGTTCCCATTTCCGCAGTCCTGTGGCAGCCTACCCCCCAATTTTATTTGCACATTAAACACTTCCACAAACGACATATTATACAAATGCACACTCAGGGTCTTGGGAGTGAGCACACTCAACGGCATCCGGTGGGGGGAAATTCCAGCCTCACTCCGAGTGCCAGTGCCCACTTCCAATTTTAAACTGCACCTAGTCACGGAGGGTTTTTGGGGGGGAAGTGGGGCTGTGTGTTGGCATCAGCTGGTGTAGGCCACATGATGCCAGCACTGCCCGCGCCCCCCCAACCACAAAATGCACCTTATCAACACACATTAACATTACATTGGAGCTGGCGGAGGGAGACTAGAGGTCTTGTTACACCTCTGTTCTCGGTTAGCTGCCCGGGGCTGGAGGCTAGGAGTGGGAGCTGGCCGTCTGCCTGTGGTCTGGAGTGGTGGGTTGCTTTGCTCTGCATTGGACGGGGGTGCCTGCTCATTATTACCCCAGCGGAATTGGGCTAACTCTGGCGTCCGGGAATGGTTGTGCCCTCGGTACGGCAGCACCGGGACCAGAGTTAGTAGGGTGTGTATGGGGAGTGTGAATGGGTGTCTGGCGTACATCCTTGTAAGTCTTGGGTTGTATGTGTATGTGAGAGCATGAGGGAGGGAGTGTATGACTGTGTTTGTGTGTGACTGTATATGTCAGGTGGGGTTTTGGACTCCTCCCCTCTCCTGGGACATCTGGCAATGCTACAACATCTTCGCCTACCCCTGCCACTTTTTTTTTCTTTTTTTTTTTTCATCTGTCTGGTCGCTCCCGGTGGCTGCCTGGTGGGATCTAGGTCCCTGGGCTCTGTTGGGTCCTCGGCGGGGTGGGTCGCCCTTGTGTCCCGGCTGCTGGGTTCCGGGCCCGGCTGGCTCCGGGGTGAGCGGCTACGGGCGGGTGGGCCTGGGGGCTAGCCGTTGATATCTCCCGGGACTCTGCCGGCTGCTGGTTGTGGCCCCCCGGGGTGATCCTCTGCGCCTCTCGGGAGGGGGTTGGGGCTTCTCTGGTGACGGTCTCCCTGGGGTCTCCGCGCTCTGGGGTGACCACTGGATTTCTGGGCTTGGAACTCCCTCCATCTTCCGCACATTTTTGGGGGCAGGTCTGTGGCCCTTCACACTCACTATTGGACGCTCCTATAGAGAAACCTTACACATACAAGCGTGCGTACGCACACAGGTGCTCACATGGTGCTTTCTTAGGTATGACTTGGACATCTTCAGCACATGACCTAAGGCTGTGGTTGGCCCTAAATACCTTAGTAATAATTACTGTGTGATTGTTAGCAAACATTTTTACTTCTATATATCTTCATGTAGCTGATGCAGCAATGTTTTTGTCTTGTGGTTTTTTGTTTTTTTTTTTTTTTCCCCCTCTCTTTCTGCAGGTCTAGAAGCGGATTCTGGTTCATTTATTGTTTATTCTATACGAAAATCCCCCCTTCCCCCTTTACCTCCATCTCCTCCTTTTCTCTCTTCTTTTTCTTTCATTTTTGTCTCCGTGTCCGGTTCGAATCTTAAAAACATCTGAAAATATTTCTAATAAAGTTTTGGTATCAGGCGTGGCGTCAGCAGAAGCTGTAACGCTTCACCTGAGAGAAAAACTGTAAGGCTAGTCGCCAGCATTCAGACATCAATTCTGATTGCTTCACAGCCAAACAGGACACGGTAAAAAAAAAAAAAAAAATAGCCAAACTATTGCAAATACTATAGCTGCTTTAGCGTTGTTAGAAGAAATGGAAGAATTAGAAGAGAGTGCGTATTTATAGATGATGATGTCTGGCTACTAAGTCGATTTTGATTTCTAAGAGCTGTTACTCTTGGAGCTGTGTACCGAACCGCTGCCGGCTTTACAAAGGTAGACTTTGAGGAATTGTGCTCTACTTGCTCCTTGGCAAGTTCTATCCACTCCCGGGTTTTTAGCCACAGGAGCTTTTCAATGTGAACTAACTGACCGATTGGGTATTTCACAGTCATTACTGAGTCGTGCCATGCCAGCTGTATAGGATGGTATTATCCACTTGTCATCCAGATAGATAAGATTTTCTTATACTGTAGTTGAACAGGCAAACATCAACGAGCAATTCACAGTAACGTCCAGTTTTCCAAATGTAAGCGGAGCGGTCAACTGCACACACATTGCTATTGCAACGTCGCTGGACAAGTTACATCAGCCAGGGATGAATCACCAAAAAAATGAGCTGACATTACATCATCTACAGAAGGATTACCACAGAAGACCAAGAAGGTCAGGTTTGACAATGAGTACAAGACTGTGACATGTCTGCATGACGGGGACATGCAAAAATAACTTCCAAGAACATGTTCAGCAAATCAGAAGTTTTAAGGACAATAGAAGAAAGCCATCCTTGTGATTCTTGGTCAGACTAACCACAGCTTGGAAATTGAGAAATAAATTCCTTTCATGGGCATTACTTCTAGCCAAGTCAAGTCATTCATAGTTGGAAATGTTATATTAAATGTCTCCACAGGGCCAGATAGTTTTATTGGAAAGACAGGATAAATGCCGGCCAGGTGTATGTAGGCCTGAATGGCCAGGATATCAATTTTCAAAACTGAAGGGGGTGTGACATTAAGGTGTCTACTGGCGCAGTACTAAAGGAGGTACAAGTAAAACCATCCATGTGTCTGGGAGGCTACCCCTATAAGTTATCATCAGAAAGATGAAATTAGATGCCTTCATGATAGACAGTTTGGCTTAGGTGTCCTGAGATCTGAAGAAGGCATGTCAGCTAGCAGGACACATGAAATTTAATTGTCATACGTTTGTAATGGACAGACAGAATAGCAGAGAATGGGGGAATACATGTTTCTCATTGCCGTGTTAGTTTGACTAGTGAGCTCAGACCTGTCTGAGACATATGCAACGTGTGTAATTGCTGGACTGAATCAGAAAGCAAGGAAATCGCCTCTCTCAATGGTCAGCTCAATTCTGCTGATTAAAAAGGATGACACTTTATTGCCATACAGCATAGTTGCAATGATTGGAGCTTGGTGTTAGAGCTGTAAATTGAATAACAATAACAAGAAATACCAGAATATATAATACCCAACATCAATAACAGCTGATGCCAACACTGCACACATTCATTTCAATTTCAATTTATTCTTATTAAGTGTACTCCCATTTATGAGCCCAACTCAATATACAATAATTTCAGAAGAAAAAATGAATTGACACACATGCAGACGCATCCTGCAAGATATACATACGGTATACTGTACACATATATAATACAAAATTACACCAGAAAATTAATAATCCAGTATCATGACTTGTACAACTGATTTGAGCCCCACACATTGTATTTCATTCAAGGAATACTCCCCCTAAAATATATTATGTTTCTTACCCCATACACTTTGAAATGATTGCAAAGAAAACTTTTTAGCCTTATATTTTCAAGCATAATGTAGATAGCAAAGTTTCTGATAGAACAAATATTTATTATAATCAATGGTAGACAACAGCAAACCATATCAAAATCATCCATGAAGAAAAACCCACGTGTCGCAAAATCCACATGTCAAGTGACCTTGTCACAAGTTCACAGCATCACAAACATATGTATTTTTACTAAAATATTATTAAATAAACCACTTCTGGAAAATGCCCTCATCAACTATGAGGAACATGCTCAAGTGCAACCGAGCATTTGAACTGAAGACCTGCCACCCCTTCATTGGACAAGAAACCAGTCCAGTAACAGCGTATTCATTGGCCTACATTGCCCATCACATGATATCAACAGTGCAAAGGTCTCTAACAGACGAGTACAATTAAAGATTCAGAGAAAAGTGAATAAAAATATTATCTGGAAGAGAAGATGCCGGTTTCTTGTGCATACCTGAGAAGCTTTCCAAAGCCAAAAGTCAGTTCAACCATGCAGTTTCATAGACAACTGCTAAATAATCCTGAGGCACTCCAACTGTGAATATGAATAGAAATGTCACAGGTGGCGAGTCCACAGTTCTAATGCCCCTTTGCATATGAGTCCATTCCATGTATTTATTTTTAGCTATTAATGTTTTAGTAAACACACAGAAAGGCTTGCACATGGTTTGTGTCGATCTGAAGAAGATTTGTGACAGGGTGCCACGTCAAAAGGTCTGGAGGTGCATGAGAGAGAAAGGAGGACCAGAGAATTGTGTGAGGATTATTCAATATATGCATGAGGGAGTGAGGACTTGGGCTAAAAGCAGTGTTGGGGTAACAGACAAGACCACAGTTTGAGCAGGGATTTTCTTCAAGCCTTGTATCTCTTTGATCTGGTTATGGAAGTGTTGACTTGTGGGATAAAAGCCCAATCCCCCTGGAACAGGCCTTTTGCTGATGACATTGTCTTGTGTAGTACAGGAAAGGAGGGAGTGGAAAGAAGACTGCAAGAATGGAGAACGGCTTTGGAAGATAAAAGAATGAAGATAAATAGGAAGAGGACATTTGTGAATGATGTATTCTGTTAAAAAGTCAAATTCCAATCAATACAATTTAGAGTTAGATGGGAGACCAAAGTAAATCAGATGTTATGACTGGCCAGAGTAGACACAGGAGGGCAATGTGTTCTGCTTGGGGGGGGCTACAGTTCAAAGTCAGTTATCTGTGGAGAGAATGTGACAAAAATATAAACTGAAGTCATTTAGCCAGCTTGGACATGAATCAGTTGTTAACTTTGCCAATTCCAGATTAATTTAAGAAATCAGGCTTCGGACGTTTCGTCTAAATATTTATTTCTGTCTGATGAATACCTCTGATTATGTTTTATGATTTAGGCCCTATAATTCATGTTCCCAATTTGCCAATTGTGTTCACTAAATTAAAGTCCCAAAATCTAAATTAATAGAGATTGGCAGGAAAATAATGTTATCTAATTTCATAGGAAAATTAAGTAATCTGATTCACTGAAGATTGTTTATGCTCTGTTTGACAAAAAATATCTAATTTACCAGAAATGTAGTGCTATCTAAGTGACTAGAAAAAACAAAACATTTTATTTGGATGAAAAAGTTGTTGGATGACATCAGTTAGAGTACTCAAAAGGACAGAGCAGCTTTAAACATGTGAAGTTGAGTGAGTTGGCCAGAAACCAATCGATCAGTTTGACTTGGCTACAGATACCGAGTGATCCGTTTGTACTAAAAAATAATTAAACATTTCATTTAGACTTGTAAGGTCAAAATACAATAAAATCTGTTTGTGTTCTAACGTTCAGAGCACTGCGAGGTTAAGTGACTTGCTTTGGGTCACATAGGAAGTCCTGGAGAGCAGCTTTGAGGTGTCTGCTTGCCTAATGGCTCAGTGGATTCAGAAAGCATTCAGAGCCGTTCACTTTCTGCACTCTTTATTGTATTTTGGATTTCATTTTAAATGAATAAAGTTGCCATTTTGCCTGTCAATCTACACTCAAGAACCCATATTGACAAATTAAAGACAGAAAGGTTTGCATATTTATTAAAATCAAAAATTGAAATCCTTCATTCATAGAAGTGTTCAGACCCTTGTTTGGGATGCTGGGAGTTTTTCCTAGCATGCTAGGACTGTTTGAAATCAGCCAGCATTCTCCAGTATGTAGAACTGCCAAGTCATTGTTTTACCATTCAGAGTATTGTCACTTTTTCTTTCATACCAGCAATTCTCTTAAACTCCCAGTACTCTTATGCAAGACATGCTGACCTGCTACTGTCTCCATGGGCTGGACTGGAAGTGTAGTCCTTGTGAAACTTTATTACCCAGGATGCACTACGTTATGCAAGTCAGCTCACATTTCATTATTGCATTTTTCCTACAAATTTCCTATCCTACTGGTGGCAAGTAGAGTATGAACATCTGAGATGATGTTAGCCTGGTTGCAACAGGGCAACAAGAGAGTAAGAGCCAAGGTAGAAGAAAAAGCACCACTTACAAATAAAAGTGCGTTGAAGCACACAGTGGCAGTCAGCATCATCAGCAAGTGAGTGCCTCTCCTATCCACGCCATTAGGGAGAGGCCTGTTGATGACCAAATGATGGCAGCAACATCTGTGTTGACGACTGGTGTATCCAGCAGAGGGCAACTGTTCCCTGGGTTTGTGTCCTTTCTAGAAGCAGAACAGACATGAGCCTTATTAGCCTTACCCATCCTTTTTGTAACCATGGTGGAAATAATCAGACGAGAGAAATATGGTACAAAATGATACATATGTATATATTTAACTTGCTTTTAAAGGTCATCTCCATCCCAAAGAATACAATGCATAATTAATGTATACATACCGTACATATCCAGGCCATAGAGAAACCAATGAAATGTGCAGTCAGTCTTCATTGGGGGATGATGACAGCTATATGACTTGGGTCCTGTAAGACGAGGAACATCATTTTGGTAGGCTTCTGGCTTTCTGATGGATCCTCTTCATTATACCTGTAAACACTACCATATTTACATGTTTGCCAAGTTTGGGCATCTTCCAAGAGAGCTGTCCGTGCAATTTCTGAATTATGCTCAAATAACCACCTCCCCTGTTCTCATGGCTTCTACAGACAGTAGTCATTGGTCACTCTGGCCTTATATTGATTCAGCAAATATTATTTTAAAGTAGCCTGCCTGGGGTTATCTTTCCCATGTTTCTGTCCATCTTCCTGGCTAGTTTCAGCCAGTTTGTGTGGCTAATCGTTTATAAAATATTTTCCTGGTAATAAACCTCACAGATCACAGTGGTACACTTAAAGCCTTTGCCTACAAGTGGCCAGACTTGGTCGAAGGAGCACAGGCTGGGCTTTTGTTCACAGAACAATGGCTAATTGTTAAAGACAAAAGCTGGGGTGCAGTCAGTTTTGATCATACACCAAAGTTGTAGGCAGATTTCATTCAAATAGTTGGAGCTTGTACACCTTCATTAAAAAAATGTGTGAGTGTCTTCTAGTATCTTTTCTTAATAGTAGAAATTCAAAATGTAGTAGGATTTTGATTTGGTGGTATTAGCTGACATGTGTGCCAATTTTTGGAGTTCTTTGTTTTTCCTTTTATGTCTATAGTTTAGAAAAATTGCACACATTCATTTATTATCATGTCCCTTTCTTTCATCAAGTCATGTGTATTTAGCTGTTACTGTTTGGAAAATACTGAGCCAGTGATTTAATTACTGTATTTAGCTGATAACTCTGAGTAGGGAAACTCATCCTGAGTACCACCACTTGTTTATTTCCATTTCAAATGCTGGTCTACACACAGACAGAAAATCACTTTTGCATGTACAGGTTTGCATGTTTAAATGCATTAACAGGTTAGCATACCAGCAAACTGGCTTTTATAAACTCCAGTATTTTGTCCAATATACCAATTTACCTGGTATATTGGCGTTTTCAACAACAGAAAATCCAAAAACCAATACCAGTAAGTACTGAAGAAGAATTATTATATTTCAAAACTTTTAAGTCTTAACACTGATCTTTATTCTTTTAACCATATTCTAATTTGTATGACAGAAACATTGAAACTACTGCTGGATGAAAATGACTAAAGGATGAGTAATTATTAAATGCACCCTTAAGGGCATGTTCTAAATATGATGGAGTGCTCTGAACATGTACTTGGTGAAGAACGCCATACAAGAATAGATCAAATTCACAGAACTTTCACTTATAGCATTTTCACACCTTGCCTCCCAGGGACCCTAAAATGTGGTCAAGTGGGTTAGAGAACATATCCATGTATGTGTTTAATACTTTAGCCACCAAGAGGGCCACATTGTGTACTTCCTAATGCTTATTTTTACATGGTGGCCCAGTGGTTAGCTCCACAGCCTCACATATTCCACCTTCTGGGTTCAGTCAGGCACTGTCAGGGTGGATTTTACATGTTCTCCCTTTGTCTGCACGAGTTTTTCTCCAGACACTCCAGTTTTCTTTCCGGATCTCGAAGCCTTGCCTATTTGGTTAATCTGCAATTCTAAATCTGCCCCTTGTGAGTGAATGGACCCTTTGATGAACTGGCACCCCTCCATGGCTAATTCCCAACTGGAGCATAATACTTCTATGATAGGCTCTGGCCTTCCATGCTCCTGAATTGAATTAGGCGTGTTTGATGATGTTATGTTTTTTTATGTTGTGTTATGTGAACAACCCTTCAAGACGCAATACACGAACACTGCTCTAGTTTCCATTTATTATTATAAATCTCAATTCCATATATAAGCCAAATGTGCTCTACATTGATTACAAATGCTTTTTAGTAAAATATAAAATTACAAAGTTAGATCAGCAGGGTAATGAAACAATTGGGGAGGTACTGGTGGAGGATGATCCAGCAGTCTTCCTGTTCATCATCCTCAGGGCTAGACTGCCCCCTCTGTTTAGTTTTTGTTTCATACAAATTGGGTAATCTATGTGTTTTTGTAAACTTTGCTCTCTGGTGAATGATTCTGGTAGACTCCATTGGGCTGCTTCCATATACACTGTAGACTAGGTTGCCAGTCTGTGGGGACACATATATGTTTGTTAAGATGTCGAGCAGCAGCTGGCTGCAGAGTGTGCGCACATACTGGCTCCTTGCAGCCATTATCCTCACAAGCACAGCCAAGGATACACGTTTTATTCTGCTATCCATGAGCTGAGGAAAACTCAGAAATATGTCCAGGTTTGCATGTTAAGCATGTAGACCATGGGGTGAAGGAATATCCATCAAATGTCACCGAGCTGGCTCACAAGTCTAGTGCCTGTAGGACAGGCTGGGCCAAGTCACTTGCATTGCAGCTTCCTTTCCTTTTCTTTTTCCCACTTCAGTTATTTTCAGCTTGAGCACCATGAATATTTATGGCCCAACAGAAGTTCCTGAGGACTGGGCAAAAGCCTCTGTTTGCTGTCTCCTACATGAGTGTAGTCTTAATGCAAATCAGCCTCCCAGTCACAGATTTAGTACAAATAGGAGGGACAGCAAGATAGCGGGAAGGGGTGCACGAGTGGCTGTGATTACTAAAAGTGTTTCAGACGCAGCAAATGAAGACACAAAATGATCGCCTGTCTTCTGCCTGTCACTTTGAATGTGGGCTGTGGACAAAAGGGAATTCAAGGCAGTCAGCTTGGACTGGAGTGTGAACTGTGCCCTGACCACATGCTGCTGAGTGGACCATGTTGACATTTTCCAGCGTTCTGGTTTTCTTTTACCCTGTGTTTTATGCATATCCTGGAATTCTTTATGTGCCCATTTCATCCAAATTCCAGCACCCAGTCTCCTTCATCTCCATGTTCAGACTCCATAACCACATTTCCCAGGTATTACTTGCACACATCTGATGTCCGTACCCCCTGCCTCGTTAAAGGTATCCAGTAACATCTCCACTCCATTCACTTGGCACTCATCCTCATCTCATGAATGGCACATTTACCTCTGCGCCTTCATCTGTCCATTTTACACTGCGCCAGCTGTGCTTTTTGATTTTGCTGAATTAAATCTTTAGAGCCCCTAAGGCAAAATAAAAAGAAATAATCTTGTGGCCTTGAGTTAATATCTTACAGTAATGCCTTATTTTTTGAGATTCTTATGATCCAAGCTGTCTCAGCAGTGTCACACTCCGGATGGGTGTCAGTCACAGGGGGCCAATTTAAATTTATCAGTGAATGTAACCCACTAGTGGTTAGTGATGGTTCACTTCTTATACATTCCACTACTGTTCTGGAGTTTAGTTCTTTTAAATCTAATTTAAGATGACCCACTTAGTCTGGCTTTAACTTAACAGCTTACACATTTCCACTAAATAACCCTACCCCAACAAACAGATGTAACTTACAAGTGAGTGATTTTCATCCATATTGTGATATTATGCTGTACAAAAACATGAAACGACCACATGAATATTTGCAAAATCAGTCAAAAATGATACTGTTCCACAAACTAATGCTTTTTGTGCCACCCAAATTCCCACATTTCCATCCCTAAAAACTCTTCTTTTGATGAAGCCCCCAACTCCTCACGACTTGCATTCTCACTCTTTGGAGTAGCTAGAAACTTTGTTGCTGTTCTCAGCTGGTGTGTGTTGTGCAGCCCTTGAATTTCTTCATCACACAAAAGTGTAATAAACACAACCAAGGAAGAAAATAAAAGCTTACCATGCTACCTCTCCCTGCTAACTTCAAGCTACTGTAGAAAATGGAATCTTTTGTTCCTCCCAGGCAGTTTCTCAGCTGGCAAGGTGCTTAAAAAGCAGACAAGAAGGCTCACTGCAGACAAATGGTTTCAAATGACAATGCTGCCGAATGAGTGAGCAGGCTGCTTATTACGAAGTGACTTGTTGTTTACACGACCAAGCATTAGAAGCACCTGTGGACTAAAGGGAGACCCTTATAGTGTGCTCAGTGCCAGCTGAGGGAGACCAGAGGTTCCTGAACAGTAATTTATAGACCCTAGAAAATCTAATATACGTTGGTTGTCACAGTAGAAATTGTGTGTGTGTGTGTGAAGCCCTAGTGATGGACAGACGGCTTCCCACCTTTTGCCTAATGTGGCACCCCTATAGCCTTCAAAAGTACTAACAAGGTTTGATAAAGTTAGATTCTGATAACACAACTGAGGGCACTGATAAGCACCACTGCCTCATGAATACAGTGTTCTGTGCTCCAGCCCCACCCCTGGTTTCAGTCTGCGAAGAATTCACTTGTCCCCCCTTTGTCTGTTTCAGTTTTCTTCCCTCAGATCCTGGAAGACTTTCTGATTAGCTTAACTGGAGACTCTGAATGGGCCTCCTGAGTCCTGAGGTGGATTGGCACCCAGTGTTCCCAGGTTAGGCTCTGATTCTCAGCGATATTGAATGTTATGCTATATAACCATTATGTAGACTATAGTACCTCCACACCACTACATTTTCGTTTAAAAATGCAAATATCATTTTTGCCATTTTGCCACACTACCTCTGAAAATGGAGGTTTTTGAAAGTGCTCTCCAGAGCTGTATAATTCTGAAAGCGTGGACTTGTTATTCTAATATGGACAAATGAAAATGTAAACTTTTAAAAACTCTAATCACACTTTGATTTGTTGGCGCTTATTATGTAGCACCTCCCTGGTAAGATCCTGGTCATTACAACATCTCATTCCCTGATTGGTTGCCCTTCACAGAAGAAGACCATATTCCAACATGGCCGACAGAGAGGAGTCACTTTCCATGGCACTTGTTATGCTGCTTACCTGTATGCATTTAATCTGCGTTTTGTAGACTTTGAATGCTTCCTACTTACACAAAAATCAAATACCTATTGCCAAAGTTTTGTGGTAAATTCTGTGGCCAGTGGTGCTGCCGTCCCATCAGGGATTTTTCTGCCAATGCGTGAATGCCCAGTGTAGGCGAACGTCTATGTCACATGTATATTAGTGTGGACTATTGAAACTGCCAGTGTGGACTGAGGTAGGTTTTGTTTAAAAGTGCTGTTTTTAAATGAAAATGTAATGGTGTGTTGACAGAAGGTTGCCACAAGGATTGTCAAATGTAAAATAAACCAATAAATAGAGTGGTAAATGATGACAAACATTGTCTTTGAATGTTGTAGGAAAGTGGTGGCTGTGCAATTTAGGTCTAAATGTTGAGGTTGTGTAGTCATATTTATATACAAAAACGTATTACTGAATACCCCAATTTTCAAGGTATCACAAGCAGTTAATATTTCTCTGTTTGCTGTATACATGACAACACTGATCATGTGAACCCATGATGAATATACATAACAGTGTTACAATATACAGTGGGTACGGAAAGTATTCAGACCCCCTTCAATTTTTCACTCTTTGTTATATTGCAGCCATTTGCTAAAATCATTTAAATTAATTTTTTCCCTCATTAATGTACACACAGCACCCCATATTGACAGACAAAAAAAATAATTTTTGAAATTGTTGCAGATTTATTAAAAAAGA
>JANRMT010062840.1:56676504-56771609 GCA_026402145.1 Polypterus bichir lapradei | reverse complement strand
TCTTTTTTAATAAATCTGCAACAATTTCAAAAATTATTTTTTTTGTCAGTCAATATGGGGTGCTGTGTGTACATTAATGAGGGAAGAAATTAATTTAAATGATTTTAGCAAATGGCTGCAATATCACAAAGAGTGAAAAATTGAAGGGGGTCTGAATACTTTCCGTACCCCCTGTATGTAAGTAAATCATTAACTGGTAACAACCAAAAATCGCACAGTATCTACGGTAGTGTTCAATTTGTAAGTGCAGCATCAGTCAGATGTGTTAGTAGCTCTACAACTGGAAACCGCATGTGGTACTAATTGTAAGAGTTTGTGTATACTATAGGTGTGGAACATGCAAAGTATACTTTATTTTTGCATTGTAGCTTTGTTGATTGTTCTGAGGGAACATGCAAGTACAAATGTCATTGTACACATGAAAATAAACTTGACGTCTTAAAATAGCAGATTAATTGACTCTGCCCACGTTTCCACAGGGCTTCAGTGGTCAGGCTGTAACTGTGGCCTCATGGGTTTTACACAATTTAACCACAAGGGGGCAGCAGTGACAAATAGCCCTGTCTGCCTGATGAAAGTAAAAGCAGACTGGTACTTTGATTGCCTCAGGGTGGCAGTGTAGGCACCTTTAGAATACACAGCTAACAGTCTTTATCTCAAACAGCAGTGTGTATATTTATGAACATCAATAAATATTGAGCAAAATATTCATCAAGCCAAATGAGCTATTCAGTGTTTATTTAGTATGGTATCTTTCTCATTAGGTGGTACAGTGTCACTGGGTTTGAGTCCCATGACTGGTGTTGTCCGAGTGGGCTTTGCATGTTTTTCTTCAGGGGTTATGTGTGTTTTTCTGCCATCCCTGAAGATGTTCAGAGGAGGTTAATTGGCAGTTCTGTACCCATGCAGTCAAACTCCCAACTAGCCACTTGTGCCCAGGGCAGCTCTCCTTTGGCTGAGCTGGCTTGCAATTTTATGAATATGTGTAAATGAACAAGCGATAATCCAACCTTCCATTTTCCAATTTTCTTACCCAGTTCAAGGTTGTATTGTGGGCACTAAGGAAAACTCTGTGACCAAAGGCAAAACTGTGAGAGTTTAATAAGCAGAAAATGAGAGAAACCAATTGGAAAAGTCAAAAGAGAGCTAAGAGTCTAATACCGAAAGGAGCTGTAAGAAAAATCAATCATCACATACAAGAAATCAAGGCCACAAGTCCTAAAGCCATCTGTCATCCTTCCCCTATCTAAAGCTAAGTTTCAAGTGAAAATTCTTTATTTTTCCAAAGTCAATCCAAAGGTTAGACGTCTCCATCTTTTATGGGGGTGGTGTGATGATGTCACGGCTCGTGAGCCATGTGACTAGCAATGGGGTGATTGCTAACAACAAAATGCTGGTGATTATAATTAAACTGTGATTAAAAATCTAATTAAATTGTATTCATCACTAGATGCTTTTGTTTGATTCAGGCAAAGCTCTGATATGTATTCGTGCCCCTCCATGTTTCCTAATTATGTGCATGACAATGTCATACACCACGACACCATCAGCCATGTGGTTAGCAACAGCCGCCATTAAAAACAACAGTAATATGGCGAAATGGCACCATGATGCCATCAAAGCGATAACAAGAAAAATAAATAACTAAAATAACACATTCAAAATTTTTATAAGGAAATGAAGCCTGAGAGTAAAGAGAGAGAGAAGGAAGGAGTGTCTTTGTGTCAAGTAAAGATGGACAGATGTGTAAGACACAGACATCGGCTTAAGGCCTGTAAAAGTGGACCTGGACTGTTATAAGCAGCAGTTGATATTCATTTTTTGTGGTCTTCCCTGAATGGGGGAAAATAATAAAATACACATATGTGTAGGCAGTTTGGAACCTAAGTGTTCTGAAAATTATGTTTGATTTCTGTTTCAAGGCATTTGGAATATTTTGCCACATTGCTGTCTTTATTTCAGAGCAATTGTGTCAGGTGCTTCCATGATGATACTACGTAGAATTCCCCAAGATGTGTAAAACCATCAGAGCGACTGTGTAAAGGTCTCTGCATGCTTTTCTGGAGCATCCAAGATTGCGGATAATCCCTTGTGTTGGGGTGCAAACAAAAACCTCTTGCTTATTGTCTTCCTGGAGTTAAAATAAGTTCTGGTTGTAGGCTGTTTGAGTTGTAGCTAGCAAATTAAGTTTTGATGACAGGATGTCTTTTGGCCAACTCCTGACTATTATTCATCTCCCAGTCATTATCATTCAAAATACTAAACTGTCTCTCTCTGAGTTAGCAAACAGAGAGGCAACCAGGTTTTATTTTCAGTTTATTTGGTACTTTTATTAGTCACTCTTACCCTGTGTTTTTTGTTTTCTCTGTAACTCTGGGCTACTTGGTATTTATTTTGGGTATGGGAGTGGCTCCACAGTGCCTCCTATCATCCTTGCTTTGTCCCCGTGGACATTATCTGCAGATGTCACTCATTCTGCTGTGAATGGCTGTCATTGGGCCCACATTAATTACTTCAACACGACAGATGGCTTACTCCAACCTTGCATTAACAAAAGGCAAGTTGCAGCATCCACAGATATCCTCCAGCAGACCCTGTTCTGAAGTAAATTGGAGAGAGTTCAGGTGATGTTCCACCAGTAGTCCAAAATGTCAATAGCAACCAATTTGGAGTAGCAGGCAGCAAGTTAGGGTGGTATGGACATGTGCAATACAAGAAGAGTTATTTTAATCTGGCATGCAGCAACATATTGTTCTGAGATGTGTCAGTCAAAGAACAAAGAATTTTGGAGGTAAGGAAGTCATACTCACTATTTATGGTATCAGAGAGTGGTGACGATGAGCACACGTAAGGAAGAATTTCACAGGACTCTGTACATGTGACAATGAAGAGCTTATACTGTACTATGCCATACTATACTATACAGCAGCATTAGGAAGGATAGGCAGCAGCCTTGAGTGACACGGGGTGGCTGTACATGCATGGTGTGTAGCCGGATATCACTGAACTGCCCTTCGGTTGCCTCTTCTCCAACTTTGACCCCAAGCACTCTGCCATCTTCTGCCTTCCTGGCATGCACTATTACAGCTAAGATAAGGCACAGCTGGAAGCCACTGTTAATTACTGCATGGCCAAATGACCCCCACCTACACGAACCTCCGCTGTGGCTTCTTCTTTGCTTCACCCAGGGTGCACGATGAGGAGAGGTTTTTTTTTTGCTCCATTCTTCTGCTTGTTTGGCCACTGTAAATTAAAGCTAATTAAAATAAAAAGGCTGATTCCTCTTCTGCACAAAGGGTATTATTAGCTGCGGCCGCCTGTGGTAGAGAAACGTAACAGAGTAGCGATCGATGTGCACAATCTGCACAACAATTAGGAGTGATGGATAGATCGCTTCCTAGGTCATTCTTCAATTATTTATTTTAAAAATAACTTTTTGAATTATCATCAGGACTGCATTTGTTGAAAAGCAAGCAGGAGTCAATTTCCTCTGCAGTCCTGTGGGACTCCAACGGAACATTTGAAATATCCAGAGGCGTTTGAGAGGAGGCGGGCAGCCCACTGCGCAGGACCTGAGCAGAACGAACTGCAGGGAAATGGGATTCCTCTGGAGCTGAGGCTGGGCAGAGAGGCGCTGTATGAACATGGCGTGTGCAGGTCAGGCGGGATAGCCCCAGACCCCAAAGTATGGAGGCACGATCACACTTAGACACAGTCGCATTTCTGCAGGCATACAGTATGTATACTGTACACTGACAAGTGTAGCCTTTGTGCACATATTTAGATACAGTTAGACAGAGAGACACATGTACATACATAGAAAGAGAATACATGCAGAGGTATTCATTCACCTATTTACACACTAGCATGCTCAACACTAAAGGCACACGTCGACATACAGTATGTGGAGAAGGACACACATACGAGTACATTTAAAAAAAACCAGAAATTCACCCACCTGCAAATAGATGAAAATGTGTGTGAATGTGCACTCATCTACCTACTTAAACATGTAAAGAGACTGATGTGCACACATATGTGCAGAGACCCATGAAGAAAAGCAGCCAGAAATGTAAGATGCATGCACACATAATAGAAATGGTAATACATGTACACATAAATAGATATGAATATATATATATATATATATAAAAATAAATATGCACATGTAAACATGCAGTGAGACAGATGTGCATACATATACTGAGAAAGGCACCCAAACTTATAATAATATGCACTCCTTCTTCTATTTACACATGTAAACATGCAATAGTACTGATGTGCATGCATATGCATATATGTGAGATATATATATATAAAAAGAGGCAGCCAAAAATGTAAAATACTTACTGTATACATCTATAAAAAAACAGTAATACTTGCACAAAAAAACTGATATAAACATGTATGTGCATGCATTTATCCATCTATGTACACCTATAATCATGCAAAGGTGCTGTTGTGCACACATATGTGCACTCACAAGCAGACATACAGTTCATCAAGAAATACACCTAACCATGTAAAAAGCATGTACTCGCATACTAAACAGTAATACATGCACACAAACAAATATAAATATGTGAATACATGCACTGATCAATCTATTTACACATGTAAACCTGCAGTGGTTCTGCTATGTGCACATATGTACAGACATATATGGAGGCAGATACCCGGACATGTTAAAGACACGTACTTCTAGTATACAGAAAATCATAATTCATGCACATACAAACAGTTCTAAAAGTGTGCATACTTGCAGTTATCCATCTATTTATACATGTAAGCATGCAGAGGTCCTGCTGTGTCCACTTACAGCATATGATGATCCAGGCAGACACATAAGGAGAAAGACATACTACTCAAGTGTGTAAAATGCATGTATATGTATCGAAAACTTATACATATGCACAAACAAAGGGTTTTGCACATATGAGTATACAGTAGTATTGCTGTGCACAATTCATATACATATAAAAGCCAGAAATTTGTATAAAAACAGACATTCATGCATGAAGTTACACAGACATGCCTGGTCACACATGCTCAAGGATGCACTTCAAGGAATGCTGGCACTGGCCCAGACACAAGCAGATACACGCAGAAGTCACACATATATCAGACATGAGCACAGGCTTACACAATGCAGATAAACACAAGAGAAAGATACCAGAACAAAGGCATGTATGCAATAAATATACAATCACAAAGAAATAAGAACATACTACACATTCAGTCCCACTGAGTCAGGCTCCTGTCATGTGTGCGTTTGCTTATATTTCTGGAGCACATTCAACTGGGTGACGTGCACAGCCCCAATAGGAGTGCCCAGGTGTTTTGTGCACCCTTGGCTCCCCAACACTGCATCCTGCCTCCCACTGATGCAGTTGTCAGCAGAACTTCACGGTGGGGCTTTTTTTAAAAACCACGCAACAGGATATCGGGATCTAATGAACACAGGCTCAGCAATACTGCCACACTGTGAATTTGTAAAGCCCTCCGCTGTTTGTGCTAATATTTTGTAATTAACTGGCACCTTAAGGTAAAGTAAATATTGGCTTTAACTTTAGTCTTTAATACAGCATCCACTTGGAAATTCCATGTTTCCCTGCTGTGCTTACCTTTTCCACAAGGGAGATTGTCAAAATCCAGAGACTGGAGTGAGTGCCCCTGGGGACTGGGATACACGCACACACACATGCCTACTCGATATCGCTAGTCACACCTACTTGATTCTGGTTCTCTCATTCTGCTGTGTTAACCAGTCTTTGCACAACGTCTCTCCTGAGACTAACACGCCGTTCGTGGAAACACACAGAACGTCTAGAATGTCAGAGTCTGCTCCTCACACTGAAACAATGATAAGTGCTCAGGGACTGAGGGGAGTGAGAAGGTCAGGTGACATTTACATGAGACACTAGGACAGTTCTTCAGGAGAGCTTTTTGACGTTGTGTGAATCCCCAGCAGGGGGCCTAGTGGCCCACTTCATTCTCCTAATACAGCTTGAGGCTATAAAGGTAGGGTTGTCCCCACACTGACCAAAGAGAGAGAGAAGTCAAAAACAGCTGGGATCAATCTGGGGCTTGGCCCCCCTAGCACTCTCTCTTTGTAATGCCTCAGAAGTGGCTCTTTCTTTCTTTCATATTAAACCCTATCACAGTGCCTTTCACAGTAAACTCCATTACAGATCAGTTTTCGTTTCTTATTTCATGTTATATAGTGCCTTTCATATTAAGCTCTGTTATTGTGCATTTCATGTTAGGCCTTATTAAACTGTAGATCCGTTCTTTCTTATGTTATACAGTGTCTTTCATGTTAAGCACTATTAGAGATCAGTTCTTTTTTTTTATAAAGTACCTTTCACATTAGGCACTGTTATAAATTCTTTCTTTCTTCCTTTCATGTTAAGTACTATTATACTGTAGATCATTTTTTATTTCTTTGTTTCTTTCATATTTTCTTATATTGTATATTTGTATTGTTGTTGAGCACTGTTATAGAATATTTATTTTTCTTTCTTTCTTTCTTTCTTTCTTTCTTTCTGAATTGAACAGAGAGCTTTGCTCGAGCCTCTGCACATCCATACACTTGATGGAATAATTGCATGGTGCTGCAGGTACTGTAAATGAAATATGATAATGGTGACACTGTGATTCTAAGTGTATAAAAATGAACCTGACCTATATTGCATCCCGGGCCACCGGGAGCTGTGCTTATTTATTTGATGCTTCTGCCTGTCATTTGTCACCAAATCCCAGGGAGTGTTTGTTGTGTGCTTTTCTTTGGCAGCGTCGGGGGCTTTTGTGCATTTCAGCAGGAGTTTATTCCACAGCTCCGACACACGTTGGGGAGCCAAGTGGCAAAGCTGAATCCCTCCAGCAAACAAGCTGTGTCGCTCCTTCATTATGAAATGAAAACACACAGCTTGCTGAAACCCCAAACCTTTGTGTTTGTGGCCATGTGTGCGTCTGTCTGCCGGGGAGAGTGCTGCACCTTCTAAAAGCAACATGCCTGCCTGTGAGCTGTGTTCCAGCAAGTGCCTTTCTGCGTGTGTCAGAGTGTGTGAGATGGTGTGTGTTTCTACCTTGATTTCTATGTGCTTGTGTTCAAATGCATTTTCCTGTGTCGTATCTGTTGTTTGACTGTCCTCTGTGTGTTTACTGCATGCTCTTCTATATGCATCTGTTTTTTTTTGTGTGCTTTCACACATTTGTGCTTTACATGTCTTTAGGTTATATTTAATGGTGAATAATTGTACACACATTTTCTGTGTCAGCATGTGCATATTTGTATATTTATATGTGTGTTTGCTTGTGTATTTATTGACTTGTGGTTTTTAGTGTCCTGTGTTGTATGCATTTGAATGTGCATTTACATGTGTCCTCTGCCTCTGTCTGTTCAGTGTGTGTATGTATACAATGAACATGTGAGAGAACACTTTTTTTAAGTGTAGAGATGTGTTGTGTGTGTGTATCTATGTTAGCAGTCCGTGTATGGACATACTTGAGTTGTTGTGTGAATATGAACAGGTGCTCCCCTGTTACAAAATGCTATGTACCTGTTGGTGAATACAGATGGAAAATGACATGCACTGTCAAGGGGGCAGAAGCTAATCCTTGCAGCACTGGGCACAAGGCAAGGAAAACACTCTGGACAACTCACATGCACCCACATTCATGCTGACTTAAGAGCAGCAGTTAAACTAACATGCAGAAAGGGGAAGAAAACTCAAGGAGACACAGGAAAAACATGACAACTCCAAATGGGAGGGCACTCGATCTGTGGGGCAGCAGCAGCCCTGAGCACTGAAGACTGACCCGTGTGCTTAGTGTGTGCTAATGAGTGTATGCCGAGCAGTGCGTGTCTGCGGTGTTTGTATAAAGCACCTGTTCCCATTGTGACTCTTATGTGTGTGTTTGCATGTGTATGCACACCGGGGTAAATGGGCGTGTTTTTGCTTTTTTTCAGAAAAAAATGAAATTACAAGAGTTTAGGAGAGAATCCGTGCAAGCTGTGGGCCTGTGTTTGTTTCTGTTGGGTGTGCATTTGTAAGTGTGTGTGTAGACCTCACTCTGAACATGCATGCATTTGTGTTGGTTTGTGACTGTGTGTGTGTGTGAGAACATGTTGATACTTAATCTTTATGTGGGAGTGACATGATGGCACAATGGAGTGTCTCTGTGTGTCATCACAGTGCCTGCAATTCCCCATTGCGTGTGTTTATAAGTGGTGACAATGGCCTGCTGTCCAGGGTTGGTTCCTCTTTTTTCTCAGTGCTACGCAGGCTCAAATCATGCATGAGTGGCTGGATGGATTTGTGTGTGCTTGCTGTGTGTGAGTGCGTGCCTTTACATACCTGTGTACACCTCACTCTCTGTCCCGGCCACTTTGTACTGCGTGCCCTGCTTGTACTCTGCATCTGTGTGCTGCTTGCCGCACGTCACAAGCCCCTATATGCGTGATGGTGCACCTGCATGTGTCCCTCTGCCTTTTCCTGATGCTTTGCGCTCCGTGCTCTTTTCAAAGGGTTAATAACTAAGCTTTATTATGCAATGAAGCGGCTGCTTTGTAATAGTGGGCAGTCCGGCTCCCAGACATGTGATACCCCTCCCAGTAAGGCTGCGCTGGGATTGCGAGCGAGATCGCGCCTGTGCTTAAAGCAGCTTTTCAGTGGGAGGAAGGCTGATGTGTCATTGATTCTCGTCTTTAAGTAAACGTGAAGCTGCAAATTAAGTCGAGAGCACTTGGAGGCTCCCCTCCTCTAGCAGGTGGCGCCGGGAGATGATTTAGAGGTGAAATGACAGGGTTTCCACCCCTTGAATCCTGGCTACTTTCTCCCGGTGCGTTTCAGTGCTGATGTTTTATTCTGTCTGCAAGCAGCGCTGGAGCCGAGCCGAGGCACTACAGAGTTTTCAAACAGGGACCTGGACGATTATTTTAGGAACTCCCTGCCAGAGGAATGAATGGATCTGAAAGCGAGTGTTAGGTCTTTCGGATGAGCGCTCCGTGGGCTTTGTGCTCCTGGCTGGATTACTCAGGTAAGACTCGGGCTCTCAGGATGAGTGCACGGAGAGAATGTAGGACAGGAGGGGAGCAGGGAGGTGAAGGCAGAGGAGGTACGGCAGGAGAATTGTCTGGGGCGCCTGAGCAGAGAGGCAGAGGAAGAATGGCATGGGGGCCAGGAAGCGAGATGCCGCCAGAAGGAGTACAGAGTGGCACGGAGCAGAGGTGGCAGGGTTTGTAGAATTACAAGGATACAGAGGGCTGTGGCACGAAGGCATTTTTTAAATTTTTTTTTAAATCCAGTGCACAGGTATTTTGTACCCAGGGTCTTTTAGATTGTATATGTTTGCTATTTTGGCACAGTAGAAGTGCCAGTATATCATCTTTGGAGCACAGACAGGGCAGGGCACTTTAACAGACACGGTAGATCAAAAAGCCAAAAAACTTGAGTGAAACATGCAAGGCTGAGATGCCACCTGCTCACTCTCCCTCTTACTATGACTCTCCCCTACCATGTGCCTGCTGGGGTGAGGACACAGAACTTAGTTTTACACCTGTGCTTGTGTCTCTCATTGGGCACTCATCTTTCCTGAGTACTGGTTACTGGTAGATTTTTTTTCTTTGTGTCTCTGTGTGCTGCCAGTGGAGGTTAGAGATGGACCGATTTGAAAAAGAGCTCGTCTGATGCTTGAGTCCTGCCTGGCAGCAAAAGACCAAGCAGCCGTCACCTATGACAATCTCTAACAATCTTGCTACCCTCTCAAGAGACTCTGTATGGCATAGGCATCTGCACCCATTCATTTGCCTTGACCAGTGCCAGTCTAAGTATTCTAGTAGCATTTAAAAGACACTTAGAATGAAATGAAGCCAGCTGTAGTGAAGAGATGCCATGTGGGAGCTAGCTAGCAAGTAGCAGAGATGCTTCTGGGGATACTGTGCAGGGCCAGCAGCTTACGGGGCAACAGCAAAGTCACCCATTATGAAATTCATGATGTCAAGAAGTTACATTACCCAGCCTCTGGCACATTCCACTCGGAGGCCCATGTTTACCTTGGGAAATTTGTTTTACCACGCTGAGCTCAGTGCTTGCTTTGCAGTATGAAAACAGAGAGAGAAAGAGAACAGAACAAAAAGAAAGCGGAGGTGAGAAGTAGGGAGAATAAACTTAGTGTGACAGCATCCACAATGTGCCATTCTGTCCCTGGATAAAAATGTTCGGCCTAAAGAGTTAAGAGCAACATGTACACATGGGTACTGGAAAAAAGGTGGGTGCTGCACCCCACAAGATGGAAGAATAGATTAGGGGGCTAAACCTGTGAGTCCATCAAAGCAAAATATAAGCACTCAAAAGGTGCCTGTCTATCCCCAGCAGATATGCGAAGCTTGGAACAACAAACAAAGGAGCAGTGGGAAAATATGGGTGCTACATCCAGAAGACACCCACGTTACAATTATGAGGAATAGATTTTAAGTTAGACCTGTATTGTGCCATCACAGTAAAATATAAGCAACCAACAAGTGCCAGCCTGTCCCTAGGTAAACATGTCCAGTCTAAACTGTTAGGAACAACACACACACACACTCACATAGGTGCTGGAAAAAGATGGGTGATACACCCAGGTAAGAAGTGGGAAGAATAAATGAAGAAGTTGGGTCACTATTATGTTCATCATCACAAAGTTCAAAAAGAGGTGCCGTGCTTTCTTTGGGTTATCTGAAGGGAAAGGGGCAACACACATATAGGACCAGTGGAAAAAGATGGGGGCTCCACACGCAGAGCACTTTCGTGCCACCTCCATCCTACCAAACTGGTGTTTTCCTTTCACACTTTCAATGTCACAGTCAGTTGCACTGAAGAACTGTTGTGCCTGTGTTCTGTTTTGTTTCTTCTGGCATCCAACCATACCTTGTGGGTGAGATGTTTGCCAGCACCCCCTACTGGTAAAATCCTCAGTGGTGAACCCCAGCTTCATTTTTTTGTTGTTGCAGGTGGCATGGGTTAACGCACCTTTGTAAGATTACCAAGAGTACCTGTTCTTCTCTGTTTTAGACTATTGCAATGGTCTCTGCCATGTCCTGCTTGCTGTATTTCTGGATAAGTGCCAGTGCCTTGCTGCTGTGTCAAGCCACCTACTATGGTGACATAGAAGATCCAAGACCAGGTAGGAGTCCCTTCGGGATTCTAGGTACATTTCTTTTTCTTACTATAAATTCTTCATCTGTTTAAGTGTTTTGCATGCAGACTCTGTGCACCTGTGTATAGCATCACTTGGCGGTGGAGTTTAACGGCATGTGTAAAGACTTTGTGAGCTGCCGAAACATCTTGTGGAATGTTAGCTATCAATTGTCAAGGAGATCTTATTGAGTATTGGGGGAATTGAGTGAATAGCATCGTCCTCAAGGGAAATGTGCAGCTGAGTGGTCACCCACTGGCATGCATGAGCTTCTGTCGGTGTGATCAGTCCACTCACACTGTGCAATTAACAGTCCTTAGTGAAGGCTGTCACTGGAAATTTGACTGCAGTCTCCTCATGTGCTGTGATGGTGTGCAAAAGGAGGGAGAGGTTTCATGGACGACTGTCAGTTACTGTGCTAAGGTAGCAATGGTGGGCTTGCAAAACTGAAATGAACTTATTTTGTTGATACACGTAAATGATGAGCAAATTACCTGGGTGTAGGCTGTGAAATGACATTTTAATATTAGAAGTTTCATGGCTGCCACAGTCTCTGGTACTTGCGTGTCTGTGTGTAAATGTGTTTCCCATAGTGAGAGCCTCTTAAATTATGAAGCAGACCTTGGAAACAAAAATAAAAAAAATTAAAAAAGCAGAGAAAGTCGCGGCCAGCAAGGCTCTGAAAAGGACAGGGGCTGGGAATGGACTGGAAATGGAGGGGGCTGAATGGGATGAGCCCCCTGTGGCATAATGGCACTTTCATTACAGCATACCCAAAGCCCAATACCCCTGTTCTACTTCCAGGCTTCATTATTACTTTTAATATTATTATTAGTAGTAGTCCTGTCTTCTTATTTTTGTTAATATTACTGTATTAATATTAGTAGTATTATTAGTCCTTTATTATTATTATTAATTAACTATATTACTAGTAGTGGTAGTAGTAATTCTTCATTATTATTATTATTATTATTATTATTAATATAAATATTAATATATATATAATATTTTAATTCATAGTAATAGTATTATTGTTCTACATTATTATTATTATTATTATTAGTGCAATAGTGTGCTGCAATATTGTGTATGGATGGGATGACAATAATACCTTTTGACTTGAGTAGTTGTAGTCCATCATCATCATCATCATTATTATTACTATTACTATAATTTGTAGTATTCGTGCTCGTAGTAGTAGTCCTATTATTATTATTACTAATACACTGAATTACTTTTATTATTAGTATTAATAGTAGTGTTAGTAGTTGTAGTAGTCCATCATCATTATTTTTATTATTATTCATAGTAATATTTTTAGTGTTATTTTTTTCTTCTTCATTATTATTATTATTATTTTACTTCACTTGTACATTATATATCAATTTGGCCAGCCTTCATTATTTCTTAAGTGTTGTTATAATTTTTTTCATTACTATTATTATTCTTATTATTTCTTCATTCTGTCTATATGTTGTCATTTGTCCAGACTTCATTATTTCTTCATAATATTTATTGTTCTCATTCCTTCATTATTATTTGTTCATTCTTTGCCTATATTGTCATGCATTATTTTGACCAGCCTTGCTTATTCTTCTGTGTAGTTCTGCAGATTGACCGGTAGCTGCGGATGCCCCAGCTGGCAGCTGCTTATGGTTTCACGAAAGTCGTATTGCTTCAGTCCTAATTGACTCATTATGAAGGGCTGATCACAAAGAGTCAAGTCAGAGGTGCCATGTCTTCCTAGCCTTGTCTGCCTTAGTAAGCGCTTTAGCTGCACTCCCAAACCCAAAGTGTCTTCAGAAAACTTCTCATCCTCTGGTCTCTCTTTCTCACAGGCAGCCCCGGCTCTTCACAGGACCTTTTTGTTATACCTTTTCCCACCATCACTGAGTGCGAAGGGTTTCAGTCACAACTGAGATAAAAGGCCAGCTTTGATGGGCAGAATCTTTTTTGGAGTTCTTGTGCCTGGTGGTCTTATTCAGTAGTCCAGTAACAGTTAAGTCAAGTAGCCGTAGCTGTTCAGCGCATGTCCAACCAACATCTTACACCGTGATAAACATGAATATGTTAAAATGCATACAGTTATTCTAATTATGTTAGAATAAAGTAAGTAGTCTTACTAATTGTGAATTTCCCCTTGGGATTAATAAAGTATCTATCTATCTAATTAATAGAAAACTGAAATCGTCGTAGCTAATAAGTTCCTTACTCCTGCCTTTATGCTCCCATTACCTGAAACGTTGTGGGGAAAAAGCCCTGAGCAAAACTGTTAGCACAGTACAAAACATGACTGCTGCAAGGCACTTTGCTTCACAATATTTTGTTAAAATACATTTACAATTATCAATCCAACTTTGGAGAAAGCAGGAGTGAACAAACCCATCAAACTGTGCACTTGAAACAGTTCCTTTCCATTCTGCCGGAGTTATACTTGCATCGGCTTTCTGTCCGAGAGTTGGCAAGTCTTCTTGAGAGGGATGCCTAGTACTCCCTCTGCATTTGGTGCCCGTATGTGTTTGTTCATCCCTCTCAGCTTTTACCCGAGTACAGTGCCCAGTATCAACTGAAGGTTGAGTGTCCATCAATTCTGTATGTGGACCCTTAGTGGTTTGCTAAATCACATTGTAACATGGCATACTTGGCAAGGTGCTATATCAAGTGTATGGTGATGGCTACGTGGCAGTTCACCCTTTTCATATATACATGAGTTCTGATGACTTGAATAAAGTAACTAGTAAACTTTCCTCTTTGCTGTTTTTAATTCTCACTGGGTTTGGCATGCAGAAGCGAAAGCAAGCCGTTCCAGGGACCGCTATGCTAAGATTATTGATGAAAATGTTAATATGGTTTCCACTGGAGGACAAGGCGTGAGAGTCAGAGTGAAAGGGCGACGAGTTGCTGTAATTATTATGTTGCACTGGCTGATTCGGAGGACGCTTCTATCTGGCAATTTGTCACTTTGATGGCTGTCAAGGCGTGACTGCGCGCCTGTAATGTTGATTCACAAGGCCTCTGGTCGCCTGGATTTGTGTCTGCCGCTGAGCGTGTCCTGGCAAGCTTGGCTTAAAAAGCCTGGGCCAGAGAAAGAGATGGGCCATTCACATTCACCAAGCTTACAAGCGACAGGCTGCGATGCGATGCGTTCAGCTGCATCTGAAAAATCAACTGCGACGGAAATGTTCTAAATAGTGGATACAGGCTCAAAAAAAAATGACAAATCTTTTACACAGATTGAGTGAAGCTTTTCCAGCTGCTTCATCACCTGCCTCCACAGGCCCCGCTTTTCCCCATGAGTCTCTGTAAAGCCAGCTTCCCGCACCCTGTAAGACTGAGATTGATGGAGCTCCCGGCCTAGGCAGCCAATTCGGGTCTCTCAAGGAATAATCCGCCACAGTGACTGATGAGCAGAATTTGACAAGAAACGCATCTCCTTATAGCCCGTACCACACCTGGCTCTTGTCACGTCCCCTGGACACGAGGACCTGAGCCTAAGACAGGAAGGAATTTACTAGAACAGGACTCTGGGAGGGTTCCTTGTGAGTGCAAGGCCTGCTAATCATCATGCTGGCTATTAATGGAACAGATTAATGGCTGTCCGTGGTATTTACGTAGTTCCTTTTACAGATGCAAATTAAAACAAAAGGATGGAGCCCAATGGTAAATTACACCCTCGGCCTCATGCATGATTAGGCTGAAACAATGTTAGCCGTGCACATTGCATACACGGGGCCAGGCATCTCCTTAATGCAGTCTATAGACGAGTGCCGTGCCAGGTTTGGATTTTAGCTGCTGACAAAAGCCATGCAGATTGTAGGGCACTAAAGGTTGGTGTCCATAGGGATAGCGATTGATCACACTGCCCAAATGGAAGTTGCTGAGGATAACATGGCCTGCTGTACCCAGCACAGCATGTTAAGCATGATAAGCAGAGTGGAAGTGGAGTGCCTGATTTACACTGCTGTTTCTATCTTGTCATCTGGATGGAGTCCTCAGTAGTCTTAACATACGAGAACTGCTGGAAACTCTTCACATCAGACTGGTGATGACTAATGAAATGTAAACCATCTCCTTTTGTTCTTTTTGAAGACCTTACTTTAAATTAACAGCTGGAATCCACTGTACTAATTTCCATCATACTTTGATGTCACCCCTTGGTCTCGGTTAAATGTGTGACCATCTCTGTCTAGTCAAGGGGACCTTTGGCTCTTAAGCAGTGAAGTCAATACAGATAGGATGGGATTATCTGTTATGTGAGACTTTGAAAACTAGAGGCCACAATGATACAAATGAAATCAGAGCTACAAGTAATCCTCCTATACCATAATTGAGAACTTGTACAGTGAAGAGCGGGTTTATAGATATTGAGGGTGCAAAAGTATCAGTGATGTATAAGCATGGGGACTCGAGACATTTAGAGGTGGGCTTGGGGTTTTGAGCAAACTCTTAATATACAACATACTGTAGCTCAGAGACCGGGCTTCTCCGTGTTCATTCAATCGTACAAGCTGAGGTTCACATTCATTTTTACAGATTGGGGTGTCAAACTCGTCCTGGTGGGCCATACTGGCTACAGGTATTTGTTCCAGACATTTTTTTTATAAAGTAACCAATTACTTTTTTCAATGGACCAACCTTCTTAGTTTAAATTAATTTGCTTTTTAAGATTCAAAACTCTTGGTTCCTCCTTAACCAGCAGCAAACCAATAGTAAGATGTGCAGCAAGCCATCAGGCAGTTCCTGGAGGGCTATCATTTTCACTCCAACCAGTTCCTCAATTAAAAACCAATTTAATGTCCAAAACTGTTGCTTTTCTTCTTTCTGCGATCTCCTTCATCATGTTTGGTGAGCCAGAGCAAAATCATAATGCTCAGGCCCTCGCGTTGTTCTTTTCAAGTATTTTATTGAAACAGCTGTTATCTGATGGACACACAGATGCAAACGCGATGAAGTTAGCTGGTCATCTGCTTTGGCTGCTAGTTGAGGAAAAATAAACAATTCAGTTTGTTTTTGTATACCTGACTGACTGCAGGTGCCGAGCTCTGTGACAAGTTCACAGGTAGATTCAAACACAAACACGTTAAAAGTGTTGGGTATAAAGAGCAAGTTATTTAAAGTTACCGCAAAAAGAAGTAGGTTCTGTTAGCAGCAGCCATTTGTTATTAATTAAGAAAACAGCTGGAATGAAAATTTGCAGCTACTGCAGCCCTCCAGGATCGGAAGTTGACACCATTATTTACATGGGTGACCCTTTTTAGCTGCAGGTTTTATCTAACTGTCCTACCGTTCTTTTCAGACTCCTTTCTTAACTCATCATGGTGTTTTTCTTCTCAGTTTGCTTGTTTTTCAGCCAGTGTAGAAATGACAGAACTAAGCTTGGTCAGTTTTCATTGAAATGTACCAAGCAGTTATGTATGATACTTAGGGATAGTTCAGTATTTTTTATTAACTTGGTTTACAAAATTATCATCCTCATCACGATTTTCATTTTGCTGTTCCAGATGTTCTAATTCTAGCATGAGAGTAAGTCAAAAAGTAAAAGCAATTTGAAAATTGAGTGCAATTGATAGAATACAAAACATTTGCGATGGCTTATGGGTAGTTCAGCACTCCGCTGTTAGTCTAGCTGTAGCCATGGTCAGATGACATGGACACTCCACTCCGGGATTGCACCATTGTTGAACAACATGCCATAGTAAGATTTCTGTGGCTGAGGAAGTGAAACCTGCTGAAATTTGTCAAAGGATGTTGGCCTGCCATGGAAGTGAAAACAACAGGACTTAAAATGGAAGAACAAGTGTAATCAATGAAACTCCTTCTGGTTGGTCATCATCATCACTCACACGAGCCCACATCGACATGGCAAATGCCTTCATCAGAGAAAACTGACAATGTCCACAGTTGTTGCATGTTTGGTTATCAATAAGGATCTGCACATGCCATATGCATGAAGACTTGGGATGCCATAAAGTTTGCTGCTGATGTTTGTTACTGATCTGCACAAGCCAATGCCTTTTGGTGAATATTAGCAGGTCTCACTCCCCTTAATAATTCTTTACATTTATATAGTGCTTTTCTCACTACTCAAAGCGCTCAGCAATTGCAGGTTAAGGGCCTCACTCGAGGGCCCAACAGAGCAGGGTCCCTTTTGGCACTTAAACGATTCGAACCAGCAACCTTTTGATTGCCACCACTCCGCCTTGCCCAAAGTAATATGACTACTGTGTGTTAGTATGGTGCAATACCACAGCAGAGTGTTCAGGGTTAGTTGACCTTGACTTCAACTAGATTAGCAGCAGGGTGCGGTGCTGTCCGTGTTCAGACTACCCATAAATAATCACGTGCATGTTGTATTGCATCAGCTTCTCTCCATTGAATTACAGTGTAATTTTGACATTGCCTTTACTTTTTGACTTGCCTCCATACTCGTTATTTCCAGCCAGAGCAACACATTAGTGGGTCTGATGCTGAAGTCGTTTGAGCTTTTCAGGTTCTCAGTGTTGTTTTGCCCCCATGTCTGCTCTGCTTGCTGAGGATAATTTTGAGGCTAAAATTAAGTGAGCAAAGTATACAGAAAAAAGGCAAATAAACAGGAAACAAGTTAAGTATTAAAGCTGTTGACAAAATACAAATAGATACGAGTGTCTTGAAATGTGGATTAAGACAAATGATGAAAGCCCAGCTAATAAAATGAGATAAATTAGAGGGAAGATGACTGACTGATTGTGAAAATGGGATGACAGAAACCTGCAGCCATAGGGGGTCCTCAGGACTGAGTTTGAAGACCACTGATATAAAGAGTAGAGATTGTTAAGTTGAGAACCACTCAACCCCATCGTCAGGGGTCAGATGTTCTCAGTTCCTCTTTGTAGACCAAGATGAGAATATCAGTAATGAGAGCCCTCTGCTCTCTAGTAGTTGGGGATGCCATGTAGAGTCAAGGTGGTGAGTAAAGAGAGAAGCCTCCCCACCAATCATTTCATAGATCAGTGACTCTCAAACTCAGTCCTGTGGACCCCCTATGGCTGCATGTTTTTGTCCCCGTCTTCCCCAATCATTCTACTTAAATGAGGTTATCATTTAACTTGCTTTTCCTTTCTTTCTCGTCTCTTATTTTACATTTAGAAAAGCCCAACGGTGTGATTTTTACATTTATAAAACATTCATAAATATTTGTATTTCTGGAATAGCTTTTAATGCGTAATCCTCTTTTGTTGTTTTACTATTAACTTGCATTTTTGATGTGTAGATTGCCACCTTAATTTTATCCTAATAACAAGAACAAGCAAAGCAGAAATGGGGGCAAATGACACTGAAATGCTACCACGTCTTCAGCATCAGACTCACTAAAGTGTTTATTAGGCAGTAATGGAATAAAGAACCAGAACACCTGAAAAGGCAGAATAAAAATCAAAAGGATCATAATGAAAAGCTTAAAAACCAAGAGTAATAAAAAGAACACTAAATTATGTTACATACATACATGCTTGGTACTTTCTAATAAAAGCTTGCATAATTTCTACATTCATCCCAAAATAAGAGCTTGTTCAATTGGGGAAGGAGTCCAGCTAAAAAAAAAAAAAAGCTGCAGCCACCCTGGGTTCCCATTTTGAGCCTGAGAGCCACTGCTGTAGACAGCAGACATTACTATAAGTAATGACTCAGCCCCAGAACATCGGGGTGACAAATTCTCAATTCTCTGTGCCTCTTTTAGACCAAGGAGGTGATGTTTTCACACTGTATGTTGGTGAGTAAAGACAGAACCCTTCCATCAGCTAATAGAGGATCACTGAATGAAAGCGCTTCTGTAGGTAAGAGTCACCATTAATCAGAGAGCCGTTCTCTCCAGTCCTGCAGACACAATGCCTAAAGGGGACAGTGTCCCCATAGACAGTCGGGGCTTTGAGTCGGGTGAGAATGACTACATCCTGTAATGGAGAATGATGTGGACTCTTGTTACAGAGGGGAACGGAGCTATCAATCATGCAAAGTGCTTTCTCTGTAGTGTTAAGAACTGAAGGCCACAAGGGGGCAGCCCCTGTATATTAAAGGCCTCTAGGGGAGGGGACTTGTGAATGTTCCTACAAACAAAGACCACCAGTTCAGGCTACTAATTAACAGATGCGGCAATCTGAGAAGTCTCTACTGTGAGATGCTACAGCCACTACATGGATGGCATATAGAAATCCATTAAAGAATTACAAAAATCCTAATCTGCTGCATAGTGGTGTCACTGGACAGAGGGGACTGAAAACAGTGGCACATGTAGACTCGTGGGCATATTGATCTGCTCAGATACACTTCCTTGTTTCCACCCACTGCCTCTCTGCCATCCACAGATTTCTACTTTGGTTACCTTTTGCACTTATATTTCAAAATCCTCTTTCTCAGTATTGAATGCCAATTTCCCTGGAGGGGACTTAGATGGCAGGCAGCAAAGGGAATGTAGGGTAGTGGCTGTAAACCACAAGGTTCAAACCCATGCTGTGACGCCAAGTGTTATCGGACTGTGTGAATGGCAATCCTCTGTAGCTGTATAAAGGCTGAATGATTTCCCCTGATTTCTGTTCCTTCCTCCTTTTCAACCTGATGGGGTGGGGGGTGGCAGTGTTGTTGCCTTATCCTCATATTTAATTCACTTTTCATTTATTCTAACAAAGCACAATATTACTTGTAAGCCCAGCGTGCTAATTACAAGTCCTATAAATGATGAGGGACTATCAAAACATAACAGGGGTAAATGACGCCGTGAATGACGAAAACCCCACTCAAGCCTGAGTATCGGTCCTGTTAGTACACAACAAGCTCGGCAGTTTAACTCTAAATAATTAGCCTCAGGATCTGTATTGCATATGACAGCCGGGAGCAGATTCACTCTTCTGTTCCATCATTGCTTCCTCTGCCATCTATCTCTGTACAGCTGGCTGCTACTGCTGCTGCTGTTGCAGCATCCATAACAAGCGCTCATGAAAAATGCAACACACTGTCAGTATCTCACTTCTGCTGTTGGCGTAACAGTCTACATGCCAAGTTCAAAGGAGCTTGCTCCCCATTATCTGCTCTCACCCATGGATGTGTCGCATGGACACACAGGTGGCATTCTGTGCCACAGCCCTTTATTGCAGCACTTTGTTCATAGTCTTTATTAACCTTGGTCACAGGGCGCCGGCCATCATTCCCTCCTTCAAAGCCATTGTAGTCACAGGAACTAATTGGAGACAAAAATCCTGCATTCTCTGTTAGTCCAAGAACTGAGCAAGTGAGAGGAGAGGCTGCAGTGCTGCTTGATAACTACCAAATCTGAAGAACCTGTGTTTTCTGAAATCCAGCAGACACTTCTAACAAGTGCACTTAATCTTTTTGGGAGCAATAGCTAAAGTGAGAATTAAAAGGTGCATCGGCAAGATGCTGCATGACGCATTGTAATTTCTCCCATGCAAATTACAGCAGACGCCGAAGTCAAAAGTGGGGAATCCAGTGGGGGGGTGATGGTTGGAAGAGGGAGATGGGCAATGAGTGAGATGAGGAGGATACTGAGCAACAAAATCCCTCCGTGTCTCCTGTCCACGCATTGGCAAAACAAGCCACACACCGCTTTCTCCCATCTGCCCTTTGGCTAATCAAAGCAACCTTTCAGAGTGTACGTGGTGGAGGCCTGCACTCCACCGCTCTGCACAGTTTTCTCACATTTTTCGATCAGCTCTCAATCTGGCGTTCTGACAATTTGTCATGGATCAGATGAAACAATTTGTTATGGATTAATGCACTTAAATGTCTCTGTGATAATCAGAGCCGTCATCGGAAAAGCTGAAGAATCCTATTACTGCACACTTTATGGCACAAGCATCTATCTCTCTGTCTCTTCAGCAGGAGGGAGGAGGAGAGGGGGAGACGAGATGAGGGGAGGGCTATGTGATGGTCAGAGTGGCTTCTCCATAAGCTCGGCAGTGCAAGGCAATATGCAACAAGACCTGAGACCCGTCTGACGGAGTTCCAGGCTCACTTCATGGCTGCTTGTGCTTGGACTGGAGGCTTTGACACACTGCTGGTCCTTTTAGGGTGATGAAGCCGGTGCTGTCTGTGTGCAATATACATCTCCCTGTGTGTGTATCTCTAGGTGCTCCCTGTGGTTGTATCTCTAGGTGCTCTTGTTTCCACCTGCATCCTAAAGACATGCTGTAGGTTAACTGCATGAATGAATTTGTTTTGCTAAAAGTTAAAGAAGTTATTTGAATTGAGGACCAGAAGGTTACATGCAAGTTAAGAAACACACTTAAACGCCCGTCTGTGGAAGGATTTCCCTTTGTCTATTCAGACTCCACCCAAGTTACTCTTGTTTAGCCATCTTTTGAAAGAGAATCTTCTCATTAAATATTTTAAAAATACTATGTTTCTCTTCTAACAAAGAGCTTAGAATACCGATTTGTGCCTTAGTCTAGATATCGAGTAGTCACATGGCTCCCTCTTACTTTTTTTTTTTTGTCTTGTTCTCTGTTGTTTTTAATGCTTGCACCTTCTAATCATTCTTGCGTGTATGACAAGTTGCATTGTAAGTCGACTTGAATTTAGGAACCTACTAAATAATAATAATAATTCAAATTAAGCGTATAATGTTTCCAAATGATCAGATATCAGGAAAACTAGTGTACAAAAACTGAGCACTGAATGTCAAAGGGAGCATCCATCAAACTATGTAGCAGTGGTGTAACAACAGCATCACAATATGACAGCAACCATAAAAAAAACTACATGTAGTCAGAAAAAAATCTAACAATATTAAAATGAAAGTGAAATAAAATTAACATCAGCATTGGATTTAGCATCCCAAAAAAACGTAATACACAATAATTTAAAAATACGCCTCCAAAAAGGAGTACAAATATATAAAGTATGCTGACTTGGAATGAGACTGTACATTGTATGAATGTTAAGGACCAGGAGGTGAACATGACCAGAAATAAACTGTGCTCAATACCGAACGTCCAGCAGATCTGCCATCAAATCAGTCGCTAACCAGCATGTGAGCAGGAGATCTATGATGGACAGGAGCTTTGCACCCAATACTGTCAGCATAGGCTGTTGCCTACCTGTTATCAGGCACGGGGTTTAAAAATAGGTGGATGAGTTGTTGGCCCACTATCTGGGGAGAAGAATGTGGTGAGGAAGGGGATACCTGTTAGACTGCCAATAACATGAAAGGTGGATTATGTCACTTGAAAATTAGGTGAGCCAAAATCTGCCCAATACTCTGCTGTGGAAATGCATGCTGGGAAGGTAATGCCTACAGTATATCCTCTGTCACCAGGCTTTTTCAGCTTGTTAAAAAGAGGAGGTCACTGATGACGGGACCTGATCTGTGTTCACACTTCAGACCCCCTTGATAGACTGGTCCAGTGCTTTGGAAGGGCCACATGTGTCTAAAGTTTCTTGTTCCCCACCAGATTCACAATCGGTCAATCATTGTCCCACATCTTTTATTTTTGGATTCTACATTTAGAGAAGAACTGCAATGTTGAGATTAAGATGCATGAAAATATACTTTTAAGTTGTTAACTTACTTTTGTCATTTTCCTTTTGACACATTTTTTCATGTGGAATTTGCCACCTTAATTGTATCTTAATAATGATAATGAGGGGAGTAGACTTGCTGTTGATTTCATTGGTGCCTTACACTTTCAAGCCTATTGGATGTCCCAATTCTACTGACTCATTAAAGCTGGGAGGGCTTGCCAACTACGCAAATCTAATATATAAAGCTAAATGGGTGTTTGTCTGCTAGAATTTCCCACAGATCCCTCTCTGAACAGGGAAAGGACATATGTCTGGCCTATTCACATGACGGCTCTCAGGCCACATGCAGCCTAGAAGCAACCTCCGAGTAGCCAGGAGCCTGTCAGAAACACAGAGACAAAGCCAGACAGGCACATTTCACGAGCCTTCAGAAATTCATAAATAAAATCCTATAGTAGTACAGACTATAAATGCAACACTTTGCGCAGACTAGCAATATTCAACCCACAATGTGGGTTGTGTATCTGGAAGTGGTGGTAGTGGTCTATGATGCAGTGTTTTTTTTTTTTTTTTTTGTGACGATACACTGGTTGTTGCATGGACTATATATTAAATGATTGTATAATCAATTGTGTCCCGTGTTAGTTAAATTCTAGTTTCATCAAGCGGATGCAAATGTGGGATCTAGCGAATTAATCTAATTGTGACTCCAATGAGAGCCTCATAACTGAACAGCACTGTTTCCACACTTCTCTTCATACGTTGGCCTTTCACTTGTACGCTTTGATCCTGGGGACTCCTGGCTGTTATGAGGATAATCGGTCATTGACACTCAAAGCAAAGAACGAATTAGAAAGGCTACATTTGATGAAAACATGCAAAAAGTTTGGAATTTTCTTTAAAACTCAATCAAATTAAGCACTGATTGCTTTGTGGGTCTATGTCACTTTTCTGTAGAATGTACGGCTCCTTATTATCCTACATACAATATTATGCAGATAGCATAAAAATAATACCACTGCCTCGCAATAAGAAGGTGCTGGGTTTGCGTCCAGGGTCCTCTCCGCGTGAAGTTTGCAAAGTGTTTTGGGCAGCGAGTAAAGTGCTATTTTGGGATTGGCACAAGTTTGTGTAGTTGCTTCCTATGTTGGGTTTGATCAGTACATTTTTGATTTGAGGTCAAAATATTTCCCCTTTGGACAGTACAGTATGTAGTGACTGCACCTGCATTTTATTCCACCTCGGGCAGTGCCAGGCATTCCTGTTAGTGGGGATTGATGGCTGTCACCAAGTGGGTGTTTCTCACCTTTGATTTCCAGAAGTGTCCTACTTTGTGGCATATCGTGCAGACATATTTTTTTCGACTACTGTAGAGGGCACATTGCTTGAAGCCAGCCTGATCGCATCAGCCATGAATCATCAGTGCCACAATGTTATCATTTGCTCAGCCTGAAATTGCAGAGTTATGCTGTACCTTTCATGTCGATAGAGTGTGTGGAATTCATCGCTAGACATGGAGTGATAGCATCTCTGACAAGGTCCTTAGAAAACAGAACACCTCTTGCTTCTTGAGATGTTTCCTTTTATCAGATCTTTGCTGTGGACTGTGCTTATTTATGGCACTTGCACTATATTTAAAAATAAAGCAATTTATCAATTATTCCCTGCCAGCCTAAAGCTGTGGATATTTTGTCAGAGTATACCTGACCTGAGCCTTCTGGTGTTGATGCACAATCCGTTGTTAAGGTAAGGTAGGCACAGTCTCAGGTCACCATGAGCTTTTCTTTTTTTTGTGAAGTTTTTATTGAGATAAACTAAAGTAAACAAGAATGCACAATTTTGGTAAATTTCAGGGTTATTATACTGTATAAGACATTTGCTACATTTACACTGCAGCCAAAAGTGGCTCAGCCAAATTGTGCCTAATTTGTCATCCAAGGGCACCAGTTGTTTACGGCACAAATCTGAAGTAAATCAAAATGAACAGAACAAAGAAAGAAACAAAATGGACTCTTTTGTCTGAAAAACGATGGATTATAACTGCCTTTAAACGTTACAAATGACTATGAATTTTCCAAAACCTTGAAAAATGTAGGCTGGGATTCCTGCCAAAATGAATACGGCAAAATATTGGAGTGTTTCAAGTTGCAGTACATGTCAGCTGTGGACAAAGGAGATTCGAAAAGACAGTCCTCAGAGTAAAGATGACATCACAAAGGGAATTATCCAAACAAACTTAAGCCGATTCCTGATCTTCCCCAAGTTATACGCCTAAACGTTTCATTTTCACCATCCACACTGCCATGTGAGTCCTGGTGTTTTTTAGATTTACACGCTTTGGAAAGCATTTTCAAAACAATACATTTTTAGTGGTTCAAAACGCCATTGCGGTGCAAACAGAAGGTCAAAATGATTAAAAAAAGATGATCCATGTTATCATGCTTCTGCCAGGGCTCCTCCACTGGCTTGGGTCCCAAGTCCTTTTTATTGGCTTTTTTGTTTGTTTTTCATTCTTTTGTTCATGTTAATATTTTTGATCATTTAGTTTCTATGCGTCCATATGTCTTCTGTTGTGTCCCATGTGTTTTGTGGGTGGTACCTCAAGAGGCGGAGCCACCTGTCCGTCACCATCAAGGATCTGCCCTCAGCCTTTCCCACAGTCCCTTGAAGTTCATTGAATGTACTGACATTGTTGAGTTCTCTGGATTGTTATTATTATTGTGCTTTGCAGATTTCCTGGATTTTTGACCTTTTTACGCTGTTTTTTGGGCATTCTCTGAATTTTTGTTTTGAAACCTTCCTTCAAATTGTGGGGCTCCTTGCTACTGCATTTGAGACTCTATGCTAAGGCACTCCAAAGTTCCTGATAAGTGCGGAGTAGGTCTGAGAAAAGGTTCAGTGAGTGTTTATTATTATTATTTTACCTGACATTACCCTTCAGATTTTCAGCTCTTCATTTTCCAGAGTGAACGACTATGTTGTACTCATAATATATTCTTCATCTCTCACTCCAATTCATAGCTTTGCTTTTTCCTGTTTAAAATTGTGCAAACTGAAAATGGCATCACTGGGTGCAGAGCACACTCTCATCTGTCTCCAAAGCCATTTGAAATCATGAAAGAAATGAGAAGATTTTCATGTTTCTTCATGTTTTGATTCTTCTAAACACATGTCCTCTATCTTTTGAAGCAGACAGGCTAGCTTGAATCCATTTTGGCCAGGCTGTTTCTTATGCTTACGTGCAGAGCTGGTTAGATTTTGAAAACTTCCAATTACTTCATGACATCAACATAAAATGATTGGCAGTTGAAGCAAAAGATATGTATTCTTAATTTTATTTAAATAAACATATTTGGCAGACACATGATGACTATATATGTCAGTCTGGTACAAAAAAATGTCACCAGCAGACTAATAATTGAATTATTTTCGCCCCTAAACAAGTGACAGCGGCTGCAGTCATCAGTAAGACGTGTGTTTTGTGCTCTGCTCGTTTTCTAAAGGTTTGTAGTAAACGCCTGACACTGACCCCCTAGTGAATGTTTGTATACAAATCGCTCGCTTCAAGACCAGGCTGTCCCTTGAAGGGAAACCTCAGTTCTTTTGACGTTTGCCTCATTAGTACACTGAACAAGTCTTGTGTTCATATCCCACACCGTATTTTATATCCATGGCTTACACAAAAGAGAAATGTGATCAGTTGAAGCTGTGCCCCACCATTGTGAAAACATATATTTTACCTTCCCTATAAACATCCTGCAACAGTTCTCGTCTATCAAGTAGTGACATTGTTTTTTCTTGCAATTATTTCAAACGTTTGCAATGAAGTTCTGTTTTTGGCTGTTTATGTTTTGAAATGTCGGACATAAGAAGAGCTGAAAGAAGAGAATTAGGTACAAATGACTAATGACCTTCACTGTTGCTGAGTTTTCCATGGATGAAGAACATTTTGCATTGATCTGCTTTTTACTTTTTCTCTTGAGAACCAATAGTAAAAGGCGCTGCTTAGTCTCACCTCCTTTGAATATGAAAGATGGTGGCTAAAGAAGAAGAAAACAAAAAGGGAGATGATGAAGGCTTGGGGCACCAGCTGGTATCCTGTTTAATGCAGCAAACCATGAGAAGCAACAAAAACTCTGAACAGCAAAAGGCAATTGCAGACATTGCTTATTTGGTGCCGAGTCTTCCTAGGCTTTCCTTTGTTGGTATCTTGGAACTCTGCGGTCTCCTGAATCAAGTCCATGAATAAACACTGACTTCCGGTGCTTCTGCTCTTTATATAGCCCACGGGGTGGAAGAGACAGGACCTCCAGGGCCAACCCTGATGTGGCATCAGTGGGCTTCATCATCCGGCCTGCAGGCGAGAAAAAAGAGGCACTTGATGACCACATTTCCTCAGACACCAGTGAGTGAGTCCCTACTGTCAAATTGTCACCTGGATTCTCCTGATTTGTGCACTTGTGGCACCATGTAGACTTTTGTTTGTAGAAGTCAGCCTTGGCTTCATTTATCTCTTTTGACATTCTCTAAGCATTTATTTCTCTTTTAATTTGGTGACATTTTGTAATGCATTAGGAAGTGAAGATTATGAATTGTTCAAAATCCTCTGAGATGGACTGGCATCCTTTCCAGGGCTGGTTCCTACTTTATACCTGGGCAGTTGGAGTTCTATCCCCAGTGACTCTGAAGGTTATGTTATGCGACTTATTTGTATAGTGCCTTCACTAAAAGTTTCCAGAAGGTAACTTGTATGTTATTAAAGGAAATCAGTGTTGTAATGGGACGATATGCTGAAAATGGTGGACTTTTTTAACAAGCGCCCCAGTTGTTTTTCCTGTGAGGCAAGTGACTGACAATTTCCCAGAATACCCTCTGCTTCCTGTTTAACCAGTAATCTCTCCAAAGACACACAGACAACTTCTCAAAAATCCAAGTTAAGGATATTGAGTACTTTTCTCACACCCACTGTATCCTCAAAAAAATCTGTCAGGTCTGTCTGACTGACTCAAGTGTAGCTGATTAAATACTTTGGTGCACAGGGTGATGGGCAGCCAACAGGTCCCTGACAGGCTAAGCGGCAGACAAGATTATGGAAGCAATCAAAGTTGCCCTTATGTTGTGAATCTCTGAGGAGTGAATGATGTTGGGCAAAGTAGACCTGCTGACCCAGTCTATAATCTCAGAGAAGTTATTGTGTGTTGGAGGAGCAGAGACTTCAGTGAGCGACAAACAAATTAAAAAGCAGCAGTGCTGGTCAAGGAAGGCCTTGACCTCTGAACACCGTGAATCACATAAACAGCGTCTATTCGGCCATGTGGGTGGGGGCCAGGAAACTGTCTTATGATACACAAGTGAAGATATCTCAGAACATGGTGACGTGCTGCGTGTCTGTAAAAGGCAGCGATTATTTATAATGTTTTGGTGTCCTTATTGTCATGTGTATGGAGTCACTGGCTTGGGCTAATCAACATGCAACGTTCCCATCATTAGTGAGGAGGTCTACCTGACCTTCAAACTTTTGTTGTCCTTAACTAAAAAAAATCTAAGAGCATTTTCATCATGAACAGAAAAAGAGAATAAAGTTACAAAATATAAAATTATTGTTATTGATTGTTCTAACTCTTTTCTTGTATTTGTGTACTGCTGCTTTCCTCCTGTAGCTGTTACTGTCTTAATTAAATAGTTAATTATGAAAGTTATTTCCTGACATAATACACTGAGCAACTTACAGAGATGCATCACCTGGTTACGTTTGGGCCATAAAGCACAACAAAGCATGGAAGAGAAACGTACCACATGTGACAGAGCATTAGGAACGACTTTGGATATTCTGCTCACTTTTCTTCCTTCTATGTTCTGCCAAGCATTCCAGTCTGATCTATCTGTCTATCTATCTGTCTATCTATCGATCTATCTATCAGCTCCCTAAACCTGGTGCTTGACCCACCATTCTGTTGCATACGACAGCAAAGTGTGCAGCAGTAATTGGCTTCTAATTAATAAAATGGCTGAAAGGATCCTGCAGCCCACCCGTTACTTCAAGTGTAAATGATTCATGTTTATGGTTCTGTTAGCCTTCTTTTCATGTCAAGTTGTCTTTGTCCTCCACTTTGAATTTTGTCTTGCCGGGTGCTATGATTTTGCCACGTAAGGTCAAACGGAAGTGTGTGACATGTGACATCACCAGCTTAAAGTTGTAAAAGTCAAGCTTTGTACATACTGGTCATCCAAGAGATAAGATTCTCTCTTAAAGATTATTGAGTTCATTCTTTATTGTTATGGAACGTCTGGTTATAAGCACATCATGGGCTCTGTTTGCGTCACTTCTTGTCTTTTTGGTTCTGACTGTTATGATTGGTTTTTATGCACTTCCCTGAAGTGATTGGGACTATTTATGCATGTATTCTAGGGTTTTGATACCCACTGAATTACATTCTTGCATTTATTTGGTGATGTCTTACAATTTTTATCTTTATCCTGCAAGACCATTTTGGTTTTCTTGTGGGCGCTGCCCTTTTCTGGCATTTACATTGGGGGTTTTCATGACGATACTTCCAAAATATCCATGGGGTTGTGCAGTGAGTGATATATTGAATTCAACCATATAAAGGCTATGTTGATAATGCTAACATATTATCCAATGTTGCATAAAAACTTTGTATAGTTGGCAATCATTTTTTTTTATCTTTTGACTTTTTGACTTTGATTTTTAATGAACACATTGGGTTATTGATAGGTATGCTTCATTTCCGGTTAACGAACTTGGCATGGCTTCTGTTTATGACTTCTCTCCTGGTCCTCTTACTAAAATTCTGTACTGTCTGTTTCAGTCAGCATGCTGAGCCTTGTCTTGAAATTTTTGACATGGCGACATCTCCTGATTCCAGTTCCGCACAAAGCAGTTATTTCAAATGGGACAGACTCAGAAAAGTCCAGAATCATTCAGGAGTAATAAAACAACAAAAAAACACAAAACGTTATCCAAAACATCAAAGTCAAAACACTCAGGGCCTGGTCTAAGTCCTCACCCTGACTTATAATTCAAAAAAGTTTTATTTTTGATCAGATACGCAGATGAGAGGCAAACAAGTCAACACCTTTTGAAATTTATGCATAATGATGGCAGGTGTTGTAACACTGGTGACCTTATGATGAGCAGTGGAATGTCGTTTCTACCAACAAACAGAACAAAACAAAAAGACCCAAAACATCCCAGTCCTAACGATCACAAAAGATATGGAGGACAGGAAACACCAATCCAAATCATACATCAACCAGACTGACATAGAGAAAAACTGAGAATCACTACAGAGTGATGTGTAAAATGTGAACAAAAGTATCACTCCAAGTCCACTGAGCCGCATCTTTGACCAGCACACCCAAGGTGTGAGACTTCAGAGCAGGGGCGTCCTCCAGCATGGCCTGACAGCTCCTCATTTTAGCGCTGTAACCCTTTGCACGTCGAGCCTTCTAGGTGGTCACACTCCACCAACATGTTTTTCACCACCTTGTTAGAAGTTTAAGTGAGGGGACACCATAGAGCCCGGAAATAACTAATCACATACATCATTTGCAAGGGGATTGTAGTGTGGCTGCCATTGATGAAGAAGAAGAAAATGTCCAGTCCTCAGCTGGTGTGTCCAGCTTTTTGTTTTGTTAAATATGGGCTCAATATAATATTTACAGGGCCTGGGAAGATGCCCCGAAATGCTTTATATCCATTCTTTATGCAAAGAAATATATTTTAGTAAGCTTTTAAAAAACCCATTTAATGTCAGAACCCGTCTCAAGTTCCTCACAAACACACTCTGCTCCTGCAGCAGTCCTTGTAAATCGACTGCTGGAATGACTTCTTCTCATTAATAATTTCACTGGGTCAATAATTAGCCATATTTTCTATGGTTTACATTTTGAAACACTGAAAGTAATGCTATATTAGTGTCTGATTTGTCATGTGGACGTGTGATTTGCAAGTGAAAACAGCAAAAGACGCCCGCCTCATCTTGCCTGCTGGGAAAAAGAACGAGGACAGCTAAAGCCGATATGGCTAAACTTCTGCTTGCAAAAAAGTAGGTCTTTTTTATTTTTATACCATTGACATTTGGAAATTTAATCCCAACATTTAATACATGGTTAATAGCCTGCAGAATCAATGGGTTTTTAACATAGTAGCCCTCATTTAAAAAGCTCAAATTCATAGAAAAGACAAACTAATAAAATAAAAATGGTTTTGAGGTTTCCAACCTTAAGCTTTCCTTTATTTTATGGAGCCCCTTCTCAATTGGGTGCTTTCCCATACCCAGAGCTGCATTACTGTTGTTTGCCTGAAACTTATCTTAGAACTGCGGTGCAGGCAGTTTCAGCAAACAAATAGGTTTTATTTTATATAGTGCCTTTCTGTAGTGAACAACATCCACAGACACTTTACAATTTAAGGTACACAATTGGTTTATTTTTGCCTTTACTCTGTATATTGTCGTCATATATACAGTGTTGCATATTGGAGTTCCAAAGATGGCATAATAGGGGTGAAGCCTCCAAAATTTAGTCACTCAGTGGGCCAAGACCTTCACTAGCCTATCCCAGAAAGGGCTCACTCAGTCCAGCTTACTTCAAACTATGACAGTAGGCTTCTGGCCTAGCAGGCTCCAAACTAGATAAGCTAACAAAAGAGCGAGAAAGATCCCAAAATATCACAAAATCCACAGAAGGAGGAGGATGACCATAAACCCATGGCCTGTGAGCACAGAAAGGTAATCAGATATCTTTATAAACAAGGATTTATTCACAAAAGTGAGAAACTATTGCAGAAAGGCTCAAAATAATGAAAAAAGAGGAAAAATGAGTTGCTACCATAAACACGTCTAAATCCACAATCTGTAATTGTATTCCTTGAAACAAAAGTAAGAAAGTCAGAGACACCAGAAAAATCCAAAGAAAAACTCACTGAATTCTAAATAAACGCAACTGTTGTCTTAGCAAGCTGACACGTTTTAATAGGGCAACCGAGAGAATAGATGACAGACAGAATAAAGGGTCAGAACAAGGGAAATCAAGAAAAAAAAAAAACAAAATGGGAAGACAGGAATCAGAGTCTATGAACATAGCTAAAGTCAGAAAAACAGATTAGAAAATAAAAATTCTGTATAAACACACAAAGCAAGGCTTGTTATCTGCAGCTGTAATCAACCAAAAGCAGGATCAGCAGCTCAGCTCCTATCTCAATGATACACTGCTGATGAGGAGCAGCGGTCATTTGTGTGAGACGTTCTGCAGCCCATGGAAGTGAGTGCCGCTGCCAGCTGTGTGTTGTGCCCACTGCTTCCCTGTTGCCTGCGCACCACCTTCACTTTATTTTAAAATAATTACAATTTTATTCAGGTCCCAGACGTGTAATATTCAGCTCGCACCATTTTTCTAGATTCCCAGCAAATTAGAAATGTCATATATAATATGAATAGGCAGAGGCTCCTGGGGTTGCTTTCAAAGGTTGTGACAATTTATAATAATATAAAAGTTGTTGTCGGGTAAATACCAGCACAACACATTGATATGGTTAGATTCTGAGAAAATCTGGGCTCTTTTAGAGCTGCGGGCAGGCCTTTGATTTCCATCATTCCATCTGCCGGGAGAGGTGACCCACACAGGCAACGGCCACCAACTTGTCTGGGTGTTGTGAGGACAGCGGTGACACTGGAAGCACCAATCCTCTCTGCTGACGCCAGCTTGGCCATTGGTATACTGTTTGTCGCTTAGGTACAAGTACAAGTTCCCATTAAACCTGACCCTTCTGGACATCCATCTTGAGCCTGAGAAATAATTAATAACAATCGAAAGTGCAGTGTTTTCGGCAAACCTGTTTCTTTCTGTGTCGCTCAGAGCCATTCTCCTGGCATTCAGAAGTAACAAATGCCCACTATTCTGTGTCTTACTGACCTACTGCTTATTTCACACACACGGTAATTACATTTCTGCATTGTCACACACACACATTTATACAGAGGAAACCCACTGAATATACTCACATGTTCTTTACATTTGTACATACCAATAAGCTGTGAATGTACAAGGACACAACTACTGTACACACAAGATATGCAGAAAACTGCAAAAAGGTTCAATAAACAGAAAAATGCTGCTTATAATATACCAACATCAAGCTCTGCCAGGAGACCCCGTATGAGCATCAGCAGAGTGAATGGTCAGGACACTCGCATCTCTTTCTTGGACCCTCGCTCATTCTCTCTCATTGACTATTGCCTTCTCTCTGATGGAGGTGGCACTATCAGTGCTCTGGCCACTGTCTTCTTCAAATGCTATCAGAGTCTGCAGACGTTTGGAGGGCAGAAAGTAACAGAGGGCCACAACTCATAAATGCCTTGATGGAGCAGGTCAGCAGTTGTGGAGGTCTAGTGGCTGTGGGGTTCTCAAATGCCAGGATGTAACACCCTTTATACCTTTAAGAAGCATCATTGCCCTTTTACTTTCTTGTGCTAGGGCCCATAAAATTGTTTTCTCCAAGGCTGATAAAACATAATAATAAAATCAAAAAGTAAGAGTGTGTAAAGAAAAGGAAAAACAAGTAATGTAACATGACAATAATATGTAGAAATGAAATACTTACTGAATATGTGGTTTGGATTGCCTTGATCAGCAAGTCTACTATCAGCCAAAGCCAAATGATATACTGTTTATATAGTTATGTATATAATGATATACAGTATACGGTATGTGATAGCTGAGATATTATAATTAGTTCTTGCTCATTCTTTTCCCTTTTGATCACATGTGTGGCATCTCAGGGTCCTTAACCATTTTTGTCATGCCACCATTTTTTTGTACTTAATTGTGAAGTACTGACCATAACTAAAGATAAAATGTCTTTAACCTCCTCATGCACCTCCACTCTTCATATTGCACTTGCAGATTTTTTTTGTGTGGTCTTTGTCTTTTAATTTTTCTTATGATCTGCAAATCCATTTTTAATGAATTATTTTGTATTGCAGTACAGAGTACAGTAGTGTGGTTTGATGTGGAATTAATAATAGAAGGCCTACAATGGGTGCATGGGAGTTTGCCCAACCAGTCTGCATGTGTTTTGCGGACTTGGAAAAGGCGTTCGATCGTGTCCCTCTGGGAATCCTGTGGGGTGTGCTCTGGGAGTATGGGGTACCAGACCCCCTGATAAGGGCTGCTCGGTCCCTGTACAACCGGTGTCAGAGCTTGGTTCGCATTGCCGGGAGTAAGTTGAACCCGTTTCCAGTGAGAGTTGGACTCCGCCAGGGATGCCTTTTGTCACCGATTCTGTTCCTAACTTTTATGGACAGTATTTCTAGGCACAACCAGGGTGTTGAGGGGGTCTGGTTTGGTGGACTCAGGATTGGGTCACTGTTTTTTGCAGATGATGTTGTCCTGTTTGCTTCATCAGGCCGTGATCTTCAGCTCTCTCTGGATCGGTTCGCATCTGAGTGTGAAGCAGCTGGGATGGGAATCAACACCTCCAAATCCTAAAACCATGGTCCCCAGCCGGGAAAGGGTGGAGTGCCCTCTCAGGGTTGGGAGAGAGATCCTGCCCCAAGTGGAGGAGTTCATGTATCTCGGGGTCTTGTTCACAAGTGAGGTAAGAATGGAGTGTGAGATTGACAGGCGAATCGGTGCGGCGTCCGCAGTGATACGGGCTCTGCATCGATCTGCCGTGGTGAAAAAGGAGCTGAGCTGTAAGGCAAAGCTCTCAATTTACCAGTCGATCTACGTTCCTACCCTCACCTATGGTCATGAGCTATGGGTAGTGACCAAAAGAACGAGATTGCGGATACAAGCGGCTGAAATGAGTTTCCTCTGCAGGGTGTCTGGGCTTTCCCTTAAAGATAGAGTGAGAAGCTCAGTCATCTGGGAGGAGCTCAGAGTAGAGCCGCTGCTCCTCCGCATCGAGAAGAGTCAGATGAGGTGGCTCGGGCATCTGATCAGGATGCCTCCCGGACGCCTCCCTGGTGAGTTGTTCCGGGCACGTCCAACGGGAGGAGGCCCCGGGGAAGACCCAGGACACGCTGGAGGGACTATGTCTCCCGGCTGGCCTGGGAACGCCTTGGGATTCTCCCGGAAAAGCTAGAAGAAGTGGCTGGGGAAAGGGAAGTCTGGGCATCTCTGCTCAAGCTGCAGCCCCTGCGACCTGATTTTGAATAAGTGGAAGAGGATGGATGGATGGATGGAGGCCTACAATGTCTATTAATATTATCATTATTATTATTTACTAATTTGACTGAGGTCTTTACCAAGATGACTTACAACATTTAAGTTACTATTGGTTACATTTCTTTTAGGTTTTTTTTTTTTCCCCAGTTAGAGCAGAGGCAGTCAAAGTGACCTGTTCATCGTCGCACACTGTCATTAGTGGGATTTAAACCCTCAACCTCAGGGTTTGAAGTCCAAAGTCCATACTTCTTAATAGACCACTCACCTGTGAAGACTTTGACCTGTGACTCCCGGGCAGACTCCACCCTGGCATTGGTTGGGTCAAGGAAATGTTTAGTGAGAGGAAGCAGTCATCTCCAACCTCCCCTGTTAGGGGAGGGACATTTGGAATTGTCACTGGTGGGAGTGGAGCCCCACACCAGGAGCAAAGTCGGGTGTAGAAGTGGAAGTGAAATGCAGCCACGCAGGGAGACTTGGGTTTTGCTGCTAAGTAACCACAGGTCCTTTTAAGGACCATTCCTCTGCCATTTATTTATTGTGTGTACATGCATACCACATAGGTTGAGAATCACAGCTCTCATCAACAATTGCATTAATGCAGAGTTAGTTTTATGCACTAATTGAAGCATATTTTAATTATGTCTATTTAAAAAATCACGAGGCATTTTACAGACAATGTTTAATATTTGGAATTAAGAACATCAGCCTCATCAGGACCGACTGGGCCACCAGCTTGAAATCCTTTGCTGTAGCATATTGCATATGCACGTCCATACATCTACACCCACAGAACACATATGCCAGCCTTCAGACATATGGAGGTGCCCTTCATACATGTATGTGTGATTACACAGCACCTGTGCACACACACTCTGGTTTGTATATGGAAGAACCAGGTGCTGAAGTGATGCATCATGCAAGCGCACATTCTTGTTTGCTCTAAACCTGAGTGTTGTGACGGGTGTGCTATGAAGGTTGAGAGTCCCAAAGCAAGAAAGTCCTGAGATATCCTAAAAATGCCCACTAGGGAAGGAAATCCTGTCAAAATCCCCAGCTAGTATCACAGAGGGCAAATGTAGAATCTTTATAAATAAAACTTTTATCATTCAAAAGCTGAAATAAGCTCAGACGGGCACAGAGGAATAGAAGGGAATGCCTTCAGAAAAAGGCAACCCCAGAGCAGACAGTCCAAACCACAAACCCAAACAGTAGTCTGAATGCAGAGCAAAGAGGTTAAAAAATCCAGAAATTCACAATAAGCTCAGAAGTCACAAGAATAACTCACCAACTGCCAAGCGCAATCCAATGAACCACAAGGACTTTGGGTTGACCCCGCTTTTTTAGGACTGAGGGTAGTCCCTTCAGTGATGGGCAGGTGGCCCCACCTCTTGGGGAACCACCTTGAAAACGCACGAAACACCATAGAACATACAAGGACATAAAGAAATGAAATAATCAGTACTGTTTACATAAACAATACACAAACTAGAAGTAAAAATGACATTTGAACCCCAGCCAGGAGAGGAACCCTGGCTGAAATACAACAGTGCGTTATACAAAATAAAGACTCCTTAACAGAGTGGTGCATGGATGCACACATAAAGAGACATGGAAACACAGATCCAGTTATGCTGTCTTTTCCACAGGTTGTTCTTGGTGACTTGCCTAAAGCACATACAGCAGCTTCTGCAGAGATGCCTATCGGACATACTTATTGTTAATTCACTATAAGCTCTAAGCTCTTTTTAGAGATTTTCCACTGCACACAAATTACCAGATGGGCTATTATTTACTGCGTAAGTGTTGTCTAAAGCTGTGCCTGAAGGGACTCCCCATTTTCTGTGTCTGTTTCCCAGGCTGGAGGTAGTGGTGACCTTGAGGTTCTCCCTGCAGCTTCAGATCTGTGGCTCCAGTGAAGGGCACTGGGGCCCTAAAAGCTTTAGTGTACCTGTTGTAGGCCATTGTCCTGCAGGTCTGAATTTTACTGGCCTAAACCTACAGTGAAACCCACCTCTATGTTCACACTCCCCCACCTTAAGCTTTGAGAGGAGGAAGCTAGGAGGCTGCTTCCTTCCATCCATCCATTATAAAGAATTCCTGGATGGGTAAGGCACCATCCATCCCAACCAGTTTGCCAACCACTCCATGTTCTCTCAGATACCTTTTTCAGCTGTTTGCTTCTAAAGTTCAGTTGAAGTGTAAGTAATAAAGACAATAACATTCTTACAAAAGCAGTGACACAAATCCAGAGTCCTTTTAGAGGGGTCTCAGTCTTTTCAAATGTTATTGGGACATGCAGAGCTGCACAGAGACTCTGTTTTGCTTTTTATTTTTTATAATTAAAAGGACTTTCCTCTCTGGGGTGGTCTTTTATATCGAATAACCCATAATGCTTAAGTGTTTTCCTAGGCCTGGGTTGTGCTATAGCAGCTTTGGCACCAATTGCCCGGTATAATTTCATGTTCGTATTTGTTATGGTTTTGTTTTTTTGTTTTTTTTGTTTTTTTGTATCACTTCAATGAAATTTTGGGAAGTTGACCACCGCTATGTTGTGTATGGCTTGCTTGACAATCGACCTTAAAGTTGTGTGTTTAGACTTCTGAGGTCCAGCATATAAAGTTCTCCTCAATTCGCCCATTTGCTATCTGACTTTGCTGATATATTAAAAAGATTTCATTTGAGCCTTTTGTTAATTTGTGTCTAACTCCTTCTGATTCTTAGATTCTTTTTCTTTTGGTTCTTTTGAAAGAACAGACTTTCGGTTTTGAGCTTTGTACATCTCCTGCTGTTCCTCATCTGGTCACCTTCATTATTTGTCATAGTTTATTCCTCTGAAACACCCAGGGACTGGTTTGTCGTCGCTAGTATACATTCAGGGGATCGCACATAATGCCTCCTGATGATCTGGGATATTTTTATCCATGTATCTGTAGCCCCCCACTAATATTCCTCAACACCTGTTCTTCTGGAGTAAGTTCTTCTGGCCTACTGATCCCAGGTGATACCCTCTGTTCTGGCATGATGATGAGTTTCAGCCTTTCTGGGCCTGTTCTGTGACAGTGAAATTCTGGACTACTGCAAGTGCCCCTCTACAATGCTGATTCCACAATCCACAACACAAATAGAAATAGAAATAGATATGGTTGCACACGTGGTTGTGGGAGGAGGCAACTTCAGTGCTCATGTAATGGTAGTAACACTCCGAGCCAGGGGTTGGCACTGTTGCTTAATGTCTTTTTGTCCGCCTCCCTCTGCAGAATGGATGACTGATGGACAGACCACCTATAAATCTGTCTCTTCCGCCTTGTCATCATTAAAACCCACTCCACTACCATGATGGCTTCGTCTAAGAAGACATATTCACATTCTTTTGATTTTCTTTTTGCTTTATGCAATTTTTAATGAGACGGTGGTCACCTTGGTGCCCCAAACCTTTGTGATCTGTTTGTGTCCGTCATACAATATACACATTTAGACAAGTTTGGGACAATCCCAGGCACTTCTTAATGCACAATGCTACCTGAAGGAGCCTGTTTCCCAGAAGTCCTGCCACTTTATCTCCCTCCTCCTCCTTCTCTGAGCGGTGATTCTGCCATTTAACCCTGCTAATGCTTCATGCAAAGCTCAATGTTTCCATTGTGGTGCTCTGTTGCCTTCACTTCACAAGAATGAAAGCCTCTGCTTAACATGTTGATCCGAATAAGCTGCCCCCAGCCCGGCACAGGGCCCAGCGCGGTGCCTCTCGTCTGATCTCGGCACTAAAGACTGAATGTTCCTAAAAAGAAGGGATTTACTCCTTGGCTGTCTGATTTGCAGACGTCTTGAGATCTGTCAATGTAAAGGTAATGACATGGATAGGAATATTCTTTGTCACCAAATTAACACTCAGCGGGGTCCCCTAATGGGTGATGTACATGTGAGAGGTAGACATACTGGATATTTGCAACTGCATTTGAACTTACCACATGCAAGGTCAGATGCCTTTGCTCTTTCTAGCTCAGCCTGTTAAAACAGGTGCTGCTTCATCTGATGATGGCGTTTGAATCCCATCGGCAGTACATCTCATGGTGGAGGGATGTGGGGTCGACGTGGCCTCCGGTGACGATGTACAGCGCCTTCAGAAAGTCTTCAAGACCTCTTCACTTTTTACACAGTTTCTTTTCTTACAGCCTTGTGCTAAAATTGTTTTAAAATTAAATTGTTTCCCTCACCAAGCAACGCTCAACCTGCCCAGAAAAAACAAACAACACACAAATAGAATATTTCAGAAATGTTTGTAGATTTCAATGATTTTAGGACAAGGGCTGAAGTGAAGACTTTGTGATGGCACTGCATTTCTACAAAGACAAGAGGAGCACAGCAACACTGCATTCTGTGGTGCTGCCTCAGAGTCCTCCTGACCGCCACAGCAGGTGACAGCCCACAGTTGGCCTGATTGTGCCATCCTGACAAACCCACCTGTGGTGCCCAGGAGCAGGAGTGGCTCTTACTCTTCTGACTTGAGTGGAGATTCTGCCTAACGTGAGGTCACGCTTGTCACACTTTTATCAGTATTCGTTACACTTTCTAATCGACCACTGCATGCTGGGAACTTCTGGCTCACCTTGAAGCCGACTGTAAGGTGGGCTTTATTACGAGTGGTTGCTTTTTAAACTTGTCGTGATACTTTGTTTTTTTGTCACATTCATACTCCCTCCATTTGGGATTTTGAATGTTGAATGTTGCTGAATTTAAATTTTGTGAGTCAAAATGGTTTTTGGTTTAAATTTAAAAGTTGTTGAGTTAATCTCATGTCTTTTGTGAAGTTCCAAATATGTTACTCAGTTTGGAACTGCTGTGTTTTTAGCATGTCTGTGTCTTTATGTGCATTGGTTGTTTTTAAAGTTTGCAATTAAATTTAACCTGTGAATCTGTAACAGCACTGTGAGCCTGCACACGTCAAATATAAACTGACTTGAATTGTAAATGGACGCCGCCATTTTGTTCTCAGTCACTACAGCGCGTCTGTGTTGCAGTTACCTGAGATTCTGAATGCTGTAATATAAATGAAAGAAATTGGTCAACAAAGAGTTGTGGTACCAGCTGGTCACCTCATTTAACTAGTGACGTGGGTTCTGATAACAGTAAGATGCCACAGGGGTAGAATGCTGTCCACCTTAGATGCTGGTCCTCGAAAAGCATCCATTTCTGGTAACTCCTTGGTCTTTATAGTACCAACCTGGAATGGGCGGAGCTTCATGAATGCTATGGAAGATCGGTCAATCATCCTCCAGCCTCCGAACTGCAAGTGAAGAAGGAGATGATGTTCGTTACAACGCCCCCTCTCTGCACAGGGTGGTCTTCTCTACCTTTTTCAATCACTGAAGATGTTCCCTAAGCACGCGAGTTTGATTATTAATTCTGAGAAAACCTTTTGCAATGTGCTCACTAGTTTAGTGTTCCTGGTTTCCCTTTATGAAATTTCACCCACACATTAATATAGTGTTTTGGCCTTGACTTCTCTTTTAGATCTTCGGGTATTTTAATCAGATTTCAGTTTCTTTTGTCTTGCTCGTGAAATCTACCACTATTCAACTTAAGCTGGTGGCACATTACACAACTTTCAGTTGGAGGGAATGTCAAACTCGACAAGTGAAATTGCTGGATAGTGTCAGATTACATGACGAGGAATCACAGGGTGGTGGTATGATTTCTTTGTTGTGTTAATATTGCAAATTTAATGTTTTTTTTTCTTGTTTTTATTATGGGTTACCTCTGACATCTTTCATGTTAGCTAAAATCATTTTATGTTTTCCTGCCACACCATCTTCAATTTCTTGCAGGTCGCTATTTTGTGTGTATGTTGCCAAGAAGGTGCCAAGGTATGGTGAGTTTCCATTCTGTTGTGATATGACAAACACAGGACAACAAGAAGACGAGCCTCTCTTGTGTTTGCACAGTTCTTGTTCCTCATGGCTGTATTCTATGGGGGAGCTCGTTTGTTGTCTGCTCTCACGCACATGGAGTCCACCTCTGTGACTTCCGAAGAAATCAAAGCTGTTTGAATTTGTCAGGATGGATGACAGGCTGCCTGGATTTTGCTGCTGGGGATGTCAAACTACACAACTGATTCACAGAATGAGGTTGCCATTACCCCCAATTCAGTATATTGAAAATCGCTGGAAGACCTGTGTAGTGCAGCAGAGCCTTTAGGCAGAATAGAGGATCTTCATGAGACGCACAACTCCTTTCAGTGTATGCGATGATTTTAACAGTAGAGTAAGGGCCGGTTTATACTTTATGCTCAGAACGCATACACACACGTATCCCAGCGTTCATTTGACGCATCCTCTGAGCACATCATCATAAATAAACATGACGCATACGCGAGTTGCAGTACCAGCCAAAAGTCGGGGGCATAGTGTGATAAAGTCGGAATGTAATGTAAGAGTCTCTGTTTAATATTTATATGTGACAGAAAGCCGCTATGAGGACCCTACAGGGTCGATATGCGTGCTTCGATGGTTGATGAATGGCTTGATGTGGTGAAGCAAAATGCCGATTTATAAATGCGTTTGTGTTGCTTTTATATTCAAGCGTTGCATATTCCCAACGTGTTGACATGATACGTTTTAACGGTCTCATTTACCGTCTTCTGTGCTGCCTCCTGTTTTTTGCACCTTCACAACAGCTACAAGCAACAGTCACCACACAGAACACATTAAATGTTTGATATTCCAACTCTTTGCACATTTAGAATCCTTAGATTTATATTTGATATCACTTTCATGATGAAATGCATTAAAGCTTCTATGTTACATTTTACTGATAAGTCGTTAATTTCATTTAAATAATGAAAACTGATAATAAATGCACATGTGGGGTGGCACAGTGGAGGAGCGGTGGCACTGCTGCCTTGTAGGGAGTCACGTCGCTGGTGTTCCCTGCCTGGAGTTTGCATGTTTTCTTGGTGGGTTCCCACAGTGTGCTCCGGTTTCCTTCCAAAGATATGCAGGTTTGGGAATTTGGTGATGCTAAAATGATGCCAGTGTGATAGTGTGCTTGTATTCACCTTGCGATGAGATGATGCCCCGTCCAGGAATTGTTTCTGCCTCATGCCCAACGATGGCTGGAATGGGTGCATCCCTGGATTGATGGATTTAATCATTAAACATGCATCCTTTTCAGAGATATTGTGGCAAGGTGTTTCAGGCCGAACCTCTACTCACCGTGATAATTTCTTGCACTGCCACCTGGTAGAATCTTCCAGATTCACATAAAGTACACATACAAGTATAAACAGTACACCGCTTGTGTGGTGTCCTTGTATCCTGTGAAGTATAAGCCCGGCCTAAGAGTAACTAATAGACCCCTGTCTTGACTCCTATCCCATAAGTCACCTGCCCTGGTCACAGCTGAGGGCACGTTTGACTCCACCAATCTCTGCCCACTTACTCACATACACAAAATCACAAGAACAAAGAAGATCCATTTACTGCAGCGGCTGCACCTCATCAATTTATACAATGGGAAAACGGTAATGAGCAAAGGAGCTAATTAGTAGTCTAATTACATTAGAATTATGCTTAGAAGTGAATGTTTCAGGCAGTGTCAGTATGGGCAGAAACAAAATGTTTATTGTTTGCGCCTGCGATCGATAGCAAACAGAGAAAGTGCAACATTCAGACCAGCGTGCGGAGAAATGCTTAACATAAATTGGGAGCTAATTGGCATGTGAATGGTGAAGCAGGCATCCCACAGATCCGAATGGTAATTAACAGATGACAAACGAGTCATTATTATTAATTCATTCCGAATGAGAAAGCTGCTGAAGTCTACTTGCAAAATTGCAATGATAAAAGAAATCAGTATTAATTTATCTCTTAGGGCATTTCTGATTATGGTGTGGTGAAGTAGGAGGTGAAACGTGTGAGGTGCCCAAATGGAGTGGATCACAAAGACAGGCAGCTGCACTGATACTGTGGGCAGGGGAAACGCTGGAGAGAAAATAGTGGTGTTAGGGAAGATGATGACTGGAGCTGAGGGCTTGCAGGAGAAGGAGTGACGGGGGAACAGTTTAGGAAGTAAAATGGTATGGGACAGTGGGCAGAGAGTGACGACAAAGGGAGTGTGGCAGCAAGTGGGTTTGGGGAAGGAGGAAGAGTTTGCAGGATTGAAACAAACTGTTCAGGAAGTAACATAGAAGGTCCTGGAGGGGCTGGTGGGATTCCTGTTTTGGAAAATGCAGCTTGTATTTTCTCCATGTTTTATGCATTCATATTTTGATTCATATCTCCAGCAATTAGTTTGAATTTTGTCTTTTGTGGTTGTTTATGTGCCCACAGCCATACTGTAGATGATTTTTATAAGTCGAGGGTTCACCCAGAAGTTGGGAGAGGGAGAGGGGCCTGAGTACTCCTAGATCAGGATATGGAGGTCCCAGGTTTTGGGGGATGTGTTAAAATGGTGGCTGTTCTGAGAGGTTTGCTTCTTTTTCTGACTTTTTATAGAAGACGTAAAATCAATTCTGGTAGCTCAACACTCGTTTGGGGCCTTTGGGTTGCTGGATCTAATTCTGGTGTTTCATTTTGATTATGGAATAGATTTTTGGACCACTTCATCCCTTACCTGTAATAGAAGGGTGGTCCTGCCTTTTGGGATCTACCCACATAATATGTTGTACATCAGAGACTAAGACATACAAACGAAACAGAATCAAAGGATAAGTCACAATTTTTTTTTTTTTTTTTAAAGTTCAGTATATTGTAACACTGGCCAGAAAGTCAATGAGAAGAGCACTGATGATGGTGGACAGCTGATAACTCGTGACATTGCGTTAAATAGCGTCGTGTCGATGGTCAGGTGATGTGACTAATGAGGTCATGGCCTATGAATTAACAAAATATGTAGCACCCTTAACGTAAGCAAAACAGTGTAGTGGGATAACACTATAATAAAGCAACAGAATGAAAGTGAAACCGGCAAGAGCAGCACTGAAAACTTTTAAGACATGCAAAAGGAAAAAATCCTCAGGCCCAGGAAAATATTACAAAATCAAAAACTGTTTCATGGTTTGGACTCTGCTCTGCAGTGCCATCTTCAGGTACAACGGAAAGAAATTCTGGGCCACTGCCTGACCCACTGGAAGAGGCTTTTTTCCCAAGCCCCCTTGAGGGGGCTGCGTGCTTCTCATGACATTTCATGGACTCCACACAAACGTGACGGGAAAAGAAAAAGTTTGACTTTGGATGCTTGCGGCTTTCTGTTCACTTTTATTCATCAGCAACTGGACGTGCAGAGCGAAGCAGAAGACTTTGAATGTTGTAAAGTAACCATGGAGATGACTAAAGCCACAACTTGCTTGCTGTACTTTTTTCAGTTTCTGAGAAAATGTCAGCCGAGACATATAAATAGAAGAAGGGATCCGGCCATGTTTAACATTATCCTCTGCGCTGTTTTATTTGGCAAAACAAAGCAAATACTTACATTTATAAGGTCACTTGTCTGACATTATACAGGAATGAGAAAGAAAAACCCACAAATGTAAATGAAGTGCCAAGGTGCATCTCAGTGCACTCTGGGATATCCTGTCTTGTCAAAGGAAGCCAGCAAGCAAGCAAGCGCTACAGTCCCCTTCACTTGGGACATCCTGCCTTATGAGATATTATGATAGGAGGTGCCCCTGTGTCTTTCTGCTCCCACACACACACACACACAAATAACCACACACCCAAATAGAAATGGTGCAGTGTAGAAAAGAAAACATGACCTGGAAGTGAAAAGGCAAAAACCATCAGGGAAAAATGTTTTTTACTTGAAATAATTTTTTGAAGTATACAGATTCTGTATTTGTGGACAGTCTCTTATTTTAAATCTCTAAGATTCATTTGACATGAGGACTTACTGACATGGCATTTTCACTTTTGGATTTTGACCTTGGCACATTTCCTGACTGTGACTTCATGCCCTAGTCCTTGGTCCTTTGTCTCCATCACTGTTGCAGAACAGATAGGGACATTGACTCTTGTGCATGTGTGTATTTGTGTGAAACCCACCAACTTCCTGCCTTTACACCGAGTCCCTACATCAAAATGTGTGTCTCGACTGGCATCTGGTTACGGATCCCTTCTGGCATCGTCATCTGCCAGCATACTGCAATACAAATTTAAACATTAATTAAATTATGAGCCTCCCAGCCACCCACTGTGAGCTCCTAAACTGAAACAGCAGCACGTTCAGCTTAAACTTTTAGGGGCTTCAGCTGACAGGGGAACCCCCAATAACATGTGAGCATACAGTCTGTACAGAGATAATTGTGACTCTGCTGTACACTTACTGTTGTCTTTGGCAACACGCAAGTTCACTAAAGAAGTGGTGGTGCCAACTGTGTCGCTCCTTTAAACATCGGTTCCAGCAAGTTAAACAGACGGATGCACGATGGTACAAACAAGAACAAACAAGCAATAGGTAGGCTATAGAGCCCTAGAAACAGAGCGGTCAGGTGATGTCGGAGATTCGTCCGGTGGTCTGCTCTTTCCCAAATGTGACGCCACCTTCCGAGAGCATAGTCCAGACTCTGCCTGGAGCTGTGGGTAACAAAAGACAATACCTTCAGTGACTGCACCCCCTTGTGTCCTGGAATGGTAGTGCTTACTTCTGATGAGCCTGGAAAGTGACCCTCTGACGCATACGCATGACCCTGTTCACGAAGGGAATTGCACAACACGCAATGAAAGTGTGCCAGTTGGTGAGGATGTGTTTATGGCCCATATGACATCATTAGCGGAACACATTATAAACAAGCCTGACGCGGATTTCCTTTTCAACATGTCATGTTTCTCTGTTTTGATTTTCAAATATATGTCAGCTTAATGGTTTTGGGGTTTGTTATTTTTGATCTCTCTGTCCTCTTGGTAACAACTTCCACATTGATCTTGGAACTGTTTTCATTTCCTGGTCTAAATTCTGTCAATTTTCTCAATTGTCCAAAATTGGGGATTCTTACTGAGATATTTTTGCGATGTCTAATGTTAGTTTAGCTTTACAGGGTCAAAAAATTTTGTCAAAATCTTTTTAACTATGATTTGGGATTATGGATTGGTTTTAATCTTTAGCCCAATAGTTTCTCTTGGTATCAAATATTGAATCATTTTGCAGTCATTTAGGCCATTTCTGATGGCTGTGTTCAAATATTTGAAAACTTTATTTAACAAATTTAATGTTTCATTTTCAAATATTTAATATTTATTTGCATTCTTCCACATTGCCATTTTGTTTAGACACAGGAGCCGCTGTTTCGTGTAGTTTTGTTTGATGGTTGCCATGCAGTTGCTAGTAGCAACATCAGAGGTAAGTCCCTGGGGTCACTTCCTTATACAAATTTGTGGATACCTCAAAGAACCTGCTAAAGTTTGTTCAAATGGCTTTTTGACTTTGAGGTAGTTTTCCATTTAGGGTTTAGATGACGAATATTCCTTAATCTTCTGGTTTCAGCCTTTGCATTGGTTACAATTCCCGTTTGACTGGCGGTCCTTCTCTTGCCTAGGTGACATAATATTAACCTAGTTTTCATCACCTCATCCTTTTAATTAAGAGATTTCTTTTCTCCTGCCATGAATTACTTTGGGCCAACAGTCCTAATTGGGATGTTAGCCAAAGTGGTGTGGGTTACTGTGATTTTAAACTAATTTGTATATTTATTTATGTATGTAGATTATACCATTTGCATGAACGTTATGTGGGGTGCAGCTCTCTGAGCCTGTATTCCACAAAGAATGCTATAGTAAAAAATAAATTGAATTGAGTTTTCAAATAACATTTTTGAGCTGTTAGAGACAGCGTCCCCTCTTGTCCCAGAGTGACATCGCATACCTGATCTAAGCCAATAAGCTGATCCAAAAATGTGCATGTGTGACACAACGTTATACCAGTATCTACTAGAACTTTCAGAATTGCTCACTAGGCCTTGATTTTTGGATACACCGCTTACTCCTACTGTTAGGACTGAATGTTGAGGCCAGACGCCTGGAGTAACTTCAGCAATATTGAAGAGAATTCAGACATTTGAGAGAAAGTGTTTGGCTCCTTGTGAACTGCATGGAGAACCCACAATAATTTTGTTGCTTTTTCCTAAAAACATTGCCTTCGCAGCGTGGATGAAGACTGACCTTGCGTTGTACTGACTTTAAACTAGACTGTGTGGATTTAAGGAAGGACTGCTGCCATGGAGCTGAATTACTAGAGTAAGCTCTTTGTTTCAGCATTTCTAACCACCTTTGATTCCATTCACAAGATCCTGTTAAAGACCCGCAGCCTGCGCTGCTCGTGTACGATGGAGGTAGCTGCAGTTATGAGATATGTCATTTAATTATGCTGGTGGGATTTCACCCGACCTGAATAACTGCTGCCTTTCTGACATTTCCACCAGCTATTCCTGAGACAGCAATTAAGTGCATCGAGAAGTATTTTAAAATGCTGCAAGCAGTGGCCCCAGTTTACCATTTCTGGGACGCGTCTGTAAAATGTGAAGTCTTTTACTGAGTTATTTGTAATTTGTTAAGAAGGGGAGTTAGTGGCCATGTGAAAAAAAAAACCCCACGTGGTGGGCCTATAATGTGCCTCTGTTTCCGAAGTTATTGCACTTGGCAGTGCAGAGGTGTTGGGCGGTGGGTGCAGGCCTTACCAATAGACTTCCTCTGAGAACCTTCGAGAATCACCAGAAGCCCATCGCACAACTCAGCTTTTCAGTAGTGGACTTCATTTAAATGATCCTAGCTACTTGTGTGCAGTCATGCAGAATGACATTTCCAGCATCTCAATCATAGCACTCAGTGACTCACGATGACAAAATCAAACAAGTCATAGAGGTGGGCTCCTGTTTGTAGAATGCATGCAGTGTGAATTGAAGGAAAGAAGGAGAACAGGCATTTGAACTGCAGAAAGTGATAGAGAGGCTCCTCTGCCCACTGTCTCGTGTGTAGTAATACACTTATTTTTGGGCTGGGACGTATGGGGATTCACATTCTGATGTTTATTTTATATTTGGTGTAAAGTTTACAAAGGTACATTTTTTTTTACTGTCTCGGTCTTCTTAGTTTGCTATTCTTGGCTATTGGGTCACTGCACAACTGGAGCAAAAGCTTGGAACAAAGTGCTGACAGTAAGTCAGACTCGTTCCCGGTGGGTTTGGGACTCCACCAGGCCTGCCCTTTGTCTCCGGTTCTGTTCATAATTTTTATGGGCAGAATGTATTGGCACAGCCAAGGAGTGGAAGGAGTCCAGGTCGGTCGCCTCAGGATCACATCTCTGCTTTTTGCAACAACCTCATAAATCTTTACCATTAGTTTGTTAAGTTGGTGCACCGAAAGATCCAGGAGATGAACATTTAATAGGTGAAGAGTCAAAACTGGGAGATTGGTAAGGCCTAGTTTGTGGTGGCAGATCCTCAACTTGGAAAAATTTGGGTTTTTTATTTGGTGGTTCCACCAATGACACCACACCACCTGCTTCCTTTGAGACTTTGCTGTATTTTTCCGAGCATTCAGGCATTTTTGGTAGGAGAACAGGCCATCTGAGAGCTTTGTATTCTGCTATTTACAGCCACTAATGAGACAGACCTGGTGAAAAATAAGTTAAACCCGCAGACGCACACACAAACACACACACTCAAGTAAATGTTGATAATGACTTGCACTGACAAACAGAACCTGTGAGCAATCACTCAGTGAAGCTTAAATGACAAAACCTGAGGAAAAAGAAATGTCTTGGGACTTTGACATAATTACAGTGTTTAGTTTCTAATCTAACCTATTAAAACCCCCAAGTGGCGGCAGGCCACATTACATCCCAGTTTGTTAAAGCATCGCTGTAACCAAATCTGGTCGAGTGTACCCATCCAAATATATGCTCCTGTACGCTATCATGTGTCAAGGCCTGTGAGACGATGCAACGCTGGCTGCTCTTGTTTATGGTGTTGTGTTGTTCAGGGCATGAATGACTTGCGGCGTTGTTATTAGGCTCCAGTCTATGAGCTCCATACTCTAATAGTGAGGGCAGTAGCCCTGCCGACCGTGGCCTAAACAGCACGTATTATTGGGCATAGAGACAGGAATGCCAGCTCACTCAGGTGTGATTACGTCTTGTGGCTTCTGTAAGTCAAACTTCTGGGATTCACCTAATCAGCGGTGATGTTAATAGGCTGCGTGTCTCATATAGCATTATAGAGGTCATTATGGTCACATGCACAGAGTCCAGTGCTAATCCACCTCCAAAATATCTCTGCTCACCGGCACCAGGATTTCAAATCTGAAAAATGTGTATAGTGGGCTCCACTATAAGATATTCCACTAAGATCTTGACAAATGTTCTTTAGGAGTAAATCCACCGAATGTCCGTGGAGTGGAGGTGCTTCATGCAGGACAGACGGACATGATGCTGTCAGCCGATGCTTTACAGACTTTACCTGGTTTTACTCGCTTAGCCATCACTCTGCAGGGTCCTTTGTCCTGGTGCTGCAGTCCTTCAGAAGAGGAAGAAGAGCTACCTGGTGTGGCCATTGTGTACCTGGGCAAGTGGCCCATTATCTGTGGGACACCTGGCTCCCTTCATCTCCCATGATTGTCATTCATGTCCCCTGTTTTAAATAATATGTGAGCAAAGGGTAACAGTGGGTGATGCTGGTGCTTTACACTGCCTGGGGTCCAGTTATTGGCTTTGATTCTGTTTCACTTCCCACATTTATTTTTCATTTCCTTCCACACAGACATGATGCCATCATGATGGGTCACATTTGGTATCTGCATTTTTGTGATTTGCAATGTCGTGCCCTCCTATCGTGAACCCATTTCTGCTGAGGCCTCCAAAATCAGAAACTTTAATGTATTTTCTCTGTTTAACATGGCTTGTTTAACTGATCTGTCCTCGCATGAACATGTTTTACTTAAATTGACCTGCAAAAACAAGCTTCTGAGAGATGGTCAGTGGCAGCCTTGAGCCTCCTCTGGCCCACGCGCCCCAAGCTAATCCTCCGGCCATCAAAAGTCAGACATGCTCTTCAGGTGACTGCACCACAGATGCTGGCGAGGAGTCATGGCGTCCGATCAGCACGCACAGAGAGCTGATTTGCCTGCAGGTGCAGTAAAGCTGAAGCTAGGGACATGATGTGGAATTGTTTTCTTTGTTTGCTCAGCTCTCTTCTCTTGCCTTTTCCCAAAATGTCTTTTCCGGCAACTCCTGAGTGCCTTGGACAGCATAGCCGTGAACTGTTTGAGGTCATGGCCTGAGCCTGTGAGGCCTCTCAGCACTGCAGCAATGCTGATCAGAGCTGACAAACACCTCAAGTTTGCTTTTCCACCTTTCTCTTCCCAGGAGACCTACGAGCTGTCCTGAATAAACACAAAGAGAAGAAAAAATTCTGTACTAATCACGGCTTCACAAAGAGCACAAACTCCTGTGTGGCCCACTTATTAGAGACGAATCCGGCGCTTTCACACGCAGGTGATGGCCATGACAACTTGAAAGAACTGCTCGGACGCAGAGAGTCTCCCCAAAAATGTCAAGAAATCGGTTCTAATGACGGCGAATTGCTGCTGTAAATACCTGAAAAGCGACAATATAGCGACCTGCTGTCCCAGTTTTCAGTATCCTGCAGCCAATTTGCTGTTCCTGCTGGCGTGGTGTCATTTGGATCCACACTGCATGGTGGCGTAATCATTCATCATTTGAGCACACGTCTCTTTATTATTAGCATTGTGTCAATGCTGTGCAACGACTGCGCGGTTAAAATGGGATGTCGCTTAGCTGAGAGGACGTGAGCCCCAGCGCGGCGAATAGGCATTTCAGTGCGGCTCCTGAAAGCCAGATTTATTTTCAAAGGGCTTTATACACGGGTTCAGCACCTCTGTTTACGTCTGGGCTGAGCTTCCAGGCCATGAGAGGGACAGTCCAGGGTGACCAAGAGGGTCTTAAACAGCACATCTTCACTCGATGTGTTTGTCTCATCCAGTTAAGAGTTGTGAGGAGCTGGAGCCGACTATGGCAGCATCAGGCAAAAGGCAGGAAAAAATTCTGGATGGTAAACAACTTGGAAAGGATATGGCAGACCACTCTGAAATCTGCTAAAGACCGGCGGGGATGAAGCCTGCTTGGGCCCACTCTTCCGTACACAGCCACATCCACAATTTAAATCAAGTTAGAAGAATAATGTGACACCTGGTAAGATTTGATCTTTAACTTCTAGGGAACATGCCATTAAAGGAGCCGTGTCAAATCACATTTAAAGATAAATGTGTTTATCTGTGCAAGGAAAGAAAAGCAAAGAAGTCAAGATGCTCAGCACTTTATTATAAGCTACATTCTTTTTATTGATGTTAAAACGTTGTACTGAACTACATGTCATTTTATGAGGGACATGGGCTCACATCTGGAGCCAACTCTGTGGCGTTCACACGACCTCCCTGTGGTTCTGTGGGAATTCATGCCTGAGCTTAAAGATGATAGATAAATAGATGTGAAAATCACTATATAATAATAGATAGACAGAGCAATCAATAGATTTGAAAGGCACTATATTAAAGATGAGTAAATGTGAAAGGCAGTTACATGGATGTAACAGGCACTATATTGTAAATTGTGTGATGTTAAAGGCACTGTGTAATAATAAACAGATCAAAATCTGTGAAAGGTGCCATCTAAGAGACAGATAGATTGATAGGGGCACTAGATAACAGATGGTGAGGCAGCGCCCTACTTTAGCACGTGGCCCTCCTTACATTCTAGAATAACTGATATTTCTACTGGTATAATTTTTTAGCCTCTGGTTGGGATTTGGTGCCCAAGTGTGCCGTTTCTGTAGGATGGAGCTGTGGTGCCATCAGAAATGCACATTGTGGCGCCAAGTGATGTGCTTTGTAAAATTGGCTGCACAGATCATTGGAGATGAAAAGGGTCCCTTATGTATCGACTTGCATTTATGCCTTGGGGTACGCAGACACAAAGCGGTGCTGAATTTCCTCACCTAATGCCTTTTCTAATTTTCCCTCACGAGCGCTGGGCCCGGTCCAGTGGAGGGTGCCCAGATGTTTCTATTTTAGTCAAGTAAACCACCATGCACTGCAATGCCACTATTAAAAGACAAGTGGATGAAAAAGCTGAGCGCATGACAGATTTTTCAAATTGGTCTTGAAACTCCTAAAATTTCAAAGGCACCAACTGCACAGGCGCAGACCCTCGGTATAATGGAATTCTTTTGATGGGAAATGGAGAGTAATTGTAAAGAACTGCTTAAGTGGAAGCGATGGCTTCAGGCTTACTCGACAAGTTCAGTCCTCTAATCGAAGCAGAGTCCTCCTCCTCACTCACCTTTCGCGTCTCTTGTTTTCACTCTGCTAGCCTTAATTAATGACGGTGACTTTCTGTGTCGCTTTGTTGTTAGTTTGTATGTTTTGTCAGGTGAACCACAATCTGTGTATCATTCTCATATCTTACAGCATGTTGGCTCCATCTTGTTCTCATTGGTCTGCCCTGGTGCTAAGTGCTGCTTAACCAGTGCCATTTTGCATCATGACCTCCACTGTTGGGTGTATGTACAGAAGATTCTCTGGATGTGTTTGAATCCTTCCAAATGGCATTTGTCTCTCACAGGCAAAGTAACATAATATATGAAACCTGCTTAATCCAATTCAGGGTCAGAAACTGAGACCAATCTGACAGAAAGTGACCCTGCATGTGATGCCGGTCCATCATAGGACCGACTCATGCACCTATTCACACAAAAAACAATTCAGACTCTTTAGTTAACCTACCAGTAGCGTGTCTGGAAATGTGGGAGGAAAACCGGGTTCAAGCCCAGGTAGCTTTATTCATGAGGCAGCAGAGCTAATTACTGTGCCACCAGTGAGCAAAAACATCGAGGACCTGGGAGCTCTTCGACACCCCTGAAAGCCTGAAAAGATAAAAACACATTTTAGAAATAACTTGTAGGGTGGCTAATTATACAGTGTCCTTTAGTGGGTTAGTAAGAAAGTCATGGAGCAGCCAGCAGATGGCTCTTCACAGGCTGGGTAGGGTTAGATGCATAAATGGTAGCCGGCTGGGTGTGGTTGGTAGCAGCAGGTTGGGCAGGGCTAGGATGCTGGAGTGGTGGAGGGCTGGGAGGAGCTGAATTGTGGAGTTGGCAGAAGGGTGGTCAGGGCTGGAGGTTTAAATGTCAGGAGGCAAGGCAGGGCAGCATGATTAGGTGGCAGCAGGGTGGGCAGGGCGATATACTTGAATGGCAGCAGGGTGGGCAGGGCTAGATGCTTGAGTGGCAGCAGCCCATCTGGCCCTTTATCAGTTGTTGAGAGGATTCATTAAATAAATTAATAAATTAAATTTTGAAATTAACTCTTTGAGGGCTGAATATTTTTTCCAAAAAACTCTGTTTTCTGAAAAGCACACAAAGCAATGGTTTCACACATGAATAAACATAAAACATCTGTTGCTATGTGCAGTGGTTACTGTTGGCACATGTTTGGCATCCCAGGTGGCAGTGGCTGTGCGGGGGCACCTCGATGGTCAGCAGGAATGAACGGCGGGCCAGCTGCCTGGCTGTCTTCACACAGCAGGTGGGTGGTAGTGGCAGTCGCAGTGTGACGCAATATGGTTTGTACCTCTTATCATCATCGGCATCAGCTACACAAAAGTATTCAGTACCACAATCAGCTGGGGATTGATCAGATAAAGCTGGTACCTCATTTTTGTTTTCGATATCCATCTCCAGATCACTTGCATCAAACTCTGAGTCCGACAAGTCAGAGTTCTATTCAACGAAATTATGTAAAACGTCCATGGAGTAACTTGCTTTGCACATTCTCTTTGGTCTCTCGCCAGATGTTGATGCCATTTTAGAGGTTGTTTGCTCTTTGCTACTCAAGGTTGAATCAACAAAGCTATGTAACTTTCCTTCTATCAAAGAGAGTCGAACTAAAACATAAAGGGCGAGTTTTGTTGCAGTTTACAGCTGATTACTGTCCTCAACCCCTGAATTTCGACAAAAGTCGACATCAGCCCTGAAAGAGTTAAAAAACAAATTTAAATTAAAAAGGATTTTAACAGGGAAGAATTAAGGTGATACAATATATAGTGTGACCACAGGGGGACGTGGCCGCTCTTCAGAAACTCCCTCTTAAAGAGTATTTCAATGGGAAACAAACAGACTCTTACACCACCTCTTTGCGGGATCAGCTGCAGGCTTGCTGGCTTGCCGTGTGACGTTTTTATCCAAAGTATATATATATATAGAGAGAGAGAGACCTGAAACGTCCTCATCTGTCTCAGATGGTAAAGATGCTGCCTTGCCTTTTTGGACTGGCCTTGAATACGCTCAGTCCATGTCATATCCTCGGTGATGTGAACACACCCAGATATCTAACGCTGCTCACCCTTTTCCCTGTGATCTCATTGATGTTGAGGTGGGTGTAGGACCGCTGCGTCTTCTACGAAGTCCACCACCGGCTACTTGGTTTTGCTGACATTCAGTTGGAGGCAGTTCTTCTGAAACCACAATGCCAGGTTCTCCACTTTCTCCATGTGTGCTGTCTCAATCATTGTTGGAGATTAAGCCCAGCACCACTGTGTCATCAGCAAATTTGATGATGGAGTTGGAGGAGTGTGTTGCCACCCAGTCGTGAGTGTAGAAGGTGTAGTGTAGAGAGCTGAGTATACAGCCATGTGGAGCTCATGTATTCAGTGTTATGATGCTGGAGGCACAACTGCCAACACTCTCCACCTGTGGTCTCCCTGTGAGAAAGTTGAAAACCCAAGCCCACTTGCGGCTGTTCAGTCCCAGATCTATCTGCTTGTTGAGCAGTTTATGGGGGGGTGATTGTATTGAAAGCTGAACTGTAATCGGCAGTCAGTGTGGTATAGTGGTTAAGGCTTTGACCTTCAAACCCCGCTACTGACACTGTGTGACCGTGTGCAAGTCAGTTCTTTTGTCTGTGCTTCAATCAGAAGAACAAAAGAAATTGAACCAATCATATCAAATGTTGTCACCAAATAAGTTAATATAAATGTAATCAACAAACAGCAATCCCATATAGTTCCCAAGCTTCATAACCACATGGCTGAGGGTGGCATGCTGGACGTGGGTCATGGCGTAGGCCAACTGGAGTGGTCTTTGGAGCTGGGGTTGGATGCTGTAATGAAGACTTGAATGAATCCCTCAAAAACCTTCTTGACTACTGAGGTCAGTGCAACAGTTCGATAGTCATTCACGCATGAGGGTTTATTGTTCTTTGGTGCAGGGACAACAGTGGATCTTTAAAAGCACGTAGAGACCACAGACTTGTTAAAGATGGAGGTGAAAACTCCGATGAGCTGGTGGGTGCAGTAGCACAACAAGCGCCCGGAGATGCCCTCCAGCCTTGGCACTTTCCTGATGTTGACACACTGCAGTGGTCTGTGATGGTGATGATGTCACCATGCCCTAGCAGCAGGCTGTGGCTGTCGCCAGCGTAGATCACATATAGTTCATTAGCAAAAGCAGAGCCGGCACTTGCAGCCTCATTGGATTTGCTTTTAAAGTCCGTAATTGTGTGCAGTCCATGATGTGTGATAACAGTGTTGTGCTGAGTATCTGCCCATATTGGCAAAACCTATATCTGCCACTGCTTTAGCCAGATGCCCACCGCACACAGGCCTACCCTTCGGTTCATTTTCTTTAAGAAGCCAATGTGCCAAAGCGGCCACCAGAACAATCAGACAGAGTGGCAACAGAACAACACAATTAATTCATTAAGCCGCCCTCATTCCCTTGCGTGCCGTAATTGCTCTAATGTGGCACTACCACAGCTCACTGGGAGTCTGAATCCGACTGGATCTGTGCCTTTCTGCCAAACAAGGTACTCAAATATAATTAGCCAGTGATTAATTACACAGATTGAGGTTAATTGCCTAATCCTTTGTAAGGCACTAATATAAATTCACTTGAAAGCGGCACCTCCTGCTTCGCTCTTTCATTGTGCGTCACTGTGCAGTCGTCCAGGAGTCAGCGTTAGAATGTTGTGAAGTGCGACTGACGCATGGGGGTCCTGTTTATAGACACTCCACACGTTTCTGACTGAGACTGCAAGGTGCCGTTTCTTTGGTAATTAGAAGTGAATTCATAAGAAGCTGAGATCATACAACGCCCTGAAAGATGACAAAGACACACAATAATCCAGAAGAGGGGGGGAGCAAACGTGACAAAGAGCGGGCACCAGATGCATTCCATTGGATGAGCCTGTCACTGGGTTGTTGGGCATTAGTGTGCTGCTGGGATTGAGCTGTTTAGCATTTTTGAAATCCTTGCTTTCTTGCAGGTTACTAAGAATATGAAGAAATTGGGGAAAAAAGAGCCCAGACATGACACTTGGTTAGCGTCTGGATTAACGTGTGAGTGTGGAGGGAGGTGCAGTAGTCCACAGCTCCTTTTTCAAGTGCTTCTTTTTGTCGTCTTTGTGTTTTTTCATTATTGTTCATTAATTATGCTAATTGTGTTATGTCTGTTCATTTTTTCCAGTATACTTTTTGTGCAGTTTCTACGTGTTCTCTCATGTTCTTTGTATTTTGTGGGTGGTTCCCCTTGGGTAGCCATCACCATCGAGGCACCGCCCCCAGCTCTATAAAGTCTGATAGGTAATGCAGTCTCTTGCTGTTCAATGAATGTGCTTGGTGGTTTGCCGAGTTCTCATTCTGACGATTTGCTTCCTTGTATTTACTGGTTTTCATGACTTGTGCTACTGTTTTAAGGATTTTCAGTTTTTGTGTTGGGATGTATTCACTGACGTTTGCCTTTTATACAATACCTCTTTGTCAACCTTTTGTGATTTTTTGTGAGTATTTTGTTATTTTTGCAATCTTTATTAACAACTCCTCTTTTATAAAGATTCTGGTGGGACTTGTCTCTGTTCCAGCCGGAGTTTCACAGTTCTCCCTCTTTTGGGACATACATTATTTTGAGATATTTAAGACTGTCTTTTGCATTTTGAACTTTAAACGCCTGCTCTCCATTTTGAGGCCTAGAAAGGCCTGAAGCCTCCCAAATTTCTTAGGGTCAGGTTCCCCTGGGGTGAGACCTATTTTTGGGACAGTCCAGTTAGGATTCTGGCCTGTATCTTGTAAGTCTTTTTGAAGGCCTTTCCTTTTTGCCGTTTGTGTGTGGCAGTCATTGTTACAGGGTGGATTAAAAAATGTTTAAGATTTAGTTTAGATAGAGAAAGAATTAAAGACAAGTTTAGGACTTGTTGCTCTCCTTGATGACTTTTTAGTATTTATGATGATGAGTTGCCAGACTTTGTTTTTTTGGTATTCAAATCTTTGCCAGTCTTAGGGTTCTCACTTGGTTCTGCTTATCGTCGCTCATAATTCCAAGCCATTTATGACATCCTACTTTCTCTAAGGAGTTGCTGTGTTCCGCGGTGTCCTTTATAACCAACAGTGTGGCACATTAACTCATCATAACGTTTACTCTACAGGTGGCTCACTAGTATCAGGCTGCAGTTTTGCATCCTTCCTGTCTTCTGGATTCTGGGTGGGTACCCCATGACCCCTCAGGACATGTTATAGTGGGGTGGTCAATGGAGTCTGTTTGTGTTACAAAAGAATCTACTTGAACTTTAACAGGGACACCACCGGTGTGAGGGGGTCTAGAGCTCAAGGCTATAGCACCATCACGTTCTTTTGTGTTTGTTACCCTAATTGGAGTAACAGCCAGGCAGCGACTTTCTGGATCAGCAGAAGAGTGCAGCCATCTGGATATAAAAAGCCTTGGCAGTGAATCTGTTCAACAAAGAAGGTGCAGCTGGCTTTTAAATGCATGGAGCCATGAGCTGTCACGCTGTCATACACCTCCGAAACGTGCTGGATGTACGTGTGCGTGAACACGAAGGTAGGCACCATCTTTAACTAAGCCAGTTACAAGTCTGATGCATGGTGATGTGAGTCACTTTTAAGAACATAAGAAGTGTGAAAAACAAGAGGAGACCAATCAGTCCATTTGTCGCCTGTTTGTTTAGCCAATAGCTAAGCTGTCCCAACATCTCACCCAGATTCTTCTTAAAAGGTTCTCAAGGTTTCTGTCTCGGTAGTTTGTTCTGGATTCTTATATCTCTTTGCATTGAAACTTGTAGTCACTGGGTATGTTGGACTTTGACTACAGTTGTTGATCTCCTTGCTGGACCAGGTGAAAATTGCCTGGCATGTCAAATAATGCTCAGTATGCTGATGTTCCAGCACAGTTATTCATTTTCTGACAGCCAATAGCATGCTGCCTGTTGAAGCCGGTGCTGTATGAAGGTTTATCAGGTGAGGTGAGTTCAGCCACAATCTGGGCTGTTTTTTTTTTTTTTCTCATTCTGTCGTGATACATAAAACATGAGACATCAGACTGATAAGCTCCTCTTCTGTTTGTGAGGTCTTAAACACTCTCACTCTTTAGTTGTCATCACTGTTATATCTTGTATCCAGGTCTTTCAGTCACTACCCACAGCTTGTGACCATAGGTGAGGGTAGGAATGGAGATCGACCTCTCCTGGACCTGAAGGTGGGCACCAGTGGCAAAAGGAATCGTCAGGATGAACAAGGAGGCCCCTTGAGCTTAGCTAGCCTGTGGGGTGTTTAAAGCAGGTGACGGGTACCAATAGTCCAAGCAAAACGCGACAATGGCAGTTATGGAAAGAGGGAGGAATTCAGTGAGGCCATTTGAAAATGAGTTTCAGTTGGAATCAAAGCAATTCTCGGAAACCGTCACGTGACTCGGGTGGGGGCAGCAGTGCTTAGCAGAAAACCCACTCATTACTGAAGTTCGAAAGTAACCATGCCGGGCCTGTGCGTGACCTTTTTTTTTTTTTTTCTTCTTGCTGTTTTTGTCTTATTCAAAGAGCCATTTTAGACGGGGCTCTCTAGTCGTCTCTTGTCCGGGTGCTAGATGAATGCTGAGTGTCGCAGGTTGTCTTCCTAGCAGACTACTGCACTTGCTGTGTCGTTTTGACTTGTTTGATTGAGTTGTGCTCTGTTATAACAGAAATGTTTGGTTTCTAATAAAAAGAACAAACGTGTAGGTTCAGTTACTTCATTTGTTTAGAATTTATCCCAATCGGCATGTTAACTTAAAAATGCCAGTCAGCTGCACTGTTTCTATTATTCAGGGGTTGTTTTAAAGTAGAGCCTATGGCTGTTTAGCCAGAATTTTGCACCCCCGGGGGGGGGGGGCGGGGGGGAGGGGGGGAGTGCCATGATGCCTTAGTCCGGAGGCTCCATCAAGTCAAATCTCATTCTGCTGAATTTCCTGAAGGAAGAAAGAAACAATTACCATCAGCGCGGCCCTCGAATAGTTAAGAATCTCTTCATCACAGCGTCTGAGCTGGAGCACAGCTGGATGGGGTTTCTTCCCGGCTGACAGACTCTTTGAAACACGCAATTAAGAGTCAGTATTAATTGTGGCAGCTTGGCTGCTGCTCCTGAAGACACCTCCTTTATCGCCTTCATTGATTTCCTGCTCGAGTCGCTGTGAAAAAATCTTCGGACGACTCTCGGTGGCATCTTTTCAGACATGTTTAGATGTAATCATTTTTCATTCTTGCCCCGACCACAGCTTAGACATGGGGCAAAGTGCTCTGATATCCCAACAGTGGTTTACTTTAATAAGGCTCGTCTGGACTGCCGCGACTGGGGAGATGAAAGCTACAATTTATCACATGTCCGAGCCGTCAGAGCTGAAGCTTTATCTGATTAGGCAGATTAACAGGTCATCATTTTACAGCAATGCGCAACTCAGGAACAAAACTTGAGGCACATTTTTCATTCTGTCTGCTGAAGTTTCCTTGTGTGCCATCATTTCAAAGAGGGCTGGCTAATGCGCCAACGCCATTTCAAATCCGACCTGACCTGCTATAGCTCGCCTCCCTCATCACCCTGCTCTTGGAGGGTGTGCGGGATGTACAGATGAGCCCATTTATGACTTTCTCCCAGAATTCAGCCTGGCTTTACTAGTTCCTTGGTCTCTCTGTCAGTGTCCAGTTTCACCCAGGGATACGACCGGACTGAAATGCCACAAGAATTTGTAGAGATTGGTTCATTGGCACTTGTAAAGATGCAGTCAAGAGACAGGAGATCCAGAAAATTAGGTAAAAGATGCTGTGGCCAACAACATCCATATATCAACATCTTCAGCAGGTCAGGATGAAGATCAAAGGGTTATGGCAGGAGGAACTTTTCCTGAATTAGGAGATGTTAGAGGCAGTGTCCATCAGGGGTCAGTGAAGAGGCCTCTGCTGTTTTTAATTTGCATAAATAGTTTGGATAAGACTGTAAGGAACAAACTGGTTTAGTCTGAAGATGATACTAAACTAGGAGGAAGAGCAGATAAAGGAGAGTCAGCAAAATTGTTACAGAGGGTCCTGGAGAACATCCAGGCTTGTGCAGATTTGTGGTGGGTGAAATTTAATAGACGTAAATGTAAAATATTACTCTTCTTCAGTTAAAATAATCCTCAGGTGTCTTCAAGTACCCTTAACACTCCTGTTTTCTCACACTTCACAAAAATACGGGTGTTGGGAGGCCATCAAAGTATGTGACTCGACTTGACTGGCTGGTGTGTGTTCTGTTCTCCACGAGAAACAGAAAATGTTATGTAAAAAGACCGGGAGATTGAGACGTGGTGAAAAAATACGCAGCAGGGATGAAAACCAGAAAGCCAAACGGGCCTTTCATCCGTCCTAAACACTAACCAGAAAGTGTGACTCGACGAGTCGATTTATGTTGTCTTAATGGACCCCAGAGTTATAGAGGGTGTTAAGAGTGCTGTGCTTGAGTCGGTAGGAATGTCACACTACACAACGGGCCCTGGTGGGCACACATGGCGACTCTCTTGGACTCTCCGTGATTTCTTTCATTGTGTAAATGATGGAGAATCACATTTGAGTCATGTAGCGCAACAACGCCATTCTGACGTGAAACAGAGACTCTAAATGAACTTGGCGTGACTGTCCGTCCACTGTCCTGACCCTGGCGACTTCCTGCATTGCACCTGATGCTCCTTACAAATATGTGATGAAAAAGATGGCTTCACATAATAGCTGAATGAACGCTGCAGTGGCAAGTAGGATAATGAAGAGCACCATAACCATGGCTTCCTCACCCGCCATTCACATTACAATGTTTGGTTCTTGTGTGCTAACCTGTTAAAATGAGACCTTCGACTGTCTTTATTTGTCTTTATTCTTTAGCAGTAATAAATCATTCCTGACGGGTCTGGAGAGCTCATTTTAATTTGGCTGTATATTTGCTGCTTTCCTCACTCGGTTCTCGGGGGTCACACAGGAAGCTGCTCTGTGCCGTCCTGATGTATGTTAATGAGCTCGAATGCAGGCTCGCTGGCACACTCGTCATCTTGGTGAATAATGGCTTCCACATTAAAACACCTGCAAATAACGTGCCAGCCTAACTAATGGAACGTTTCAGAAAGTCACGTCACATCTCAGGCTCAAGGAGGCTGCCATTCGGCCTCTTAAATGTTGCTGAGGAGTTGACTTTTATTTTGCCAGTCAGTTCTGTTGTTGTCTTCCATTTGCAATGCTTTCTGTTCAGTGCTTTCACAAATTGCCGTTCTGTCTTCACACTTTATGCGGTCCTCCTCCTGAGCGGGCCTTGTGATGGGTTGGCATCCTGGCAGGACTGTTTTCTTGCTGGTGTTTCACAGTGGATTGTCACATATTCAGTCTTTTTTCCATCTTCCTATCTCATCCTTTTCCTTTTACATGTACCATCTCTTTGTCTGGGTGTATAGGCCAGACACAGTGTACTGTGGGAAGGTTACTCCTGTTCGTGACACCATATAGGTATGCAGAAGGGTAAGAACTGGAAAATGAAAACAAAGCACGAGTCGCATCCAAATAAATCCAGCCGCCCTTTTGTCGTATCAAAAAGGGAATTCACAAATGAAACGCAAAGAAATGAACTGAAATTCATTAGCCAAAAAAAAGCAAGAGATCAATTGCTGTAATAATTGACGTTTCATTGAAGTTTTTCTGGGTTTCCCTCTAGTCTAAAAAAAACATCTTGCCACCCATTCCATTTTTTTTTTCTCTCTCATAGAATGATTTCCTTTTTGTTTAGAGTCGTTTACGTCTTTTTAGACATTGTTTAGTTTGGTGATGAGCATCACCGTGTTCTGGAGCTTGTGTGTTGTCTTTCAGCCAGAGTTCCTCCCTGGGCTGGAGTTCAATTCTTGCTTTACGTTTTTCATTTGTGTTTGTGTTGTTTATTATTTGTTTTATTCCTTATGCTTATGTTATGTGCCTTGTGTTATGTGAGTGTTTCCATTGGAGGCAGGGCCACTCGCCCATCACCACAATTAACTGCTCTGAGCCCTGTAAAGGCGAGTGCATCCCACAGTTCCTTGCAGTTGATTTTGAATGCATGTGGGAGTCATTGTGTGTTTATGGTGAGTTTTGCTTGTGTTGATTGTGAATTTCTGGATTTTTAAATTTCTGCTTTTTGACTTTGCCATTGGATTACAGTACAGTTTACAATACAATACAGTTTATTTTTGTATAGCCCAAAATCACACAGGAAGTGCCGCAATGGGCTTTAACAGGCCCTGCCTCTTGACAGCCCCCCAGCCTTGACTCTCTGAGAAGACAAGGAAAAGCTCCCAAAAAACCTTGTAGGGAAAATGGAAGAAACCTTGGGAAAGGCAGTTCAAAGAGAGACCCCTTTCCAGGTAGGTTGGGCGTGCAATGGGTGTCAAAAGAAGGGGGTCAATACAATACACAGAACAGAACAAATCCTTAATACAGCATAATAATACAAATTTTAGAAGCACGGAGCAGAATTTAACAGTAGATGATATCCCATAATAAGATTTGGATATTTTTAGAGTCCTGGAGACCTCATCCGTCAAGCTGCCTCCCCCATTTGGCCATTCCACGGCTGAAATGTTGCTCGGCCAGCCAATCCGATGAAAGGACCCCTTTTTCCCATGATTCCTGTGATCCTCCATCAGGGATGACTTTACCATAGGCAGGCAACAACTTGGCAGGTGGGCCGTGGCACCAATTGCCACATTTGAGTACCGAGAACAGAAACAGAATAGGTGAGGGTTAGTAACAAATTATAACAATCATGTTACTTATGTTTTAGTGTTAATGACCAACAACAGAGATGCAGTCTGTACAGTTAATCAGCAGCTCTAGCCAGGGTGTGCTAAACTGAAGTAGTGAGTCTTCAGCCGAGATTTAAAGGCTGAGACCGAGGGGGCATCTCTTATAGAAGCAGGAAGACCACTCCACAATTTAGGGGCCCTGTAACTAAAGGCTCGACCTCCCACTGTTGTTTTATTAATCCTTGGAATCATAAGCAGACCGGCATCTTGAGATCTTAATGTGCGCTTAGGTTTGTAAGTCATGATAAGTTCAGACAAGTAAGCCGGACCTCGGCCATTTAATGCTTTATATGTTAAAAGGAGGATTTTGAAATCTGCCCTAAACTTAACCGGGAGCCAGTGTAAGGATTTAAGAACTGGAGTTATGTGTTCATATTTTCTTGTTCTTGTAATAATTCTTGCAGCCGCATTTTGGATTAACTGGAGGCTGTATAAAGAACAGTTTGAACATCCAGTGAACACTGCATTGCAGTAGTCAATCCTACTAGAGATAAATGCATGAATTAATTTCTCACAATCCTGTTTATTTAGAAAGCGCCTTAATTTCCTAACATTTTTAAGATGGAAGAAACATGTTTTGGACAACTTTGTAATATGTGCTTAAAATGACATGCTAGAATCAAAGATAACTCCTAGATTGTGGGCTGATTCAGTAAAATGAATTGGGATTCCAACTGAGTTAAATGATGACAGAATATTGTTGTGATCAGCGTCATTCCCTCCAACAATTAACATCTCTGTTTTATCTGTATTTAAAGACAAGTAGTTCTCATTCATCCACTCCTTTAATTCAAATTATTCCCAGTATTGGGAATTTGTTTCCTATTGGATTGCCATGGTCTTCATGATGCACCATCATCATCATCAATGCATATAAAGGACATCTCTTAAAGCCCCAGTTCAATTTCAGTTGAATTTGGATAAAATCAGTGCTTCTTGTGATTCCTGGAGTTTAAAGTTTATCTCTGTATGTTTGACTTTGATTTTTGGTTAGCATTCTGGTTTTGTCCACTCTCTTGTTGTCTTCTGGTTTTGACCTTTGCTTGCATTTTTTGATTTTCTCCTGTTCCTCACTCATACATTTTTACTGCCTGCAGTATTACAGTCAGCACAGTCATGAAGAGTAGCCACGATATCCTCAAACTTGGACAGGTGAGTCCCTGCGATTCCAGCTTTTAAACTGACATACTGATGGAGTCAAAAAGCTTGACTTCTGGTCGACTCGCCCCCAGCAACTCCTGTTTGTGTCATAGCAATGGGGCTTCAAAATAAAAGAAAACGATTACTAATAGAAATAGAAATTCCTTGACATTCTAAACAAAAGATTATAAAACACAGAAAAAATGAAAATCTGAACGATATCATAACAATCCCACTTTCCTTAAAGGAACAACAGCGGCAAGATTACCACAAAAACACCAAAAGTCAGTCAGGACACAAATAATTTGATCCTGCTGTTAGCTCACATTAAATAATTTTAAGCATTCAGTCGCCGATCTTCATGTTTTATTTTAATTCCCTTAAAATGTTCACATCTCAAATTAATGGAACGTTCTCAGTGAAGTGGTCCACCTCAGTCTCGCTCTGTTCTTAGAGCCCACTAACATCACCATTGTAGTACATTAGGGTTTACTGGGTGGTGTGCTTGATGCTTTTCTTTCTCATTTATTCGTCTGTTGACCCCGTTGGCTTTGGCGGTGCTGCTGGACTCCCTTTAGGGTTAGAGTGGCATGAGGTGGTGGCACTGTGCACCATAGGAGTTTTATATTTTTTTCCTTTTTCCAACTCTCCTGTTTCTAAGTGTTTTGATTCACAAAAGTCTTGACTCACAAACAGAATATCACATCCTGCGTGTATGTAGGCTTCCCCTCAGAGTTCTGCATGCATGTAGCGCCACCTACTGGTATGCAGGACAGCTTGTTTCCCCTGCTCCATTTAGGCTTATTCTTCCCTGCTTTCTGACTCATGCACCTCCTGGGGTACCAAACCTCTTTCAGCAGACATCCCCAAGCTTAACTTAGGAGATGGCATGCCTCTGCCAGCTATGCCAGGGCCACCCAACATGGCACATCCAGTTGGTGAATCTGCTTGCCCAAGTGGTGAAGTGGGGCTGCCCTCAAAGGCATGAGACTCTGTTGGTCTCCACACTCCTCTTTTCTTTATCATGTGGAACAATCAATCAGCTATGTGTGTGAGATGAAAGGTTGCTTAAAGTAAGACAAATAGGTTGTCCAGCGCGCCTGCTGTTTTGCCCATATGCTGAGTTCCCGTATTATCTCAGCTTCACTCATGTGGGATTGATCTGTGTGAGCCTGGCCTATTTATGCCGAAAAAATAAAAGATGCAAGAAAATCTCCAAGCAGCACATCTGCAGTGAACTTCAACTTCTGTGAAGGCACCAAGGAAAGCTGCTTACTGCTGAATAGAAGTGCCACCGAGGGCTATTGGGATTACAAGGTGACATCAAAAAATGCGATTCATCAATCAATCATCAACTTCTGCACATATAGTGGCGGGCATTGTGACATTTTAGTTTTATATGTTTTAGACAGCCCTCTGAATTGCTGACCATCTCAGCAGTGTGCAAAGGACTAGGGAGGCCAGAAGATGACCTGGCCAGACGTCTCACACACACACAAAAGGGTCTGCTTGCTGCTTAAAGACCGTCCCATTTCTCCAATTTACCAGCTTGATGTGAAGCTTCTGAGTGGCCCAAGGTTGGTGGTTTGTGTTCCAAGTTCTTGGACTGAGACAGACCACTTCTGGAGTGATGTCTGGAATGTCCAGATGCGAAACCATGAAGGTGACAGCTGAAAAAGCAAGGAGCGCCATCCATGTGACACTTAGCACAGTTGCTAGCAGTGGAAAATCATGGATACCTGTTTAGCGTGAGCAGAATCACTCCAGGAGACTTGGCTCAACGGAGACCACCAAATGTACAGAGAAAGAATTGTGATGGGGCTCAAATGGCTGCTTCATTGGATTTACATGAACTCAAGTGGACTGTTTCTAGGATGAAATGCTGTATGTGTGTCAGGATGTGCGTCTGTGGACGTGATAACTTGAAACTGGACGCACCCCTAGTAGACTTGGGAACACACGTGTAGGTCAGGGGCTCTTAGACTAAAAAAGTCTTTACTGCAACCCCATCTTACCCTTCTTAGGGTCTTTGAGACCCAGTCTGTGATGACTGTCAGATAGGGGGGTATCGCCGCTGACAGTCATAGTGGAGTAGCGTCAATTGCTTAAACTACCCGCCAATTGCAAACCATATGCAACCCTTTCAAACTGATTATGACGGTGAAAGGCAGCAACACTTTTGTAGGGACAGCATTGTGCTCAAGAAAATGGAAGTCATGGAAAATGAGGGTAACATTAAATGATTTAGACTTCACCTAACAGTCTGACTTCTGAAGATACAGTTAGTGCCGGCACCCCATCTCGTCCAGGAGTGGTATCGTGTACCTCATCAGAGCCAGGCAGGTGGTCCCGAGGAACACATATGTGACATTGGGCGCAGTCTTAATTGTGTCATAACAGCAAGAATGTTTAGGTGTAGATGACAACGATAACGAGACATGAGAGGGTCCCATCAGACTCAGCTGATCACATCATAACAGCGTGACACACTGTATCTAACGAGTTGTGGGCTGTTATCAGAATAAGAGGTGCTGATTGTGAGGTTTTTCATGGCAGTTGTTACTAACGTCCTTATTCTGAGATGGATTATCATGACGTCCTTTGACAGATTTCGGAGTTATACTGCGCTGAGCCTAACATAAGGCAGCAATATTGGAATCCTGGCATAAATTACATGGCGCTCATGACACAACGTGTAGAGACTGTAAATCTTTTTTATCCTCGACAAACCACCATGGAGGTGTAAATCAGGTCCCTCCTTGTTGACTCGAAGAGGACAGATTTATATAACCGCCGAGACACTTTCTGTTTCCTCCGCTACAAATGGACTCCTTTATTCCCTTGGCATTATTCAATTACCCTTACTGTCACTTGGCACAAATATCTCTCTCTGCTGGTTTCCTCTCAATAAATCTTCATTTTATATAGCACCTTTCATGGGGAATACTATTCCTAGGCCAATTACAATATTGTAGTGCTCCATTAAGAATGCATAGCAGGTGCCAGCAGTAGATTTAAACAGCTGAGTACCAAACGACAAAGGGACAAGTGTGGAAGATGAAAATGAAGTGTTGTGCATCGAAAATGTCACTTTTAAAAAATACAGTAGGAACCTACAGGGGTCTTTGTGTCCCGTTTGAATGTCACATGCTACATGAGGCCGTGAACCCAACCTCTGACATAACATACCGTGCCAGTGCCTCAGTATCCTGTGTTTGAACACCATGGAGTTTACACCTTCTCCCTGTGTCTGTCTGCTGTATTTTTGGGGGTTTACTCCACTGGTCTTCCCACCAAAGTCTTTGTGTTTGGTTAATATGGCACCGACACTGCGTTCATGGCCATGCTGTGTGGAAAGTTTTCACTTTATTGAACTCTTCTTTGTATTTTTTATTTTCTAAATGGATGCCACATGGTGATTGTTTAAAATCAGTGAAATGGAGAATAAAGGAGGAGAGAATAACCAGACCCTTAGTACACGAAGTATATGTGATATAAAAGAGTAGCCACGGTCATTCAGCCCACATGTGGATGATATTGTGTCCTGCTGTACTGGTCATTTCATTACCACGTTTTACCAGTTTTTAGTGGACCCCCTTGCCATATATCGCGGAGCCCACTTTGAGAAATGCTGCCCGTCTGATATTAGATTTACAGAAGTGTTTGGCTTTGCTTTGACATTGTCCTTGGGGTACACAAGCAGACGATGTCTGGTTCTGCCTACATGTTGTCAGGTCAGGGACACACCGGGCACTTGTTGCAGTTCTGATGTACCTGTCGTTGATGTCCAGGTGGCAGAGAGGGCCACAGGCTCAGGGGTTTGCTGTTTTCTGGCCCTATGTGGTGACTTACAGCTGTGTCAGTGATGTGTTAAACTTAAAGAAACGTCATATAGATGTAAAAAGCTGGAATTGTAACATTGACAGTAAGAAGGCCTTTTTTTGGGTGATGTGAGATTTTTCTGTTCATTTTGTGTTGTGTGTTTTTCCTTTAAATTTTTAAACAGAAGCTACTTGCAGTGTACTGTATCTGTAGCTGTGACATTTTAGTAAACCTGCAGTATCACAGCCAAGAAAAGTCATGGAGCCCACAGTAAATGTTGGGGAGCCGGCCAGGATCCCCCAGCAGCTACTATGACTTTATTTTATACCGCAGTGTGCTATTGAAATAAATTTTATTATTGTATAAAGTGGGTCAGCAAATGTTGTGTTCCTCCTATTGTCTCAAGGTGGCCAACCTCTGACTTTGCAGCTTTCCTTATTGGAGTCTTACTGGAGCGGAGTGGTGCCTCTGAGGCTAGGCTTCTGCACTGCCAGTCGTAAGGTTACAGGTTCGAGTCCCGTACAATGCCACTAGTGGCTCTAATCTGTTGGGCCCTTGAACAAGGCCCTTAACCTGCAATTACTTTGTTCTGGTTATGATGTTAATCTGCATCCAGCCCTGCAAGCAGCCCTTCCAACTTACAGGGAAAAGCACTTGGCACTCCTGCCACCGTATAAAACCTCACACTATTCCAGTGTGGTGCCGAGATGTCACCCGCTACACTCGGGTCCCAGTCCAGGTGGTTCGTTGTTGTGTGGGAGTGTATGCTCCCAACCTCTCCTCTTGTTGCAGTCTGGTAAATCCAAGCCAGGATGGGAAATTAAGCTCATCAAGGAGGTTGTTCTGTGCCACCAGTTAGTTCACTTCTGTCTTTTGTGTTCTGACGTGATGCCAGGATGATGGCTGCCTTTTGTTGTGACTCGTTAGCATTTCCTACTGTGTACTGTTTACCTAGTGATGGTGTCTTCTCCTCCCTCAACAGGCACTATATAAAGGGAAGATGAATGACTACTGCTCTCCAACGACACTTCAGGATATCTTCCTCACTTTCCGCCTAGTCGCGCCAGCTTTGTGCCCACAGTCCCCATACCCTCCACGCCCACAGATACACCTCTGTTGCCTGCAGCGTCTTATGCTTCTGGTTTTTCTGTGTACTTGCCCGTTCTTGACAGCTGACAGTTTGAGGAGATGTCAGATCTCTCTTCCATTTGTGTAACAATAGGATAAGTGGGTTAAACTGGCAAGTAAACATTTCTGTCTCGCATTTGACGCACCGGAGGTAAAGGCTTGTTTACCTTTTTCCTGTCAAACGGCAATTGTTGCGCTTTCATTTGCATCTATGATGGATGAAGATGAGGAGCCAAAGAGCTTCTGTGCTGTGTTTTTAACCGTTGGTTGCCTTGTGAACTGCAGAATATGGTGGCTAATGATTTGGTTTCGTTCGCCTTTCAAGTTCCCACCATATCTGAGCTGCGACAGGAAAACCGGGCTGAAGGCTTCTTAAAGGAAAACAAATTTCTGTCTGTGAATTAAACATTCCTTCACCCATGACCGGCTTCTAGTCCATGCTAGTAGTGTGAAAGTCATGACGTGTACTGGCAGGAATGGTAGGGTGCCAGGCTAACACAGGGCACGCTTATCCCCACAGTGACAATTCAGAGTCACTGGTAAATCTGACAATTCTGCCCCAGATGTCCTCTGGCAGTCCGCATACAGATTAAGAAGATGGCGGCCTGGGAGGTGAAGGCTTAAAGACTTGCACTTCAACTGTCATGACTTGAATTCTCTTTGAAATTTCTGATTATGTTCAGATAGCATTTGGTGGGGGGGTCAGAGATCAGAGAGTTCAGTGGGCATGTTTAAATTCCACTGAAGTTGTTTTTCACAAATTTAAATATCAAAGACATCTTTGCATGACTCCATGTTCATTTTGCTATGGGTTGCTGCTGGGCCTCTATGAGGCAACATGGTTGGAGCGTGTGACGTGTGACGTTATCCCTGCCACAGGTAAAGGTGAATATCTTGCATATCTGCACTGTCCAAGTTTGTGAATCCACACCAGTTCCATAGCGTTTATTAAAGTTTATTAATTCCGAATGGGTCCCTTCACCATTTGCACTGGCTGCCCATTTTCTTGTGTATCAAAAATAAACTGGTACTGATTACTGACAAGGTTTTACATGGCATCACTCCTACATGTCATAAACAAGGAGTCTCAAAAAAAACTTCCAAAAGTGTCCGTTAAAGGGGGATATCGCCGTCAAACCCTGGCTAGTAATAGGGCAAACACAGAGTCTTTCTAAATAATCTTCACAAAGTTGCATCCGACAAGAATGAAGCTCCATAGGAGCACAAAGGGCAAAAGGGAGTCACAATACCTGAAACACCAAAGGCAATCTAAAGCAAGCAAATCCAGGAAATGTAAGAAATCGTCAATATTTGGAGCAGAGAGTGGAAAATCTAGAAATCCGATAACTTGAAGAAACACGAGTGAACTCGCCAACTCCCTGGCACGTTCAAAATGAACTACCAGCAACTGTGGGACACTACAAATCCTTCCCTTCTCCTTTATGGGTGTAGTCCTCCACGTCTAGTCCTGTTTCAGGCATTCCAGTGGTCAAGTTGGCTCTAAACAAAAGTATGAGGTCTAACCTCTTAAATGAATAAGCGCAGTCCTATCTGCCCTGTTAACATGCGAATCCATGAGAACGCCTAAGTTCTTTACTTCTGGCTTGATCTGAAAAGGCAGGTGATGAAGTGCATCTCATAAAATAAAAATGTTAATGTGTTACGGGGCGTTAATCTTAATGTTGGTCTCCTAAGGTAAAACTCCCATCAGTAATTCTGGTGACATCGTGCATAATTAACGCATTCAGAGAGGCGCTGTTTTGATGAAGGCCGTCCGTTATATCAGCTGCTAATAGCAATAGTTAATTATCTTTCAAACATTTACTTTTTCTGTTAAATAGACAACACATGTCTATAATGAAGAAACCACGAGGCGATACATTTACATATTAAATTAGTTCTGTAGATTCAATTATTTAGCAGTACTGGCACAAATGAGGCTTATAGTAGGCAAATTCAGTAAAAGTGACAAATCGGTGCTGCAGCTTGTACTTCCGTGCAGTTAGTTGTGGAGACGGCGAGACCCTGAGGGGCTGCTGTCCACGTGAGCTTTTATTTAGCAGATGTACCCATCCCAGTCAGGGTAAGAGGCCTGAGACCATCCAGAGCAGGTCACAATGGGGACACACACAAGCAACACAAGTAGGAAAATGTAACAAGGAATAAAGAATACGACATGAACGTGACACCGACATGGTAATCAGAAACACTTGGGCAGACCACACTGGAAAATCTACAGCATGTAGAATGTAAACGGCATATTTGACACCCGTCTCCTGTTTAGTTCAGGTGGCACAAGAAGAGCCAGTGCCTGTTCTGACATCAAACTGGGAAATCCCTGAGGACTGAAAGCAATATAATGGCGGACAGGGCTGATCCAAGTAGCCACGGCTCAGTGAGCTTAATATACACCTGTCATGAACCGGGTTGTTTTCAATTTTTTCATAGGTGTTTGTGTCCTGATGGCATGATCTTGTAATCCGCTTGGGGATTTTTCAAGGTGAGGAATCTAACATGAGGTCTGTTTATTGCATCATGGCTTATTTTTTGTGTTTTGTGTTGAATTATTTTGTGCCGTCTTTGCCACCATTTTGTTTTGTACAGATGACGCCATATTTAGGTCAGCAGTCCGTGTTGGTGGAGGTGTGTCCTGGAAGGTTGGCTTATAAGGTTCACCTTTTCAGCACTTCCTCATCCAGGTTTGCGGATGCAAAACCCTTTTTATCAGACAAATGTATTCTCAAAACAACTTAATAGTCATTTTGATGACCCTTGTTATTTTTTGCCTTTCATTACTGTTCTGACATTTGATTTCTTGATCTCTTGGTTTTGACCCCTTTTTTTCCTTCTGACTACATCTTTTCTCCTGTTCCTACACCAAAACATTATTACTGGTGTAACAGCATCATGGGTAAGCTGGTTTAGGGAATTAAAGATCAAGCATCATATGGCAAAAACAGAATGGACAAACATGACAAATAGATGTATGACGCCTCCTTATAGTCCCAAAAAGCAGGCCAGTGAGCGTCCAGATATAACCTCACCCCTAGGCATCCAGCCTTCAACTGCTACCTGCACAGTTAGGCCTAAGCAGGACCAAAAATATAAAACTGGATTCATTTTCAAAAATGCAATGAAAGTCCAAAAGTATTTTACAAGGGGCACCCTGGCCTATAACAACAACCCAAAAAGGAATCTTCATAAATAGCAAATTTATGTCATGATCTGGTATGATTTTGGGTCCTCAAACCCCACCATTGTTTAATTCTGTTGTTATGTCCGCTTCCCACATTGCTAGGGGTGTGGCCTCTGAGGTTGCAACCCATGCATAATCGACACAATGGACAGCTAGGAGTTCAAATCCTTATCCAATTTGTGGATGTCAAAACTCAGAAGAACTCAAAGTTTATCATTGTGCTCTTTACTCGTGTGTACTTGCGCTTTTGTCTCTCTTCTATCACTTATTGGGCTTCATTTTTATTTCATTTTCTACTTTTTGTTTTGTTTTTTAGGCGCATCTCACAGGTTTGCTCAAAAAGTTTATCTGCCAGTTATTTTTATTAATGAAAACATCAAGGAAGTGCAAATAAATACGACACAAAAAGGGCAAAAAATGATTTTCCTAAAAAGCAACCCTAAGTGAACAAATCCCAAAACACAATCCAGATAATGAAATCCAAAAACAGAAGCAAAAGAATCTAATCGGCCAAAATAATCAAGAGAAGAACAAAACTCAGATGATGCACTGCTGCATCTCTCACTCTGAGCTCAGTTTAAAAGCAGCTGTGATGACAGGGTGGCCCCGCCTCCTGAGGCTCCACCCATAAAACACAAGCAAAGGCAGGACATTTAAAAATAAAATAACAAACAACCTAACAGGGAGGAGACAAACAGAAGAAGTAAGAATTAAACAAAATAACAGAAGAAACATACAAACCAGGCAATAAACAGAGAGGTGGGCTGGCAGACATACAGCGTGGAGAAGTCGGGTTTCACAAAGATGAGGAGGCAACAAGCAAACGATCAGAGAGGTGCACACCAGATTATTTACCTGGATTTTCAGAAGTATTTTGATAAGAGAGGCTGGTGAGCAAACTGAAAGGTTCTCTGATTTAAGGTTGAGACAAATGAGGGGTTCTTCATTCCTCCATTTTCTATCCTGGTAAACTTGAAAAAACTTCATTCGGGTAGAAAGAAAAGGTCTTTACTATGTAAAGAAGTGTTAGAATAAATGTACTTTAAACCCGAAGGATACTTCAGCATTGGCAACATGCAAGGCACTCTGTCAAATGTGGGGGTTCAACAGAGCAGAAGCAATCGATTTGAGCTGGACATCAGGGCTATGACTGCTATGAGCCTCAGTGCTTCTCCTTTGTATCTGATGATCTTGGCAGGAGCTCAAAGACCTCAGCAGACGCGATACAACGGCGTCATGAGCCAGCACTTCATCCGCTGCCACTGATACTGCAGGCTCCTTCAGGTTTAAGTTTCACTTACACTAATCTGGCGGTAATGTGCTGAGGGAAGGGGACATGTTTACATCCGTTCTGGGAGCAGATAGAGGTGATCACCTTCTGGCAAGACATACTCGCTCTTGTATGTGACAGGATTTGTCTCTCCAGAGGTCACACTCCTTTTAGATTCTTCCTACTTCAAAATACAGGGTCAGTCTAACAGCAGCCATGATGGACACTAATACGCCCTGCCAAAGGGTGGATGGAGTCACCAACTCCGCATACGTCTTGTCATGCCCACGGGCTATGTGGTTGCCCTAAGGGGACAGGTTTAATGGGCCTGGAGAGTGGTTTGCACCTTTTATAAAAGTAATTACCTTTCCAGTTCCCAGAGCAGAGGAAGTCTCTTGACGTCACATCTGGTGTAACTACATGTTGCATGTAACTATCTCTGTGACATCTTGTAAAAGCACTTTGAACTGCATTGTTTGTATGGAAATGTGATGTAGAAAGAAACGTTCTTGCTGCTGTTAACTCGCTGAATAGGAGCCGAATACAGGAAGTCGCCGTAATTTTGAGGAGCGTATCCATCCACGTGCTGTTTTTGAGACGTGTTGAGCGGCTCACATATTTAGCACATAAAAATCCTTCCATTAAACGCACTTGTCCCAGCTCAGAATTTCAAATACGAGTTTGTTGTGAATTCCTGACTTTATACATTTTTTCCTGCTTTGATTTTCTGGGCTGTCTTACACATTTCAGAGCAGAAAGATTCCAGATATTTAGTTATTTTTGTTATGGTATGCTACAAATGAATCATTGCTTGTTTTGTTGACGAGGGACACCCCACTCTTCAGCATGCTCAAGACACGCCAGGATCCCAAACCACTCCAAGGCGCCAGAAACTCCAACAAAGGAACTGCTACTTGTATTTAGGCGGAGGAAGTTACACGTCAGTGACCTCGGTACCATTTTGGTATTGACGCTGAGGTCCAAAAACTGGTATTGACAGTGGAAAAAAAAAAATGTAAGTACCGATCCAACACTAATCCTTGCCTGGCCATGCTGTGAGTGAAAAAGAACGAAGCTGAAGAAGTCAGTACCTGCTGCTAAGAGAGTGAGAACCATAACAAGAATTTCAACAAATCAAGAGGTGCGACCGAGTGCACAATTATTCATTGATATGTTATGATGATACATCCAGACAAGTGATGCGCTTGTTAAATAAAAATAACATTTCAGTCTAAAAACTATACAAAAATAAAGTATCTCCCAAAAGTACCAGACCTCTGAATGATACCGGTCTTATGGCCCACTCTCCTGCCACTGGATGGTGTGCCAGTGCCGACCTAAACAACAAGTCAGAGGTGTTCTTTGTGAGACTGAAGGGTCTCGCCACACCCTGCGTCTCTAGACGAACCCCCCTAACTCTGCTCACCAGTGTGAGACCACGCGGTGCCCCTCTTCATGGCATGCCTTCTGTATGTTTTACTGAAGGGGGTAATGGGTTAAAAGTAACATGACAACTTTTTAAAGCAACAAGTAATGTAATGCAATGATTATTTCCTTGAAATAAAAATACCCGCATTTCTTACGGGTACATGTTCTGTGTTACTCTGGAAGATTATTCCTGCCACTCCAAAAAAAAATATGATTACAGCATTATCTTGTGAAAGTGTTGTCTTTTTGAGAAGGTGTTGCCTGCTACTGTTTGAGTACCCTCGTGTACAGGCCAGCTCTGGCCATCAGGTGGCACTGAGGAAGACGTTAAGCAGACAAGTAAAAGAAACTGAATAGAAGTTGGAGTTTAATCGTACGTGTGCTGATGGGTCCATTTAGGCAGCCGCACTGGGTAAGGCAAGAAGGCTTTAGTGCCCAGGAGACGCCCACTAAATGCTGTGTCTGCACCTCCCCACTGCAGCTGGGTAGCGTGTCACTCTCAGGTCCAGTTTTTATAAAACACAAGAAAATGATCAACTTTGGCCGTGTTTCTGGTCAGTTTCATGAAGGTTCATGGGTTTCACATTTGTGGTATCGTGACCCAGGTTTTCACATGCCAGTGTCTTTGTTGACCTTCTTTCCACTTCTGTGAGACCCACTGCAGGGAGCGTTGGGTCCCCCTCTATGGTGCAGTCGTCTGAGTGTTTCCCCTCAGTGAATCAAGCGCGGATGTCGTGCTGCTTCTCCTTGGTGAATCAGAGTGGAGGTTGCGGAGGCCCTCTAGGATTGTTTGTGTTCTACATGCGATGCTGCCGCTGTGAGTCGATTGTGATCATTGAAGTGGTTGACAGGTGTTTGTTCAGGGGTGGCCACGGCCCATTGGCAAATGTTGGTGTAGGATTGAATAACAAATGATGGTCAATGAAATGTGCATTTCATACAAAAGAAGAAAGTGTAATTTAAATGTAGCACAGTGTCCAAGTTTGTAATGCATTGCAGTTTATAATGAGTAACTTTGTAACATATTTACGTACTTTTTTGTAAGTAGTGAGTAGTGTTTGTCTATACTAGCAATGAGTGGCAGATGGATGGGTTGTCCTCTTCACATTATTTTAAACATTGAGCAGACCACAAAAAGAAAACCATGAATCACAGAAGCTGCAGAAAGACAAAGTGACAAACACGTAAAGTTTATTCTGAAGGCTTTGGGGTCAACAAGGAGAGAAATGAAAACTCTGGGTCACTGGACGGCGCCCCCTGGTGTGAATGCTGTGTAGACAGACAGACGTGCAGCCTGTGCAGTTCCAGCGTTCGTCTCATCTCTTTTAGCCCCAGTTGAATCTCTCTGGAGGGTCTGCTTGCTTCTTTTTACCTTGTGTGCCGTATTATAATGAACACAATAATTGCATATCGTTATTCCAATTAGCAGAATGAATTGGGAGGAATGAAATATTCATGTCAAAATGGTTGTATTTATATTTATTGCAATAATAGAGACAGAGCTGGCAAGACTTAAGGAGCACTTGGCAGGGAACTGCAGGGCGTTGGAGCCCTCAGTGGTGCTGGGCTCCTCTTTGTTTTAAGGGGTCCTCCACCCAAAAGCAGTCATTTGTGGATCTGTTACTCACCGCCAGCTGTTGGTAGTGATGGTGAACAACACTTCTAGCCTCACATTGTCACGATGAATGGAGTTCCTGATACAGTGGGCTTCGGTGGTGACCCAGCTTGAACCACAGCAGACAAAATCAAAGTGTCCATGAATAAAAATATCTCTGATGGCTCATGTTGCATAACCCGTACGCCATGTGTGCAGTTGGATGCTCACTAATGTCCCAAATGTGTATTTTAGCTGAAATGTAATCAAATATGAGAGCTCTCGTGAACAACAAAGTGACTGGTTCAAGCAGGATCGAGGTTTGAATTAAAGACCTGCCACCCTCCACATTCATTGGCCAGATACTTAACCATTAGTAACTCGTTTGTTGGCTACGTTGGCACTTCACGTGATGTCAGCATTGTAAGTATGACATCTCATCGTGTTTACAATTATGACTCTAGTGGACCGAGGCAGTGACTTTAAAATGAATTCATCAAGAACACAGGGACACGCCGTTTACAGGGTCTTCCTTCATATCAAGAACACACAGACACGTGGAATAAGTGACCAAGTAGGGTGGTGGACAGTAGAACTTTAGGGACTGTCACAGTTTTCCTTAATTTTATTTTGGGGGCTTTAAGTTCATCAGACTGATGACCTTTGTTGGGTTGAATGGCCTGTTCCTGCGTAAAATTTTTCTAACGATCCCAATATGGTGACGAAAACTGCAGCAAACAATTATGAACTTTTTAGAGATCCAAAGGTGCACTGTTGAATTTCTTTTGTCTGGAAACCCCCAATCTAATTTAATCTTGTCTCGGGCAAGAGACACAGCAAAAACAAATAAAAGGTGTCATTCATAACAACGTCTCCATTCAGGCCCCCTGCATCAGGGCTTTTGCGATAAGCTGGGTCTCCATTGAAGCCCACTGTATCAGGGGTTTTGTGGTCTCCATTCACTAGGAGGCTAAAAACATATCTTAGCCATCACAACAAACAACGGTGAGTGGCAGATAGAAAAACGCTTTGGCTGGCGTTGTTCCTTTAAATTCTTCACAGGTTGGACGCCTTTCCATAGAGAAGCTGCAGACCGAAACAGGAGTCACTTCACAGAAGATACCTGTCCGTTCACGAAACGGGGCTCTGCTTCTATTTGTTTTAATAACGATTACTTCAGGCGCTGCAGATATTGGAAAGGAGATCATCTGCTAGGTGGATGACACACATTTTTTTTTTTTGGTTTGCAGAACTGGAACAGCAGGTCCTCCGAGGATAATGTGCGGTGATTTATTACACCATCAGGATTGTTTAGAGAAGCTTTCTTTCGTAATGAATGTGCAGAAAACCAAAAGGGGATGGCATTTGTGGGCAGAAGTAATTGCAAAACTGCTGCTCCCCTACCCCAGCCTGACTGTTAGGGTAAAAGAGTTGACTTGGCTGAATCGGATAGGTACTATGGGGTACGGGGGGGGCCTCGAGTCAGTGTGCTGCCTGGAAAATGAGAGTCGTAGGCTTGAGCTGATTAGAGGCCTTCACTGAAAGGAGACAGATGTGCCTCATGGTTCTCTTTTTATATCCATTTGATGGCGGATGATTTGTCATTAGCAGAACCGCTGCTATAGCGGAGTATCGGCAGGATATTAATTAGGTGGGCCGCTTGCAGGACTCAGACGACACACGGCGTGGATCAGGATCCATTGCTGGAATATACGTCTCTACAAGGACACATCGATTTTAGATTAGCTTGCTTTGTTAATACGTTTGTGCTAATGATTTACCAATAAGTGTAACACAAGGCAGCTTTTGAAGCATCAGAGCCCATCTACTTTATATGACTGAAAATCTCTTCTCTCGTCAGATTCATAAGTCATATAGCAGTAGCAGTCAAGTTGTCGCGCACACAGAATACTGCGAAATTCATACGTGTCAAGAGCTCGAATTACACTGGAAGTTAAGCCTTACATTGTTTTGCAAATTTTTGATTTTGTTAAACAAGATACAGTAGAACCCCCAAATCCACGGGTCGTATGTTCTAAGGCCTACCGCAGATGCCCAAAACCGCAGATTGTAGCCAACCCTAAGCGTTTTTCGTTTACATAAATACAAGGAACGTTCAAAAAGTTTCTGCACTTTTTTGAACTTGATTTATTAAGAATTTCAAAAACAAACGGCATCGCTTTTCTACATGGTCACCTTCATTTGTGATGCAGTTTTCCCAGCGTCGTACCAACTTTTTAATGACCTTTTTACTACTCCTCCCGCCTTCACCGTTAACGACAAACATATGAAAGTACATACATTTTTTGAACGTCCCTCGTACCTGTGATAAAGTTTAATTGATAAATCGCAAAAAAAAAAGTCATTAAACAATAATAAAATACATCGTCCATTATCATACCGGTCTCTCTCAAATGAACACAATTCCGACATTTTAGCTTAACCCTTAAGTGGCGACAGAGAAATGAGAAGTATCTCGTACACGCACATATACATTTAATCTTTTAGTCTTTTGTGGGTTCCTCACCGGCTTCTCTTAGGCTTTGAAGAGCTGCCAGCATCACTGCATGGTGCTTTGGGGCCATTAATAAGGAAACGGAAGGGTTATTTTCACAACAACACTGCAATAATATGGACAACGTCAGGGTGGTCCCGCCTCTTAGGACTCCACCCACAGAAGACAAAGACCCAAGAAAATAGAAAAGCAAAATAGACACATGAACAATGCAACATGAAGAAAACTATAACACAGTGATGGCACAAAACTTAAAATAGAATTAATAACAAAAGATAAATGTGTCATAGTCAGGGTTTGTGTTGTTTTTTAAGTATTTTTCATATTTTTAAGTTAATATTTTTACATTTCATTATTGTTTGTTTTTAATGGCCAGTAGGTTTTAAATGGTCCACCATTGCTTGTGTTTTATTTGTGGGGCCACCCTGAAGTCACTCTTGCAGGGTCCTCCCTCTGCCTTTACATTGAGGGTCCCAGCAGTGGATCTCTTGAGGTTGTCAAGTTTATTGTCAGTTTTGTTTTCCCTTTGATTTTTGGTTTTATGATTAGTACTTCTGATTTTGGATTTTCGTTGGAATTTGTTTGCGTTGGATTGCCTTTTTAGGGAAATCATTTTTGTTTGACTTTTCTAATTTTGTGATTCCTTTTTCTTCAATAAATTCTCTTTTTTATGTAGATTCCTGTTTTGACCTTTTATGATTAATCAGATATTTTATGGTCCCTCTCTGTAGAGTGGGAATTTTGTACAGTTTGTGACTACTGAAAGATATTTTTAAAATTTAAAAGACAAGGCCCCTCTTTGGGCCACAGCCTGCTTGTGGTGGTTTAGGGCTGGCTGCTTGTGTTAAGCCTTTATCTGGGCAGGACAGAGAAAGCCCTGAACTTTCAGCAAGCCTCACATCCTTTGGTCATATTTATCCCTCCTCTACACTGCAATAAAAACTTAGTTTTTAGCAAAAATCTAAAATCATATTATTCTTTTTTTTATCAATTTGTGTTCCAATCACTCAAAAATGGTTGAACTGATTTTCTATGAAATTCTGCGTGTACGATGCCATTAGTCCAGCTTAAAATGCAGGGTTTTTTATCGCCAACCCCCTTTATTACCAATGCAGCTCTTCTCAGCCTTTCTGCGGCACATTCTGCTGCTCCAGCTGCTTGTTACTTTATAGTTAAACTCGCTGTGCTGCCCATCTAAAATGGGATGAAATGTCAATAATTAACATAGACCTTTAGTGTTAACATTTGCAGCCCATCATGCAACAAATGTGTCTCTGTTACAGTATATGCCATTTGGGATGGGATTCATAAAAGCAGTGTTAATATCTGTGATGCACCACCTGTTGGAATGACAAATGCCATTCATTTTATTACAAAAAATGATGTGCCATCTGTTGGAGTGGCATTTTCAATACATTTTATTTCCAAAAGTGTTTGTGATGCGCCATCTGTAGGAAATGGACTGACACACAGGCAGACACTCAGACATTTATCCTTAAGGGGGACAATTTTTAAAGATCTAGGAAGTGTGGGAAAAAAATGAAAATCATGACAACCAAAACTGTTTTGAACATAATGCCAAAGTAAAGACCCCCAGTGCTGATTCTGTTTGCCCAGGTTAGTTGAGCTTTGTGCTGTTTTACACGGTGGCCGCCTCTGCCTTTTCAGCTGCCCTATTCTGGGACTCCTCTTTAGGACGTTCACTCTGCTTGATGCTTTGATGTCTGAGGCGTTGGCCCAGAAAGCTGAGGTTCTCTTTTTTGATGGTGCAGGAAGGTGTCGACCTGAGGTGTGAGGATATTGAGAGAGGTGCAGAGGCTTGTCGTTAGGTGGCTTGTCTCGTGTGAGTGTGACAGTCCAATCTGCCGTCTTTGTCTCCGCTCAGCATTTTCCTAGTAAGACGTTGAGCTCTTCTTGCTCATCTTCTCTTTCCCCCCCTTTATTACCGATGCAGCTCTTCTCAGCCTTTCTGCGGCGCACTCTGCTGCTCCAGCTGCTTTTCAGAGGTTGGTGTCCTGTCTAATTATACGAAATAGACCGGGTGTTTCTCATCCATCAGCAAGGGAATTCAGAGGATTTCAGGGAAGCATTAATCAGCCTCGAGAGGAGCTTCACACTTGGTCCTTTCTGATGCTTTGTGAATGATGCTGCTGTGTTGGCTACGTCTTTATAAGAGCTGAGCGCAGCTTCAAACCGATTCCCCGAAGAAGGTGATTTTTATACAAGACTTCCGTGCAGTTTGCGGCTTTGATCAAATTTTAATGCATTGTGGAATTGCGCAGGACCTGAAGCTTCTGTAGGAAGCCTTTGAAAGGACTTATTAAGTGAGACTCCATGTCTTTGGCACCCCTGCGTTTTCGAAATAATTCTAAGGTGTGTGAGGTTACTGAAGTCCACTGGTGCTCTCGTGCTGGGAGACTTGCTATCCACCATAGCTGTCCTGATTCGTTCGTGACACTTCAGGCCCTATCAGACAGCACAGTGTGCAAAGCTGTCAATGCCATTCTAAATCTGACGTCAGTCTGTTTCATTTTCAGCATCAGGCTGCACTAACACAAATAAAATGTGTTTATTCATTTTAAAATGTAAAACCTTTTAACTACTGAAGCTGAATGGCACATCATCAGGGACCAACTTCAGTTTTGTCGTATTTAATACTCTTTATGATCTCATTTTTACTGTTGTGACCACTAGGAGGTGTTGCAGCACCCCAATCCTCAGACAAACCTCACAGACACCAGTTAGTTCCGGTATAAGTAAAAGGTTTATTTACACCAAACACCTCGTACAAAGGCTTCAAAAGCAACATAAACCAACAATTCTTCTTCTTCTTCCACCGGACTCCCAACTCACCTGGACAAGGTCGAGTGGTCTCTTTTATCCTGGACCCGATATTACTTCTTGTGCAAGGGCATAGCCCAATGGAACTACTTCCAGGTCAATCAAAAGTCCCAAATTGTGAATATCATCAGCACCCCCTGGCAGACCCCACAGAACCCAACAGGACTGCCCCATGAGACTACAGATCCCAGCATGCCCTTCGGGAGTCTGTGTTGGCATTCTAATCCAGGGAGGCTGCCACCTAGTGTATTGGGGGAGAGAATATTTACCAGTGCTCATCTCCCCCGGTCCTCCCAGCGGGGTTGCCAGTCTCTGCATGCCATCCATTACCCTGTCCTTTCCAACATCCACCTTATTTACTTTGGCAGGGCTCCCAGCTTGTGTTTTCTATGGCTTTGGTTACCTCATTGCTTCCTAAACTTGGTCCCGGGGACCCACTGTGGCTGCAGGTGTTTGTTCCAACCAGCTTCTGTTTTCAGTTGGACTCCTGGGCTAATTAAGTGAACTGCTATTTCACAGATTCAGTGTTTGGGAACAATATAGAAATTAGAAAACTAAGTTTGGAAAAAAAAAAAAAATAAATAAAATGATCCAAGCAGTTATATGGGAGTAATGTATTTTTTTTCTTTTTAATATTTTCGTCTTGATTTTTATTCTACTTTTCTAGGTGTTCTAATTGTTTAATTAATCCGTTATTTACTAATTAGTCGGTCTGACGCTAAACTAGTTGGAGCCTTTGATTATTCAGTGTTGTTTGCCTGGGTGTCATTAATAAGATACAACGAAGGGGGAAAACTGCACAGTGAAAGGGCAAAATAGAATGAAATCAACAAAAGAGAGTTAAGCATATAAATCGATAGCAAAAGCAGAAATATTTGTAAATGTCTTAAAAATGTAAAAATCGTGCTGCTGTGCTTTTCTGATTGTAGAATAAGAGAAAACAAATCCCAGCTAATTAAATGAGATGAGTGTGATCAGGTGTTGTCAGCCACCGGGGGTCCCCAGGACCGGGTTTGACAACCCCTGGGTTGCTTTATACTCGTCTTCTGCATTACCTGCTGGGACCTGTAGGGGGTGTCAGTGAGCCCCAAACCCCTGGCACATCCAGCCGCACCAACACAGTTTATGTACATTGCAGGCTTCTCCTTTTGACAATCTATGACTTCAACAGCCCGACTCTGACTCTCCCGGGTACGGTGGAGCAGCTCTTTTTCAATCCGGACTTCCTCTCGCCTGTGGCCGGGCTGCCCACCACAACTACAACTCCCATGCAATGTTGGGGGTGTCCAAATGGGTGCCCTGCCAGAGGGATGCTGCCACCCAGCGTATTGGAGGAACACACGGCCAGGAGAGGCAGTCTGCCTCTGTCCTTCTATTATGACAACCTCTAGACCAGGAAAGATATCACTAAACAACCCAGCCATCTGCATCTTTCCATTATATGGGCATCCTGGCCAGGTAAGGAACCATTCATCCCTGCCCAGATGCCAACTATCCCATGTCACCTTTGACTCTGTCCAGATGGAGGAGTCTGCTTGGGAGTTTTCTTCCTTTGTCTCAGACTTTTAGAATTTCACTGACGTCACACAAGCTTCACCTGCCCACTAAAAAGATTTCTGCATTTGTGCGGTTTTAGTGATCATCTGAAAGCTTGTGTTTTTAATGTGTCCATGTTAGTGTGGACTACACCTAAGGCAGGGACGTTGGCTCGTTACGCTCACACCGCACTCTCCATTTACACATCGTGGCCCAGCAGCACCAGCACATGTACAGGCTACACTAAGGCTCTTACTGACACGTCTGAGCGACGGGCAACACGTCAACCTCTGCTGCTGGCACCCGCTGTGAATCCTGCTCCCTAAGGACTCATTCACACTTGTCATGTTTACTAATTGTGCTTCAGTTCTGTATTATGTTAACCCTACATATGATTAGTGGCATCCATGATGAATAAATAAACACAGAAAGCTTTGCACATTTATTTTAGAAATCTCTAGCCTTCCATTTTGACTTTACGGTTTTTGGTTTTGATTTTGGCCATCGCATTTGACCCATTTCTGGCACTCTGACAGCAGAGTCCATTGTTCTGTTTTTGATTCCTTCTTTTCTTAGCCTTTGAGGAGACTAAAATACATTTGTGTCAGGGACACAGCATAACAGACCAGGAGAAGGTGGTCCTGGAAAATGGATGGAGGGCTGAGACATGGCCATTCATTTAGGGAGTGGAAATAATCAGAGGAAGGAAACCAGAAAGCTATGGGGAATAGCAAAGAGCTGCGTCAGCGTGTGTCTGCAAAGGGCGAAAGACAAAGGATGAAAGTGAGCAAAGGTAAGAGATGCAGCACTCTCAGCAGCAATGAAATTTTAAATCTGCTTTGGTGATCCAATCTGTCTCATTAATGTGACAGCGGGGAGTACACGGGGACACGGGGAGAACATGCGGATAAACTTGGGGCCTAAGTGCTATATGGCTGAAGCAGCCCTGGACGGATGTCACATACACGCGCACATCAGACAGTTGATGTGAGAAAAGCAGGAAGCCTGCAAACCAGCAGCACACTGACGCGGAGAGAGCACATGTGGAGATTGAACCGAGATCCCTGCAGCCCAACGCTTAAACACAGAGTGATAGCACAGCCCAACTTAACCAAGGTGGGCATCGCACAGCTAATGGCTCCTCATTTCATTAAATCTTAACAAGAATTTCACGATTCTCAAATTGCAGTTCCCATGTAATATCCTAGCAGCCATGCTGCGGCAGTCTGAAAATCGACCTGTTGTGCTGCTCCATATTAGCGCTTTTTCTTTGTTGAATGATGATGATGTTAACGTGTTCTGGGAATATTCTGGAGGTGGTATCAATATTGCTGTGCTTCACAGTGATTTAAAATGATGTATGGCATATGGCAATAATAATGTGCGTTCATTTCTTTAGTTACACACTTCTGCTCTCGGCTCCAATGGGAATTAGGGGGGAAAAAAATGTAGTCATTTATTTGGAAGGATAAAACATCGAGTGCCACACACGGCACTTCTGCCCACCGCATGTGACTTCTTGCTGTCTTTGAGAAGTCAGGCGTGCCACCTTTCTTGTGTTTGCTTATCGTTGAGCTCCGTCACTTCCACCACAAGTTGTACACACTGTGGTTGTTCTACACCTTAAAAGAGGGCAAAGGTCTGAGAAAGAGAACAGAGAATGTCATCTGTCATTCATCTCAACTGTTGAACCCTGAGCTTGTGTTCTTGTCATACATACTTCGCCAGAGTTGTGTGCTGACTTGTGTCATACGACTGAGCCACCGCGGGACACTTGGGCGGCTTTAAAGTGACCGGTCCACCTAAAGCCCCTGGAACACTACAGGACTTTGAGTCGGAGAGCACGTCACACCTGACGACGGCAGTGGGCTGATTTTGTCTCATTGAGGATGTCGGGTTACACGACTAGGATTACCCACCCGCCTCACGACTTCTCAGTTTCTAGTTTCCAGTGTACCGCCAACTTGCCTTATTCTGGCAGCTGATTAGCGTGCAGCCTGATGCTGCCAGGGGTTCTACGAGTGGCCTCTAGGTGTGGTGTGCTGATCTGCTGTCTCAGCTCATCTTTCACCTTTTCCCATTCTGTCGTGACACGAGAAACATGAGACTTCAGAGAGAACTGCCTGTCTTCTGTGTTTGCGGTCCACTACGCCCGCTTTCTTTCTCCCTTTAAGTCTCACTGTATGCAGAACACTTCATTTGTTGTCGGCGCTCTCACACAGAAGGCCCTGGCCTGTACGACCTAAGACGTCAGGGTGAGTCGCAGGGCGCCGTCACTCACTATGATGGTGGAGGCTGCAACTGAAAATCAGCGGAAGAGTCATGTAGTGTAACCGCACGTCTCAGGATTGTGAGGGGGCAGCCACACAAACAGGGGTCTGAACCTCTACGACTGTGGCTTATGGGAATGAACAATTCAGTTGAACTAAAGTGACTCTGTAACATCCCAATAAATCCTGTAGAATGTGCACTTAGTGTCTTTAGAGCCAGTTTTAATTCCCACTTTATCACTTTTATTTTTTGATCGATGGTATTGATGAAATTAAGAAAACCCTTTAGACGGAGACGTCCTCTGATACAGCAGCCTCGTTTGGTGCGTTAAAGACCCACAAAGCGACTGCTCCCTTTTCTTTGCCTTGACCCCATGTCCTGTCGGTCATCCACCAAGAAATGATCAAAAAAATGAAACTCATTCAGTAGGACCTGCAGAGCGTGGATTAAGCGTCTCCTTTGGTGTAAAGCGGCGGCGGCTTCTTTCAGTATAAAGACATGATGTAACTGTGAAGTCCTGTGTTGGAAATAGAAAGGTGTTAACGAGAAACAAACGCATCTCCCTCTCAGCAACGCCCGTGCAAACTCAGGAAAGTCCATTGCGCTTCTGCCTCCTCTGCCTCCTGGCTGATCGCTACATCGTTATCACTTCTGCTCTTGGACAGAATTAATGCAGGCGCGGAGTGGGATGCGGGCCAAGCGGGGGGCTTCCTGGCAGTAGTGCCTACTAACTGAGCTCCACAACTCCACTTTATCGTGTTATTGATGGTTTGGCAACATAAATGTGCAGTGATGCCAATGAAGTTGTTTTTCAAGTTTCACTGTGCCACCTCATCACATATCCCCACTGTGTCTGCGTGGACCCCGACGTTGACACAGAGAATCTCAGGGTGTGAAGTGGTAGACATCCTATCACTGAATGCATCAAACGCAGAACTGTGAGACCCTGTCGCTGGCCTGCCTACCCTGGAATCCCCATCCTCCTGAGTCTGAGCCATTTAAACCTCACTTACCCAGTCCACCCAGCGTCACTCATCAATCCTCTATCTTCCAAAGCCAATTAATCCAGAAAATAAAGAAGGAGCCTAAGTGGGTAGGGGGCAGTTCATGGGGGTTTATTGTTTGTTTGTTTGTTTAATCCTTTTGTTATTGTTTTTTTAAATAAGGGGCAATTACATTTTCACAAGGATAATATGGGTGTTGGTGAACCTTTTTCCTTCAAATGATCATCTACAGACTGCATATTGAGTTACTCAGGTGAATTATATCACATTTATTAGGAGATCAGAAACAATTCATGTTATGTATAATACAAAACTGAGGACATCAAGAAGGGGAAAAATACTTTTCACAGCCCTGTGATTCTCCATATTATGGTATGGATTTTATTTTGGGTTTGTTTTGCCTTTGTTGTATTTATGTGCTGTCGTGATTCTCAGTTAGTGTATATCACATTTTTCATTTAGGTTTCCAGATGTTTCTCTGTTATCTGCCCTGCCTCCCTTATGTCGAACCCAAGGTGGTGGGTCCACTTGATTAGGCAGTGGAGGTGTGGCTCCAGAGAGTATTTCAACTGACAGGCCAGTCAGTCTGAAGCCTGCCTCAGTATTTTATTCTCTTTAGTTTTTCTGCTTCTGTTCATTTTGTGCTTTCTCTGTGGATTTTCTGGCGTTGGATCTGCTGCTTCGTCTGCAGCTCCTGTTCCTCTGGGATTTTGGACAGGATTAGTTTTCTTTAGGCTTTACTCTTTGGCCAAAACCTGTCCTTGAGTTCTTTTGAATTATGTAATTAATAAGTTAGTAGTTAAGGAATTTGCTGTCCTTGGGACCAGTGGTTTCACGGTTTACCCACACATCTTTTGAGGCCATTTGGTATTTAGAAGGCCTAGCGCCATTTTTGGGCCTGTAAAGGCAGGAAACGTGCAATTTGAGTTGGGGTTAGACTGCCTTGGGGTGAGGCCAGCTCAGGAAAGGTGGCAGGTCTGGCTGTTTTGTTTGGTTATCTGATGCCCATTGCACCAGTTAGGAACCCTTTTTTTTGTATGGCTGTCATGTCATTGGCATGCAAGGATAAAGGGAAGCGTGCAGTATGTGACGCCACTTATGTGATGGCATAAAGGTCAGCACCATCCACTGCCTGCTTATCCAAGACTTCATATACAGTATGTCCAAACTAGACTTGGCATGCACATTAGTGTTTCTCTCTCGTGTTTTGATTGTCACCTTTGTTAGGATTTCAGTCTTTGGTTAAATCTTAGGTTTTGGTTATTAAATGTTCTAACCTTAATAGCTTCAACTATTAACATAATTTCCAGTTACGTTTTCATCTCCTGTCCCTTAAAGAAGAATAATGTGGCATTTTAACCATCAGGTTTTCATATGCCTGTGTCCTATTTTTGCACTTTTGGATGAGTTTATGGCCGTCACCTCATCATGACCTGGTTGTTTGTTCTTTAGCGGGAAGTGCCATCTAGTGCTTGTTGTGCATGCTGGTGGCCATATTGCTTATTCTAACCGTGTCTGTTGCCAGCCCCATGAATCGACTTCACTGTCAATGCATATTCCGTTTAACATGGTGATGGCACCTGTGTGTTGGATTCCATTGCCGTGATGTGCCCTGCAATTTTCATTTATTCTGATGGTTTCTTGGTCTCTCACATTTTTTGAAAATCATTTCCAGAATTCTGACGACCAAGAAATCTTTTGGTTAAATTCATTTTGTAATCTCAATGCATGAAAATGTTCTTGAAACCTAGTTGTGTTCTCTTGCAATGCTGTTTTGTTTTTTTCATAGGCAGTCCCACCATTTTTGTTGACAGTTGTTATGTCATTACAACCCATGACATCATTATTGCAGTGCTATAAGGTCAGAGTCTTACACTCTCTGCTCTAGTCAGTTGTCACTCACACACACTTTGGGGACAACTTAAAGGATCTGGTAAGGTATGTAGAGACCTGTTTCAAGAGGAGGGCCAATTAAGTCTTGGTCAGGTTTTTGTTTCACCTCCTTTTGGGATGCAGAATCTAATATTTGAGTATTAGCATTGGTGGGCAGGCTGACATTGTTATAGTGATGGATCCTTGAAGGGCAATTTTGAGTATTTAGAGTATTTTACCCCATCTTGAGAGTGTGTAAACCTTGAAACTTGCTCTTTGACTTTGGGGCCAGGCTACTTGGGGTGAGGCCTGTTAATAATTGGCAGACCAGCAAGATCTTTTTTGTTTATTCCTTTTTGATTGTTTTGTGTTGCAGATATTATAGCAGTCTCCACTTTTTGGGTTACACAGTCTAATGAAACATTGGCATTGGTGGGCAGACCAACATTGAGAGAGAGAGACTGCTTTGTGGAAAGGACCAACTTGTTATGCTTGCCCTTTTTGATTTTTGTGAAGAATGGTTCTGCTCACCCATGTGGGACCCAGAATGTCTATGCTACCCTTCTGCTCAGTGAATGAGCACCATGTCTTCCATGACGGCCTCATTCCAGCCTCTCTTATCTCTGACTCTGATGGGAGTGACACACGTTTTTAAAAATGGACAGGCAGGTGGTTCAGACAGTAAAGCAACTCTTCTGTGCCACCCTCATGTCTTGCACCATTCAAGGTAACAACCACCAGAAACCCATTTTTAGCAATGCGTTGCCACACAATGGCATGCAGTGGGCGCCTCTAGACTTGTTAGCGACGTGTGCTGCTGTCAGCCGCCATTTCTGTCCAGATGCGCGTTTGACGTTCCTTAAACGGCCACGTCTCACAGTGACTGTTATCGAAAAAATGTACAAGTTTATAATGCTGTTAATGCTGCACACAAATGCGAGCGTGCAGTGGCAGTACACTTGACGACAGGCATTGTCTCCAGTAGACTCCACGCCCGCTGAGGAGTATTTTAAATAAATCCTCTATCATGAATGAGCGGAGTGACACTGATTAATGTAACACTCGGGATGAATGAGAAAACCTCATTTAAAATCTGTGTCAATGCCATGGCGTCAGCTTCCTCTTTCAGTGCCGTCGCCGCCTTGGCAGATGCAAACCCAAAGCAGATCGCATTCATTTTCCGCTAATATCACAGCTAACATATTAGCATGGGCTTATTTTCTCCTGGATGAAGTGGCATTAAGTCCGCCTCGGGGGTGCATTGCCAGTGGGGCCCAGTTGGCTATTTGTTATGTCGTAATCTTCCCCTCTTGTTACACTTTAAGATGGCCACTCCGGTCCCCTATTGAGGCAATTTTCTCTTCAAGTATCCTCGTCAGGCCTAAAATAAGAAGTGATAGCAGCACCAACTCAAAAAGTGGTTTAGTGAGGTGTGAAGTGAGCGTTGGGGTGGCTCTGGTTCTGAGGCCTTTTGTTTTCGTTCTTTGTCAACTCTTTAAAAATAAATGTGTAAAATGTGCAGGGCAGCACGGTGGTACAGTGTTTACTGCCTCCTGAGAAACGGGTTCAAATCTCGAGCCGGGTATCGTCTCTCTGGAGTGTCTGCATGGCTCTGCTCCAGTAATTCTGAGTCTCATCCTGAAGACGTGAAGGTTAACTAATTAGACTGCTGCCAACGAGTGTGCCCCGTCCAAGGCTGGCTCCTGTTCTGAGCTCAGTGTTGTAAGGGTGGGCTCCTGTGCCACTGTGACCCCCGCCTGGTCCAAGTGAGCTTGGATGAAATTAATAGGAAGGGCCATCCTCAGTGGTGCTGTCATGGCTCCATTGCCACTGGACATTCCCAGCCCCCTCGTGAGTCTCCTTTCAGATGTGTCTCATCGCTTTGTTAATCTTTATTTCTACAGGTCTTCAGACTTCTCTCTCGTCTTTCTTGGTGGTGGAAGGTTTACAGGTTCCATTGTAACTGAAACATGCTGTGTGAATATCTCAAGCTCTTCTTAAAAGGGGCAGACATAAAGGATCAACGTCTGACCTGAAGGGCCTGTTAGAGACGCGTTTTCTTGTTGTCTGTACCTGCTTCATGATTGTGCCCTGCGGTGGGCTGGCATGATGCCCAGGGTTGGATTCTTACCTGCACCCAATACTTTAGGTTTCTAATGGATAAAGCCGGTCCTTTCTATCTATCTGTCTATTATATAGTGCCTTTCATATCTGTCTGTCGTGCGAGGTATTAACGTTGGATTCCGATAAATGCTGGGGCATCAGCAGGATCATCCTGTTTAATCAAGCAAACACAACCCAACTTAAACAGCACTCGATGGTACATATAAACCAAATTAATAGTCGTTTCACCAGTCTTGCAGCATCTTTCAAACTTGGATTGGAGGTCCGTCTTTGTCAGGCACCAGTCCACAATGGCATGCCACCTTCTGTGTGCGTCTCAAATATATAGCCCACCGACTGGAAGGGGCAGATTCAGCTGGGCATCTTCTGGGTGCTGTGGGGACAGGAAGAGATGATACCATTGATGACCATTGCTTGGTGAGCCTCCATCTTCAGTGTGTCTTGTGCAGTGTGGCACAGTCATTGAGGGTTTGGACTTCAAACTCTGCAGTTGTGGGTTCAGATGTGCCACTGACACTGTGTGACCCTGAGCCTGTCACTTCATCTGCCTGTGCTCCAGTTGGAAAAAGAAAAATACATAATGTAAGTCATCTGAGATAAAGGTGCCAGCCAAATGAGTAAATATTTTTATGATAATTATTATTGTTATTATTATATGTGTTACAATCATCAAAGGCTTTTAGAGGTCTTCTTGAGAAGGCTGTTCTTGCCAAGTTCTGGTGGCATCAGGACTTTGCTGAGCACCCTCCATCGCAGGCTGCATTCGCTCTGGCCCCCTCTCTCTTCCATATACAGCCCCTTGGAGTCGCTCCACTTGTCTTATGAAGCGCGTTTCTAATCTCTTTGGCACAGTATAGCACCTTTCACGCCTCAGATGCCCGTCTCCTAATCGTTCACTACAGGTGTGTCAGAGCAGCTCCAGCCCGTTGATGTGCTGCTGTATCTCCTGATGGCCAATGCCAGCGCCTCCCCAAAGTCCTGTCTGCCCCGCACCTCAAAGCAGTGGCCGCATCAGAAGAATCGAGTTGACAGGAAACTGCATTGGATGTTGTGTCTCAAAACGGAAAGTCAGCTGGGAGCACAGAGGTATTAATTATCCTGCTTATTTTATTGATCAGATTATATTAATTAACACAGAAAAATATTAAATGGAAAGCTGCTATCTACAGTCATTTATTATGATTACACTGGCATGAGAAAAAAACAAGCGTCATGTATCAGTAAGAGCAGAGTCTTAATGAAGAAAAGGCGTCTGTAATCGGCCTGAAGGTCAGCAGCACATCTGAGAGGACGGCACACACATGGAGGGGTCCGGGGACGATAACCTGGGCACAGGCGAGTGGGAACTCTGAGGTCACTCACTCCTCCTGCTTTGTGCGTTGGGATGTGGAGTGCAGTGGGCTTTATATGGCATCATTAGCAAGGACATTAGAGAAGGCTGGCTAGACAGTTGATGATATGTAGCGCCTTTGACATCACTAATGGGCTCTGGTGCCCATGTAAGAGTTACTTCTGACTCCATGTCATATGAGCCCTGGCTTCATTGGGTTTGGCATCAGGGTTACAGACAACATTGTCGTCATCTTCATCATCTTGCCTGTTTAAACACCCCCACAATAAGCAGGCTGTTAACTAAGAGTTCATCAGAGGGCCTCCTCGCCCCAGAACATACAAAGTCTGATGTAGCTGGTGCAGATGTCCAGTGTGAAAGGCACTATATAAAATCAGGAGGTCCAGGCTTCCATCACTTTTTCACTAAATGGCCTTCAGGTAATCCCTTCAGCAGCCTTTAGGCATATTGTATAAACAGAGATGCTTTTGTACTTTATCTGTAATGTGACTAATTGGGTAATGCATACCATGAAAGGCACTATATAGAATCACAAGGCATGTGACCCCAAGGTAATCACTTTACTGGCCTTTACTCAGAAATGCAAACCTGCATGATGTCTACCGTGAAAGGCACTATATACCACCCCACGATTCGGTCTCCGTCACTTGTTCGTTGTGTGACCTTTGACTCAGTAACTTCACCAGTCTTTACTGACACTGTACCGACTGAGGTGCAGTTGTCCTTTATCTGTCATTTTTACAATGAAAGGCACTATATGAAGTCACAAGGTCTAGGTTTCCATTTCAGGCTCACCACATGACCCTGAGAGTCACTTCACCCACCTTAATGTTATTTTAAAAATAAAGACACTTTATCTGTAAGGCAACTTAGGATAATGTGTACTATGAAAGGCACTATATACAAACACAAGGTCCAGATTTTCATCCCATGAGTGACCCTGAGGCAATCACTCTACCAAACTTTAATCAAATTGTTAAAATGCGGACACATCTGTACTTCATCTGAACTGTTACCCTGGATTGCGTTATTTAAGGCACAATATTAAAACCACACAGTTCTGTTTCCACCACTCACAACCTGTGTGACCTTAAGGTATTCACATGGACCCAGTTGTACCTGATCTGAAATGTGACCTGGGGGTCATGTATACTGTGAAAGGCACTATATACTGCACACTCACAAGTTTCAAGCCCCTTCACCCTCTCCCTAGTGGGATGCCCCTCACTCATATCTCAGCCATATTCCTAAAATGACATAACATTATCAAAACTAGTGGACCAGGGTTGTGGGTGTCCAACTGTCTCCTTGGTAGCACCAGTCACAAAGAAGGGAGACAGTCCTGGGTGGGCTTAGGACCCGCTAAGTCTGAGGTTATGAAGGCACTAAAGAATTGAAAGTGTGAGCCTGCACTCAGTGAAGAGCGCTATATAAGCATAAACTGAGTTGAAATGATGGCCGTGCAAGACCCTCGCTCTTCAGTGGACAGTGAACGGAGACTCTGGAAGGTGTCCAGGATCAGGAGATGGAGAAGTTGGAGTCTCAAAGTACAAAAGTTGCAATTGCAGGGAGCTGGAGGAGCTCCAGAGGACGGAGTGGACCGTCTGGACGAGCACCAGTGGGCAGTGACACTCGCAGTCAAAGCCGACAAAATCTGGGTGTGCCACGTAAAGAGTTACTAAGCAACCAATGATGCCACCTGACAGAGTGCAGTGGGATACTGAGCAGTGAAACATGAAGAGTTCAAACCAAGGGGTTGGCATCTCATCCAGGGTTGGTTCCTTCCTTCTACCGGAGTTTCCCAGTTAAGCAGACCTCCTGAAGTTTGGTTTGGTTGTGTTATAAAACAGACTTTAGATGGCTTCAGGGTATTTGTCTGAAGAAATCAAGAACTGCTCTGCCGTGTTTCTTGTGTTTTTTTTTTAAAACATCATTAAGTATTGAGTGAGAAAGCCGGCTGTTTGGGTCATGAAGCCCTGTCCAGTTCCTCATCTTTCTGCCCGTAACCCCAATTAGAGTGGAATGGCACTGACCCTCGACTGGCAGACACCGGAGTGGGCTCATTATTCACGTGTCAACTGGGCGCCTGACATCGCCACACACTAAATTATTCATCCTGTCCACTACTGACCTGTTTGGGATTCATTGTGTGTTCATTTGAGTGAAGCCGAAATATCAAGTCTGTTCAACAAGTGTCGAAGTCTCTCATTTCAAAACTCACCTTGATTGTGGGCGTCTGCCTGCTCCTTGCATGGCATTGTCTTGAATTCGGACACCCAAATCAGGAAGCAGTGGCTTTGTGCCAGGCTCTTTTTCCTGTGGGACGGAGGAGCTCGAGAGTTGATATTTTAAAGAAAGAAAGATGGTCAGATAATGAGGGGTCAGGTGTGGAGATCTGGGAGTGAGGACGTGTGACTGAGGACCTATGAAGTTTGATGGTACTAAACAGCACGGCATGCTTGGTGAAATCCTATAGCCTGTCAGCAGTGATAACAAGGAGAAGGTGAAGAGGGACAGGCTGATGACAGGAACATGACAGGACATAGGGGCTACTGAGAAAGGGACAGGAGACCAAGAAGCCTTGAGGTGAACCCCTGGCCAGGACCTAGGAGCAGTGATACAAATCATGGGCACCCTACAATGCTCCTTAAGAAGTTTAACAGCAGGGCATGAGGCCTCTGTACTACCAGACAACCCTCCATCTCTGCCATCCTCATACACCACTCACAACCAAATACAGGACCCCCTGTCTGAGGTTACCGTGCTGAATTGAGATGAGGGACATGGGAGATGTGGCCACTTGGGGGTTCAAGCAGACTCCATTTTATTTCTTCTCACAGGCTGCTGAGCACGAGATGCTAACATTTGTGTCTTTCTTTCGTTCCTTTCCTCCTCTTGTGCTCCCAGCTCGGACTCTTCTGGGTTAAGTGATGGGTTCCTTTTCAAAGCTACCTTACAGAAGTACAATTC
>JANRMT010062840.1:56558804-56676404 GCA_026402145.1 Polypterus bichir lapradei | reverse complement strand
TTTTAAACCCCTTGGGTGAAAAACCTTAAAATTTAAACCCCCCCCCCCCCACTGGATGGCCCCCCCAAGCGCTCTAGACTACAGCTTCTTTATATCAGCTGACATTTGGCTCTCCGATGGGACTCCCCCAAAACGCATCATTCATTGCCTGACATAGTTGGTATTTATCAGCCACAACACCAGCTCTTTTCACCGCCTTTGAGTGTCCAAATTTGGGCTCTACCATCCAGTGTGCTGGGGTAACACCTGCCCCCAACAGCCAGTCCCCCTTGTCCTTCCAGTGTATCAACCCCGAAAGGGAACAGAAACCACCTTGGCCGGGATACCCACCCATCTGCACTGTCCATCCATTAGTACCTCCAGACCAGTAAATGGACCACCCATCCTTCCAGCAGGCATGCTCATTGTCCATTACTGGGATGCCAGTCCTTCCATGCCTTCCATTACATAGAGAATTTCATGTCATGGCCCTGTGGCTTTATGTTTTGTGCTGCTGCTGTAGGCTATATGTAGAGTTCCATGCCTTCTGTGTCATCTCCGTTGATATTTTTTGTAATTGGCCATTCTGAAGTCTGCTTGTTTCAATTCAGGAGGCTATCCTGGCAGCAGTAGGTGCAAACAGAATAGGACAGGGCACCAGAGGTTTATAATCATCACTGGCTTATGGTTAGGGCTGAGTCATCATGTGAATATCACAAATGATTTTTCATGTCAAATCCTCAAATTTTAAAAAAGCGTTTCATATGAGTTATAGGGGCGACCCAGCAGTTACATAACCCAGCAAGTGGCACGCCGAGTCAGTGCCCTCCTCTAGCTTTATGTTCTTATGGAGCTCAGGCAGGCGAGCGCAGTGTGACTGTCGTTGTGCTGGTCCCTGTGAGTTACTGTGCCTAAGGAGATCAGCCCACACAGCCAATTAGCAGCTGTTTTGGAGAAAAAGACAAAAGAAGGCATCTGTGCTTCAAGTTTAGGTAATGAATATTCACCAAGCACCTCAGCGCACCAGCTGCAATGAAGAGCCACGTTTCAGGAAGGACAAGAGCTGACATTTATGGGGAGGTCTCTGGGCTCTGGTGTCCTCCTTTGTGTTGTCCAGGAGATCATTCTGTTCCAACCAATATCAAACCCATTTCATCCAGCCTAGGAACCAACCAAGAGGGCTTGGACACAAGGCAGGCATCACGTTCTGACACCATAGTGAAGCCTGGCACTTACCAGAGCTCTATGAAGAAGCCAGGGTGAGACTGCATCCTTCTTAGGTTCCAAAAACCAATCATCTACTGGGCTGGCAAGGTAGGATCCAGCAGAGTTTTTACACACAACAAAAGAAAATGTGCAGTCCAATAGTGTTTGTAAAGAATAAAGAACAAATGTCACTAGAGGGGAAATGACGTCAAAGATACAGAGAGAGTGACACAGAATCTTTATTAAATGAAAGACTTATCATAAAAGTGCTCTGTAAGAATACAAAGCACCATAGAACACAGAAGGTATTAGGATGTGCCCAAAGAAATATGGCAATCCAATGAAACCAAAGTCTCAATACACAAACCAAAACTAAGCTAAGAACAGAACACGAGGTCAAAAACCAAAATAAACATAGAAGATCACAGGAACTCGCCACTCTATAGTGCCACCAAAAACTGAATGATCCTCCGGATTTATAGGGCAGAGGGCAGTTCCCAGGGGTGATGAGCAGGTGGTCTTGCCTTTTGGGGGCCACTTATAAAACATATGAAAACACAACAGGGTCATAGAAAACAAAATAGACAATAAACAAAAGAAACATTAACAAAGCTGCAACTCAAAACTGAACAAAAATACAGAAAACGAGACCTTGAACCCCTGCCAGCAGATGAGCCCTGATAAGATGTGACACTTTCTTCTTGTGTCAAGGGCACAATTTGTTTCGCCAGTTCTTTTTGTGAACTGAAACGCAAAGTTTGCGTGCAGGTTATTGAAAATGTACACATTTCTGTGTCGCCTTCTTATTTAAGTTAACATGTTAGCAAATTGGGCAGCATACTACCAGAACAACTTCAAGATTCATCTGACAGCTCAACAAATGTCTTCATGTGACAGAAAACAAGTTTTCTGTTTGTTTTGTTTTGCTTTTTTTTTCTTTCTAGAGTTTGTCATTTTCTTGAATTGAAATTTCCAGTGAAACAAAGAGTTTGAACAATGGTATTAAAAATGTGCAAATTTCTGCACCACCTCGTTGTTTAAATTAATAGACGCGCGACATACATGGCATTAATGCATGTCAGCGCTTCCAGACGGGAGCCCAGTGCCTTTCTTGTTGTGTCAGTGGCATCAACTTTACTGAAGCATTTTTTTCACTCTTTTTTTTGTGTCACGTGAAACACCAAGTTTTACTACAAATTCAACTTAGCGTGAATCATTTTTGTTCGTCACAAAATAAAAAATCAGGAGTGCTCTCCCCTCGACTCTCTTGTATACTCAGATATGGAGTAGGATTGTATTTTTATATTGTGTTCATTAAAGAACCATCAACCACAAATCAGATTAATAATATATTGAACAATTATTATAAGTAATGTTGAATAAAGTACCACTTCCAGTTAGTGGAAATAGCCCAAAAGTTGATAGAAATCTAGGTTTTGTACCTAATACTTGCCTAAGTGAAAGCGCACTCAAGGTATCGTGTTCACACACACACACAGACATCGTTCCAAAAATGGTATTTTCAGACTCAGCGAGGTCTAAAACTTCAAGATTCTTCAAGATCTGGAAATCAAATTTCTGGACGATTATAATAGTTTCCCTATACTGTACTTCATATATGAGAAAGTAAAAAGGGATTCTTTTGTGTGTTGTCACAATTTTTGCTTTCTCATGTTAAGCTTCAGTTACGTTCTACGTGTGGTGTATTTTAATAAACTTGCAGTTATGAGATACAAATTTTGGTTTATGTTATTTTATGTTGTATTTTTTGTTGCTTATCTCAATCGGCACTCCTTTTGGGGGTTTTTTGGGATCGCAGAATCTACTTTTGACATTTATTTTGGAATTACCCATCTATTTTAATTGTTGCATATTATTTTGGGCTGTTGTGATTTGTCATTTTTTTCGCCGCCATTTTGGGCACCAGTCATCAGGGGCGTGTCAGAACATAACATACAAGGTCATGACCTTCAGAGGACACGCCCCTTTAAACTGGGTGTGGCTTCCTAATGACAAGTACTCAAAACAACACTAAAACAAAATGGCATTAGAAGTGCCACAAAATAAAATAACAAAACACTAAGACATCAACACCATAAATGGAATCTTTGAACATGAAAATGCTAATTTTCTGCAACCAACCGAAAGAAATGATGCAAACAAAATAGTCAAGTCTGAGTGTGATCATAACACAGTACATCAACTCATGACAGATAAATGGCTCTTTGACACCTGACCCATCCTGCCCAGTCTGCCCACTCCCAGCTGGCCACAGGCACCCATGTCAGGAGCCCCCAACGACTTGTGAGCGGCCACTCCTCGTGCTCTCGACAAATTGCAAACGTTTTATCTTCTGTAAGTCGCTCCTGCCTCCTGCCTGCACAGGTCCGTTTCCTCCAGTCGTTTAACGCAGACCCCCAAGGCCAACCACTCAGACATTTTACTCTTCCCATTTCCTTTTTCTAATGCGGTGACCAGGACTGACCCCAGAGTCCCCCCAGTGGGACGTCACCAGTGCATTAAGCAGCCTTGGCATCACTCGCACTGATTGATGGTCCTCTGGAGTTCTGGAGATGGAGCTCAGTGTTCTATTAGCCTCCTTTTATCGACTTTCCATGCTGCCTGCCAGAGGAGAAGCACGACTCCATTGCAAGCCCCAAGGACCTTTCTTTTTTCTCTTTTTTTGTTTTTTTTTTTTTTTCCCAAATGGAGCAGCCAGAAGTTCAGTTCCATTTACTCCTTAAGTAAAGTCGGCTTAATTACATCCCACATGCTTGATCTTACAAGTACGAATGCTACATCCATCTTGATTGTGACTTTTTTTTTTTGTTCTTTGGTTCTTTGCACAGATGCCGGTTCAATTGGCAGCTCAGTCACCCTGCGTGTGGTGCTTGCATGTTCTCCCTGTGCCCCCACATCCCAAAGATAAGCTTGAGAGAAAGTGAATGAGTTTTAGGATGGAGTGGCATCCCATCCTGGCTTGGTTCTTGACATTACTGGGAGGCACTTGACAACACCAGCAACCCTAAACTGGCTCAGCAGGTTTGAGAATGTTATGATGTGTCACTACATACACACATGCAGTGCGTGGATAGTCAAGTGACCTTCAGTGGTATGTCAAGCTGATGCCAACCCCAGGGTGGTCACTTGTCCTGCATTTGAAGCTGGCTAACCATGACAAGAGATGGATGGAGGTTTTCTTGCCACTTCTGAAACACAGGGGGTTGCTGTGTGGATTTGCACTTTGAGAATGGAGCTGTGTTAACGATGATGTGCATCCCATTGTGTCCAAGTGGGTTAAACAGGTTCAAGAGATGGGCGAGGGCTTTTGGCACCTGTAGAGTTTGTTCTGTCAGTAGGACTCGCTGTGCAGAGTTTGCGTGTGCTCCATGTGCCCTTGGGTGCTTTTCTTCAGGTAGCCCACTTCACTTCCACATCACAAAGGCGTGCAGCTTACAGGGTGGCAAGGCCCTTATTGGCACATGTGCAGAGCCCTCTCATGTGTAAATGAACTTGCTCAACCTTGACACTCTGTGACACCATGACCAGTGAGTGCAAGTCCCTGACCTCAAAACTCTTGCCTTTCTTACCTTGAAACACTGAGCACATCCCCTCTAGTGTCTCGACTCTCTGACTAGCAGATACGTCGTCCTCTGGGGTCTCACTTCTGTCCCTGAGCACTATCCAGACTACGTTGCCCTCTAGTGTCTAAACTCTTATTGGTTTGCAGGCTCCTTATTGTCATGTGTTCATAGTCCGGTGAAATTCTGACTTGCACGTGCTAATCAGTGTTCCATACCTTACAATCTCCTGCGCCATGATTAGTGAGTAGAAGTAGCTTAACTGGAAACTGCTTTGGTCCTTATCTGAAATAGTAACCTTACCTTGAAACAATGGGAACCCTGGACACTGCTGTAGGTTTATAGGTTCATAGGGTCCTCCTTGTTATGTGTACAGGGTCCGGTGAAATCCTTACTTGCATTTGCTAATCAATGTGTAACATGTTGCCCCTCTCTGGAGCCGTGATGAGTCAGTAGAGCTACCTGACATTGAGGCTTCTGCCTTCCTTACCTGACATCACCCTCATTGGCTTGTGTATTTAGTGCAGTGCATGTGTGTTAATCAACATGCCTCACCTTGACACTCCCTGGCGCCATCATTGGTGTGTAGAAGTGTCTAAACTTGGGACTTCTCGATATATGTATGTATTTACAAACTTCTGTTCACTGGATATGCCTTTCATCTCCCTCTCTCTTTGTGCATTTCATTGTTGGACATTCCAGTCCTGATCTGGACAGCAGTCGACACAACATATGGATGGAGGGCACATGCTTAACTGCCTTATGCTGGCCACGTGCCTTTGTTCATTGGACATCTGACAACATGATGCACGGGCACGGGCACCAGATGGTCAAATATTTAATCATTTCACATACATGCTTTATACATACGAGGAACGTTCAAAAAGTTTCCGCACTTTCATATTTTTGTTGGAGACGGTGAAGGTGGGAGGAGTAGTAATTGGGCATTAAAAAGATGGTACAACGCTGGGAAAATTGCATTGCAAAGGAAGGTCACTATGTAGAAAAGTGATGTACAATTTATTTCTGAAATTCTTAATAAATAGTGCAGAACCTTTTTGAACATCCATCGTACATATATTTATACATATCTATAACTATATATATATAAAATCCAGCGTATGTCTGTATGTTTTCCGCATTTCACGAGAGAACTACTTAACTACTTAAATTTGCTTGAACATTACGGTTGATTTTGTGACTTCTCTCATTGTGCCATGTATCATAGTTTGCTTGCAGTAGCAGTTTATTTGTACGAATCCGAGAGAGTGGCTGTGGGCCGAGGGGATGGGGTAGTGGGCTCTCCTCACTCGTGCTCCCACCTCGGGGTGTCTACCTTACCTCTGCTTAGCTAGCGAACAAAATAACCACTTAACGGACTTAGATCAGGTTTTTTTCTAGAATTTGCTTGAATATTCCAGTTGATTTTGTGACTTCTGTCATCGCACTAAGACTCAGAGTTCGCTTACAGGACTGATTTATTCACGCTAATCCGAGACACAGGCTGTGGGCCGAGGGGAGGGAGAAGCGTAACGTCAGGAGTGGAGAGCCGGGTGGGACCCTACTCACTGTCCTGTTGCACTACTATGTGGGCGGAGCCGTGGGGGACAGCTAGTATACACTTATATATATATATATAGAGAGAGAGAGAAATGCACAAATTATTCGTTCATTTGGTCCGTCTGACTAAGCTGATTGATCAGTTTGTCAAAGGTATTAAAGGGGAGCATTTGAACAAGAAAGTGAATCACATACCGGACAATGATGAGTCTCTAAATCCGAACAAGGGGTAACCCCAGTCGCCTTCAAAGACAGGAAGTGTTCATAACGATACGAATGATGCTTGCACAGTGGGGGCCCATCTACCACCGGAGGTAGTCCAAAAGTAGGCAGGAGGCAAGAAAGACACCCCAAAATGATGGAATCTGAGAAGCAAGCTTTATGGGAATGCCAACGAGAGGGGAAGCGGCAGGCAAGAAAGGCTGAGAGACACAAGGGCACCAAAGAAATGTGTCGGAGGAATGCTGAGGGTGCACGTAAGTTGAGACATATCAAATATTTGAACATGTACTCTTATTACCAGTCGTTGACAGATATACAGTATAAGTACTGTAGTGGACAATGTGGGTGTTTTCCAAGCACAACACCATATTCTTCTTCTTGTTCCTTTTTGTCTTCCGCTCTTCTCCAGGTAAGTTGTGCCCTACACCACTTCTGACTCGGGACTCGCCTGGCTGCTTTTAAAGTCTTGAGGTACGTCAGAGCACTTCTAGGACAGATGGAGTTCAGAGATAGCAGGGACTTAACAGGGCTGCTCATTCCGACTACTGTACATATCCCATGGTGCCCTGTGGGTGTCCAAACAGGGGCAGTGCAATGTGTGCTGGAGGAATATATGTCTCCTGCTGTCCTTCCATTATTGTTCCCAACCAAGGAAGGTACCATTCATGCCCCTTTATGACTGTATATACTGCATTAGAACAATGGATCATTTTGACAAGAACAGGCCATCCATTACAATAATTACATACCATGTTCACAATCCCTGTATGCGGTACCTTCTGTACAGCCCTGGCTTGATTTACGGTGGGCGCTCTTAACAGAGAGCCTCATAAAGCAGTGCAGCGGAGGTCCATTGACTATCCATGAAAACAAAAGGAATAAATGTGGTCAGTTTTAATAAAATACAAGATCACGACAGCAATGTCCTTAACAGCGCAGCTTGTTATGAAGATGTCGGCACAAATGGGTTATGAAACAGATGGCCTGTAGGAAAGCTGGAACGCCAGCACCCAGGGATCCACATTTGTCTAATGGCAAAGCAGTCCAACATCAGCAGCAAAATGTAATTTTAGAGCAATGGCTCGTCGCAGCCAAGTGCAATTTTCAGGTTCAAATAGCCGCACATTCTGCCGACTACACACGAGATTCATTAAAACACTGATTCCATTTCAATTCAGACTATGAGGATGGCAGAGAAATTCATCTTTGCACCTTTTCATTCTGGCAGAAGGAATCACACTCTGTATTCCTCGTGGACCCCCCTGTGTAATGGCATTGGACGACACAACAAAATTTAATAAAGTGTCCTTAGTTGCAAAAGCAAATTGAAGTTTCTATAGCGCCTTTCCGCTGTGAGTGCCACCAAGCTTAAGGTGCTCCATAAGTAGCGACCTGTCGGACAGGCCATTAGCACTGGGAGGTCCTTTCTGCGTCAAGGGCTGTCATGATGAGGTTGGTGCTACGCCCTTTTTGTCCATTTTTGGTTTTCCTCTCTCTAAGTTGATTTTAGTCTTTCAATCAGGACTAAGGGGGGGATTTCCCAGTTACCAGCAGTTACCACCAGTTATGATTATGGCAGCCAGCTGAGGACTAAGAGGAAGGCCAACTGGAGGTGGTGTGTCTGTGCTCAGGAGTTCACTTGGTGGGACTGTGGGGGGGTCTGGGGCACTCAAAACAGTGGAGGCCTGAGCTTCATTCTTTGTCCCCAGTCACACTCACTTGCTGTTTAAGCGATGGACTTCTGCCTGCCTACTGGTAACCTCAACGGTGAAGCCATCGGCTCTCATGCCCCATATGTTTATGGGGTTCATTTTTAACACTAAAATCCAAAATGAGGATCCACATTGGCTCGAAGACTTTAAAATCATGTCTCCTGCCTGCGTTTGTGGCTTTCTCTTGCACCTTTCCATGCTCTTCACCATTTTGATAAATGGTGAGTGGAAACATTTAACTGCTTTGGAAGGTGCTATATACAGTGGCAAGAACGGGTATGTGAACCCTTAGGAAAGATAAAATGTGGTCTGTGCCTACCCGCATTTATCAAGTGTCTCCGAATATGAAAACAGTCCAAACTGCCCCCAGAATCTCAGTGATCGGGTTGGAATAAATGTCACTGCTAAACTCAGGAGATGTCCTAACATCCCAGGAGCTGCCAGAAGATGGCATTTAGGCTGAGATCGGGAAAAGCGGAATGATTTGGAAACGCTGGACTATAGTGAACTCATAAAAAATATCAGTCTGTAAGGGTGCGTGAACACTGTGTACGCCAAGAAGCCACTTGCTGTCGACCTAAATGAAAGGGTGGGTAGCCTTACGACAAGGCAGCTTGGCAGACACCATGATCTTGGCTACGTCACAACGAGTGTTTCTCAAATTTTGCACAAAGCTTTGAACGCACTTGAATCCTGTGAGTTTGCACTTTTGAGAAATTCTTCATTTCCACTGGAATTTATTTCGAGCCGCTCAGTGGCATTCAGATGGCAACCCAGGCATGGCGTCTATTCTCGTCTTTAGACGTTGATGCAGAGCCTCGCGCTTTTGTTTTATTTTCATGCAAATCTGCTTTTGCCTTTTCTTCATGGTGTTTTGTTTGCTGTTGCTTTAGCTGACTGCCCACATGCATTCCTCTTGTTTGTGTGAATTTCAATTGTTTGACTTCATATTAGTATTCTGTGATGCTCTCCGAGAGGTTGGGTGACTAGTTAAGTGAAAGGCACTATAAACGTGAAACAAATTTATTATGGCCAATGAGGATTCATTTGAGGCCCGCGTCATTGCTGAGCAAAAGGCACTGTAAAGATTAGTAAATGTTCTTTTGGCTTGAATTATTGGCAACTAGTACTCATTTGTAATGGCTAAGTGAAAGGCACTGTAAGCATCAAAAAGTGTTTTCTGACTGTAATTATAACCAATGAGAAATAATCTGATGTCCTGCAGTTGGTCAGTGAAAGGCACTATAAAGATCAATACATTTATTTGGCTGTAATTTTGTTTGATGAGTAATTTGAGGTCCTGTAATTGCTAAATGAAAGGCACTATAAAGATGTATAAATGTTTTTTGGCTGTAATTATTGTTAACGAGTATTAATATGTAATTGTCAAGTGAAAGGTGCTATGAAGATCTGGCTGTAATTGATTGGTTGATGATTGATATCAGGCCCCCGAGTTGGATGGATGGATAGATAGATGTTGACATTGCAGGTGACCCCTGAGACGTGGTCACATTTGTCATTTTAGTCAATATGTTGAATTACATTTGGCCCTTGAAGTGAAATGAACGCAGATCAGCGGTGCCAGGGATTTTATGGCCCCCTCTCAGCCCTCAGCCATCCCCCTGCCTCTTGTCTGAGTTTGTCTCCGAGTCTCCATCATCAGGGTCTTACCAGCCCCCCCACTCACAGCATTTCAAACGAAGAGCACATTCACAGATGAACAGTGAAAGGCGTTGAAAATCGTACATTTCCGACATCTTTTGCTCCATTGAGTTTATTTCAGTTTATGTGCGGCACTTAAGGGAGCAGCATGGCCTTCCTCCCGTCGTGATTACGGTGGTAATGTGTGGCAGACATAAACCAACAGAAATGTGTTCACTTTACAGTTAAAAAAAGAAAAAAAGATGCAAAAGTGTCATCTTTAAAATTGGGCTCACAGTCAATTGAACCCGCTCATCAGGCAAATGGCCTACGTTAGGCGCAGCGCGGCCCTCTGAGAGATTACTTCAGCTCCATTTGAGGGGAGAGCAGGGGGCCACGTTTTGGGGGAAATGAAGATGGAGAGGAGCTCCTCTTACTGCCCAGCTCCTCATTGCCTCTCATGTCGGGCAGGAAGCACCAGCTCACCACGGTGTGTCCTGTATGGGGTTTCTCGGACCCCAACACATTAGACACAGCTACATATCCCACAAGTCCCAGGTTCAAGTAACTTTTCATCTTAATTCTTGTTCCTCAATACTTTCTTTTCTTTCTCCTCCACTTTGTCCTTCCTGCACTGCCGACTGCAGCAGAGAGGCCCTTTGGTGCAGCAGTTCCTTGGCTTTGCTGATGCTGAGTTGCTGACATTTCTCCATCTGACTCCTCTCCCCTCGTCTACACACCCCAGATCGTCTGCATGTGACGTGACCTGCTGTGAACAGGGAAGGTGACGTCGTCCTCAGAGTGCTGCCAGCTTTGTCAGGCCTTGTGGAGCAGACAGACCAGCCTCTATCTGACAGGTCAACTGCAGAGGGTCCAAATGGTCTTTCACAAGAAGACTCCAGCCCCCTGAGGGTCTTTGTGGTGTTGGCTATAAGTCTGTAGTCATCAGGTGGAGAGGCACAGGATTTACATGTATATGTGTTTATGTAGCGCTCTCTTATCCTAAGGGGTCCTCCACATAATCGGCTCAGAGCATTCACTTTGTCCCCCTTCTATTGCAGAGCGTTAGCCCCCGATTGCTTCAGTGCAGTGATGTCCACTCCAAACATCATTCCTGTTGTTCTGAAGGAGTTTCTTTGTTGGCCTGAATGGCCCCGGCTCATCAAAATGGCTCTAATGTTCCTTCTTGGTCTTGATATAAATGTAGTATTATTATTATTATTATTATTCTGTAGCAGCAGCCCAGGGGTCTTGAGGAGTCCCGTGATCTCACCCTGGCAGAGCCTCATTCAGCCCCTAACCCTAGAGTGGCGGCCTGAGCACAACAAGCTTGCCACCCTAACCTTTGTGATTCTTTGCCATGCTGATGTCTCATTCTGGTACCATGAAAGATCATCATTGTCCCCATTTCTGATGGCCGTCTACACTTTTATGCAAATCCTGGTTTGTCACTTGCAGTTTCTTTTCCAATACGCCGTAAGACGCTAAATCTTTTGTTACTGAAATGTAATGGAGAACGTGCCCCTTCATGTGCCCCGCACAGTGGCAGTCTACCTCGCCGTATGAGTGGGGTGGGCCAGACGTTAGCCGGCATTCAGATTGCGCCGTTTATTTCCCGATTGTTGTGCTCTCATCATCTGTGCAGATTGTGCTCTTAACTGGCTTCCCGGGTCCTTCTTGAAGAAGCCATTTCATGTTCAACCTCCCTTAAATGATCATAAGCAGTGTCTGAAATTCACAAAGAATGGCACGCATTCTGTCCTTATAAAGCAATTCCCTTGGCGTCTGTCATATTGTATCTCTAATAACACGTTTCAGCGGGCCTGACTCAACGGAAACCTGCCACTGGCAGCTGATTAATGCTAACAATGCCAGGAGATCGATTCCAAAACCTATTTTACTAAAACGAATAAGAATATATGCATTAACGTTAACTGGCGGTTAACCTACAGTATGTGCCGCTCAAATGGTAGCCGACGACGAGACGTGCCGCCTGATAAAGTCTGTCACTTGAACCTTGTTGGTGCCTCGATGATACGGTGCCACCCAATACAGAGGAGCAAATCACAGCTGTCAGCATACAAGACGGATGTTGCCGGCTTTACTCGCTTGTACAAGAAGCAGGCCTTGAGCTGCCTGAGTCGAGTGGTGGGGATTTGACATCAAGCTGGAGCAGATCGCACGGATTAAAGGATTTTAAGATGGGGAGACTTGAGGGCCTGGCAGAGTCGAACCACAAGGCCAGGAATTAAAAGAGGGGCGAAAGGAAGCAGTGGAGGGAGCCCACGGCGCCACGTGATGGGGACTCGCACTTGAGGCTGCGTGACTTGAAAGTAGCCTGACTCTTTATGTGAAAGGTACGATGTGATAAGACGCTACTCTGTGTGTGTATGTGTGTGTGTGGCCCCTCCTAGCAGTATGATCAGTTCGTTTCGCTTTCTTCTGATTGGTCACTTTCTCTTTGGTTGCTCAGTCAACACCATTTAGAGAGGAAGTGCTGGGCGAAGGAAAGTGGACACCCATGAGGATTCCAAGGAAAGGTGTAGGAGGAACCCTGAGAGTCACCTTCACAGTGTAGCCTGCAGAGGGCGCTCCTGCTGCCCAAACCCGACACAGACAGACACAGAGGCACAAGTGCAAGCTCACTCGTTTTCATTTTTCTTTACCCTCATGGGAAACGCCTTCCCCTTTCGCACAAGTACAGCACAGTTCAAAAGCACAGCAGAAAACTCTTCTTCTTTCTCTCTTCCTCCACTCCTCCTAGCAAGCTTTGTCTTCTCCCACCTGACTCTGGCTCCTTGAGTAGTGGCTGCTGGCTCCTTTTATAAGGCACCCTGAAGTGCTCTGGGTGGGGCAGAAGTGCTGCAATTAGGGGCTCAGCAGGGTTGAGCTTCCATGGTCCAGGGGGACTGCCCTCTTGCACTCCGGAGGAGGTAATGTTCTGTATAGGCTCTCTCCCCCAGACCTTCCATTAAAGGGGCGTCCCGGCCGGTCAAGGGCCCTGGCTATCCGCCACAACAGGCCGGAAGTGGTGGGGAGAATATGAATGATGTTTTCACAGCAGGTAATGGGGGTCCATCTACCAATGTTTGTAGTCAAAATGCAGACAGGAGGTGAGCAGTGCACCTCAAAATGGCAGAGTCTGAGAAGAAGGAAAATAGGAATGCGATTGAGAGAGGAAGTGGCGGGCGGGATAGGCCGAGACACACAACGGTCCCGAAGAAAGCCTTAGGAGGAACTCTGAGGTTACATGTTAGGGAAGATGATGTTAAAACTTCTATTACAGTACTGGACTTATAGGGCAGAAGGTGAACATGGCGCCTTGAGATGACAGAGTCTGAGAAGCAGGCCTCATGGGAACGCGACCAAGAGAGGAAGCACTAGGGATGTGTGGTATACCAGTACTGGAAAAGGTACAGAAAGACCCAAATTTTAAGACAGCACGGTGCCTGCGTTTCGGGATTTTCAGTACCTGAAGCAAACGTCAGCTTCACTCTCCATCTCCCGCTTCCATAAGCCAATCCTTGATATTGCAGTTGTTTAAAAATATCCATTCCATAGACTTGACAAAAGATACCCACCTGCTGCAATGAGATCGGGACGTGATCTGGAGATTCTTGGGAGGTTCCTTCGATGCAATCAGAACTTTACATGAGACTGTTATTGCTTCGCCACCTGGGGTTCTCCCCTTATTGCTTCACGGCTACCCAGAGGAAAGTGGTACATAGTGTGGTGTGGTGGTGCGGCGTAGTCAGAGTGCCTGGAGTTAGACGGGGGGTTTTGGAGTTATCCGTTATTTACTTCTGAACCATTTTGGTAGCGCTGCTGAAATCCAGAAGCTGGTATTGATACCAAAGTCACAATGTTAGAGTCGCTTCAACACTAGGAAGTGCCAAGCAACAGAGGCTGAGACTTGCGCAGATACCAAAGAAAATGCTGAAGGCACACGTAAGGCAAGAGATATCAAATATTGTACTGTTTGTCTTTGAACCTGCTGTGAACCTCCAGTGTTGACCCGTTCATCTCCACCAAATTCTGCTCAGTCTTCATCTGTACAGGGAGGTGCCTGCAGGTGGTGTCAAATGTGTGCGCTTTGGGGACATCTTCAAGGTTCTGTTAAGGTAGGCAGTACCACCCTGAGCAGAGAGGGGGCGCTGCCATCCACACCATCTCCTTTTCCGTCCACAGTTCAGAAGCTCATTGGCTGGACGACGAGTGACATCTGTCCCTGCGTTCACTGAGAAGCCCCGCCCCTTCCAGGATGTCGCTATAAAAATCCCGGAGACACCAAAAGGACTGGACTTGGCATGGAGTGACTGTTAATAGCTGATGCCAACCTTTTTGCACCCAACAGTGCCTTTGTCTTTTTTTTTTTCTTCATTCACCTGCATTAAATGAGGATTACCCACTGGTACCCTGACACTTTTTCTGCCTAACGATCATTTATTCTGCTTACAGGGCATTTAGTGGCGACACCTTGACTTTATTCTACCCGGGGAAGCTGACGGTATGCCACCTAGTATTATAATAATCAGATTCAATCCAGCATATATATGGAAAATGAAATCCTCACACACAGGATCTAAAATGAAATAGCCAAGTGAGAAGCTGCCAGTCTGGCAAACATCCAAAGCACTCACCTCATGTACTTTGCCAGGATTGAGCACTGTGCCCACTTGACGTAAACGGCTAGCGATGGGGAGCCCTTTATTCCAACAAGGCCATCAAAGTGATGGCTCGGTAGGAGCAGAGAGTGCATGAATATGCCCGTCTTAGGTCCCGCACCATCTTGACTTCTGCTGTGCCACACATGCCCCTCGGCTGCTCTTCTCTGTGGTGCTGCCAGTGGTTTTTTTTTTTGTTTTTCTTGGAGCACAATTCATGCCAGAAGATGACAAGATGATAGCAAAGGAGATAAAAAGACAAAACAAAAATAAAATAAAAGCCTCGAAGGCAAAGATTAAAACAGAAAGGGAGCCGTTAGAAGATGTGGATTACAGCGGAGGAAGCCGCTTTGTGAAAATCGATGTTCAAAAGAGCCAAATGTCAACCCTGAACTCACAATCCGCAGTGGGCCCCTCATCTCAGCTGCCCTCCATGGCCTCGCTGCTCGCCGCTGGCAGCTTCAAGGCTTTACAAGCTCCACCAACCGGGCAGCCCCACCAGTCGGAGCCCAATGGGCACTGCCAGCCACTTTAAATGCCAGGCCTGCCTTTCAGGTTCTTATCCACCAAAAAAGTGTCCGCAAAGTTTTCTGCTCATTTTTTGTTTTATTTCTTTCTTTTTTATTTGACTCATTTGCTGAATTTTCATGAGTTCCGAGGCCTAAAAGCACCAAGTTTTATGATAACAGATGACGGAAGAATAAAGTTTCTGTCCATGGATTAAAGGGCATTTGGGCATAGAAATGCACAAGGCACCCTCTACATGTGCAGAGCTGCATTCATATTATGTAATACTGGCAGACATTTCTTGATATAGCACCCTAAATTACAGCACCCTGAAAGCCTTTTAAATTCACCCGTATTACTGAAATGTGAAGGCTGGCAGGTCAGGTGACTCTAAACACGGGGTCAGTGGTGGAAATTGTTTGATCCTTTAATAACCCTCTATGGCCCACCGCCAGACGGTGACAAGTGACAAATTTATTTTATAACTGAGAATATTTGGACTTTGAACATTTCACTTGACGCAGACATTTGAATGTTTCAGCTCTTCTTGTTTCTTGTACTTCTACCTCGTGAAGTAAATGATGGTAATTCTTATGATCCTCCCCAAATTAGGGGGGCTTACACTAATTCAGACTTCTTACTTATTGCCTCCCATGTATCACCTGTAATGCATCCTGCTGGTCATTTCAACAAACACACACAAGGCTCCAAAGGGGGGACCTCCCCCTCACTGTTTGATTTAATGGATGTCAGAATTATTTGTGGGGTCACACTCGATCGCTTGATGAAGGAGTTGTGATCATCCTGGTGATAAAGGCACTGTCTAAAAACAGGAGTCGCTGCCTACCTCAAGTTGCCACTCGTGATTTGTCAAAGCTTCGTCCAATCCGCCTCTCACGGCCGCAGGTGTGCTGGAGATCAAAGTGTGGGCCGCGTCTCTCAAAGTCCATTTCAAGGCAAGCCCGGTCCAGCTGGCGCCCCGTTGAGTGTCATCTTCCTTGTAGTGACACAATGTATCCATTGTCCTCGGCACACTCGTCAGCCGTATGCTGCGCAGCTAGAGGTCTGAGGTGACAGTCGTCTTTGTGAATTGTCATCTCCTCTTTGTCTTTACCGCCACACTGTGTCCACTTTTCACTATTAGTTTGCTTTTATTTATTTGTGCCATAATGCCCCTTTTAGGCAAGCATTGCTCTATTATCTCAGCCATGTGCCCCCCTCAGTGTGCCACCGGTACAGCAACCAACAGGGTACCCACTTGCTTCTCAGTGCCTGCTTTATTGGAGGCCCACAAGTGCTCCGAGGGTCTTTATTATGACAGAATGCTTTCCCCGTAGCTCAACGTGAGGCACTTGGCAGGAGACAGTAATGGCGGCTTCACTGGCCTCTGTAGAAGACTCATAAACTAAGGACAGTGAGTGACTAATGGGGACTTGGAGAGGTCGCCATCAAAAGCAAAGAACATCGTGGCTCCGGTGCGAATCCTGAGGGTCCCAAAAGCACACTGATGAGCAACCATGTCATTTTTTATAGCGCCTTTCATCGTGAACATCACCCTGAATAAGTCTTTAGATTTTCTCCAATATTTCAAAAATACGAATGCTGGCAGGTCCGGTGACTTTGAGGGTGGCAATTGAATCAGAGACCTTGTCATTGTCCTCAGAACTGCTGCTGTCATATTGTGGCACCATAAGCACTGGCAGGTAAAGTGACTCGGAGTTTCTCTTAAAGAGTCTGTGGTGGACATACTTGTTATTTTATGTAGTTTTGGCATCATCTTAAAGATCTGCAGAATTTCCCTCTTTATTCTAGAAATGTGAATGCTGACAGATCAAGTGGCTCTGAGGGGTCTCAAAGGGGTTCAGTAGTGCCAACTGAGTAAGTGACCTTGTCATTTTATATAGCACCTTGCTTTATGAGCAGCACCCTGGAAGTCTTTATATTGCCCCCATATTTCAGTACCCTGAGGGTCTAAAAAGGGTTGTCATGGTGCAGTATATATACTGAGTGGCCAGTTTATTGGGTACACTCCACTGGGCAGCGCCGCCCCCCCACCCCCCCCCACGTTCACCATTACAACACAAGTGCGGCTTGTATCAGGCAGACCAGCGTTTCCAGTATTAGTTTGTGTTCAGCTGAGTGCTGGAATGGGCAAAGCAAGTGACATTAGTGGCTTTGAACATGGCATGTTTGTTGGCGCTTTTAACTTTTAATGCACAATCATATCAGGGTTCGAGGACAAAGCAAAAAATTTCCAGGGAGCGGCAGTCCTGTGGACAAAAACAGTTTGTGGATCAGAGGGGTCAAAGGGCAATGGAGAGAAACAGACAGGCCACAACCAGGCAGATCACGTCCAAATTCAACATCAGCATGCAGAACGTCTTCCCAGAATGCACCACTTACTGGACCTTATCCCAAATGGCCGGCAACAGCGAAGTTCCTGTCAGATGCTGACATCACCAGTGAGACCCCAAGTGGGCACAGAACCGGTGGGCAGCAGAAAAAAAAAAAGGTCTGCTTGGAAAGCCAAATTGGACCCTTGAGGTTTCATGTCCACTGTGGTGCTGGACATTGGAGAATTTAAAATCCAGTGATTCTGCCGTGCAGCATGGAGCAGCATCTCCACTTGCTCTGTCGGCCCGGTCATCGTGGCTCCAAGTCCTCCATGGCCGCCTCTTGAGCCCATTGATGTTTTAAATTGAGCTTGGGGGGGCTGGACGCTCTTTTGACTTTGAAGCCCTGCAGGTTTCGTTTCTCCAACACGTTGCTGGCTGCTGTTTTTATTCTTCATCTGACCACAGCGTGAGACTTCTTGTTAAAATCATTTCGAGATTTAAAAACGAGTTTAGCAACTTGATCCAAACTTAAGACTACCATTTGTATTGTTTATGACTGTGAGGTATGTTTGCATTGATTTATTTTATATTATTTATTTATCCTTTGTAATTCAGCTTTTTCTTCTGGAACGTCTCTCTGAGCTCCGTGTCTGTGGCCCCTTGTAGATCTTGAGGCAGTTGTTGTTCACGCCATCTTCTAAAGAACATGATGAGGGAGTCTCTTAATCCAGACCAGGGCAGTGGGAGGCTGGAGCCCACCCAGGCAGCACCGGGCACAAGGACAGCGCTTCCCCTGGGGGGCCCATTCACTCACACGCCCCACGTGGGGGCCAGAGACCCAAACCTGCGCACACGTATGCCGTGTGATATTCCTGCTCGCACGCCAGAGTGAACCTGGTGCCACTGAAACGCTCTAATGGGCAAATTACTGTTTTTATGGAGGCTGTTATTCCGAGACAAAGGCGCTACTGTAATGAAAACTAGCATTAACTTCTTCTTCTTTTTCCTGAAATGAAAAGAACCCCCCTGAAATTACCGCTAACAGTGCCAGCGCTCTTTCCTGTATTTAATATTATGCTTTGCTGAAATTAGCAGCTTCAGTGAGTTCCATTTTCAGACGTTTAACGCCTCACTGATCGTTAGCACAACAAGAGGTGTGTGCGCAGCAAGTATTGCCATCCTTCCATTTTGTGTCCATTTTAGAGTCACCTGTTACCCCAACAGCGTGGCTTTAGTCTTGAGAGGAGTCCTGCTTGGGACCCTCGGAGAACATGCTGTGTCCACACTGAAGACAGACCTACCAGGAGCAGCGGCGGCCCATTTTTAAGACAATTAAACCCTCCAGCAGTGTACAGTAGGTCGGAATTCACAAATCATCAGGTGAGCTGACCTCAGTGACTCATCACTATGAATCCTCCAAAGTTTGGTCTGAGGGAGTGAAAATCTGTGGCTGTGCTGCTAGGAGAAAGCAAAAGAAAAAAAACTATCAGGGAGAGATGGGGGGACCAGGAGGAAAGACACCGTGAAAAATCAAAACGAGGAAATCGATTAAACAAGAGCCGAAAATCAAAGTGAAAAGGACGCACGAAAAGTCTTAGAACTGGGAGATCGAAACAAAATCAAAGATTCTCTCGGGAAGCACAAAGAGGTTTATGATATCAGCAAATTCACATGAGGGAAAGGTCAACAGGGGCGACCTTGTATTCTGGTGCCTCACTGACATCACATGCCAGTCGTAGCCAACGCAACAGGTCAACAAATGGCAGGGAAGGGCACTAAGAAAGTGTAATAACTGCCAAAATTGAACTTAAAAAAAGTGAAAAACAATGTCCACTGTCAAAACCCTCACACTGGGTGGGGTGAGTGAACCTCACAAGGTCTGAAAAAAATGAAATCAGAAACCACAGCATAGCAGAGACCGTGCGGCGTCTCTAGGGGAGCTCGTGCAGCGGTTTGCGATTTGTGTTTCGTTAGTTCAGCGCTCTCGAGATGATTTGGCTGTCACAGGGTAACAACGCAAGGCTGCCATTTCCTTTACCTCGGACAAGTAGGAAGTGCACAACATGTACCCGTATACCGCTGTGACAGTGACGTCACACTCCGTGAGGTAGCAATGGGAATGGCAGCCGTAAGAAAACGGCCAAAAATGGTGGTGCCCACAATGTCACCTCTACAAGATATGAAATCATTTTATATGAATTTTACAAGAAATAATTGAATTTCTCATATTCAGAAACCCCTATTAAGAATAAACAAGAAAGTATGTGTCATTATTATTATTTTTACATTTTATTGAATTTAAAAGCAAATAGAAAGTATGTGTAATTAAACCGGAGAAAAAAAGTTCTTGATCACAACAGTGACAACATCACATTGTGTAATGAAAGATTTTACGTGCAGTGATGCCACCATTCTTGAGATGGCAGTGCTGCCGTTACTATAATAAAACACAACATGGCGGTGCCTGCGAGGTGAAATACCCGCACAGAATGGAGTCACGTGACGTCATCCAAATCAAATAAACAAAAATGAAAAGAAAAAACATTAAATACGCAGTTCTGTTCAAAAAGGAAATTTGAATCTCGATGGGGAGTGACGCGGGAGGTCTGCCACGACTTGGTTGAGGGTCTTGACTGTTGTCATGACGGGGTCGCCATTCCCTTTAATGTACTTTCTCTGACCTCCTCTAGGCATTGTTAGATGTCTGGAATATCAGAGAACACCGTGTGTCCAACTCCAGTCACTAGAATTAACTATACTCTTATTATTTTTGAATCGTCATTTATGGTCACCTACTGTATTTTATTGTTTTGCGCAGGCCATGTTAAGAGTTCCTCGACAAGCACAAAACTGTCCTTTGCTAAGGAGCACCAGCGTGGCACTTCACATGCCAACACCACAGATTTATTAGCATCCAAGACTGTGGATAAATCAAAGTGCTTTGTGGTCTCCAGAGCCACTAAATCAAAGCTACTGAGTGCTTTACCTTCACAAAATGAGAGAACAAAGCTCATAATTGAGAATTCAAAGCCATGACAGTCCTGTCTAACTAACTGGGTTGCATGGTATACCAGTACCGATAAAGTACAGAAAATCCCCAATTTTTTAAACATTTCCTCTGTTTCGGTACCAGAAGTAAATGGTACTTTTCACGGCAGGATCCATTTATATAAAAGTGCTGGAGACTCCAGGGGAGATCATCCGCTGCTGCTCTTCATGATTTGCGTAGTGTGGCGTAGCTGGGAGACAAGCGTGTTTGTAGACCAGAGGAACGAAGCACCTGTGAGACGGGGGTAAGGGGAGTTATTTACATGAGGTCCTAAGTCTGGTATTAACACCAAAGTCAAAATTTCAGTACCAGTCAAACCCCAGGATGCAACATGAAAGCAAAGGCCTTAAAACTTGCAGCAAAAGTTAAGAAAACGCACAGTCCACATATTTGAGGCACACGTGTGATGATTCCTACATAACAAGATGGTGAAGGAACAACCATGACATAAACAATTCTGAACTTCAAGTGATTTTATCTAGATACCTGGATAGTACTATTACAGCAATGCCATCTTAAATTGTGATGTCACATGCAGTGCCACTGCCGAACAAATCTTGACATGATTGCCAGGGTTGCACCACTCATGAACGGAATGGAATTATTCATAGTAGGAAACAAATAAGCAGCGAGAATTGCTCTTCAAATGAAAATTCCCAACAATTACCTGAGGTAATATATCCCCGGAGTCATATGGGATGTTGCGGGAATTGATTTTCCTGGACTTTTCCTGACTCAGAAGTGACTTTCACTTGATATTTGCTGTTAAATTACGGAAATGGCCACCGTGTGTGAAAAGTCTAATGAGCACACACTAGGGACTGATCGGACAGCCTTGTGGTGTGCAGTCCAGTGCCTTGGACATCAGGGGAAGTGTAATGGAAAGTAATATCTAGCCTAGTAGTTGACGAAAAATGTTTTATTATTATCAATGCCCAATAATATCTACTTTTAAAATGTTTAATCTGGCAGGGAAGTTAATGCCTAACAACATCTAACTACAAAATACAGGGAAGCCAGCACCGGCACATTCACAGCCCTACTAGGACAGATCAGGTAGCCCCTAGAGGAACAGACAGGCCAGCTAGCCTGAAGGAATACAGGTGGATGAGATGAAAGACAGCAGGACTGGGCTGGAATGGGGGCTGAGTCAGGCTGAAGAGATGAATCATGAACAGACCCCCACCACTTCAAGAGCACGTCAGGGACGACAGGACTGGAATTAAAAGAAGGGAGTCAAATCACCTCTGTCATCTGGTCCATTCACTTGGCAGGCCATGCTGGACACCGTCCGACCAGAGACCAATCAACATGCTAAGACAGAGAGCCACCTGATAGCCTGTTATGAAGGTTGTATTAAAGTTGTTTTGCCAGCTCTCACATTTAGACTCTGCTTATATTTTGGCCATATTGCCTATAAAGCTTGAATAAATAACGTGTAACTTCCTCTCCAGCCTGTTCTGGTGCTCGGTCTAATAGTCTCAGGCTACAGATGTAAAGGGGGGGGGTGTGTTGAACTTCAGTGTGGTAAGAGTACGGGATGTGGGCCATTCTGTTATGGGCTATGGGACAAAGAGTCTAAAGGGGAGAAATGGAGACCCCATAGGACCCTACCTCGACAAACAAACGTGAAACCCCATCCTGTGACGTGTTACTTAGTGCTTAGGGGTGACACTTTCACATTATGGCATATCAGAGTATTTTACCTCTGACGTGTCTTTTCTGGTTCACGGTGCTTTTATTTTACTTCAGGCCTGTTTTCTTTATTGTAGTCATTGTTTCAATTTATCTCATTTTTTTCCCCATGGAGAATTAGTTTTGTTTTTATTTTTCATCTTCCAAATTCTTTTGTAAAGGTTAAAATATTTCATATCATTTTGTGCTGCCATTTTGTTTCTCACAGACACAGCTATTTATTTACAGTTGCTATGGTTGTTGCTATGGCGTGATGTCAACATTGTGATGGTGTAAATCCCAGTGCTGTGCACTTTAAAGTTGTCCAACATTGTGGAGAACTGCCATTTAAGGATTTTGGCTTACTTGCTCCTTTGCCTCATGTTTTGACCCAAGACTACGAGATTTGTGTCGTGTTTCGGTCTTTTAACAGAGGAGATGTCTTTGGTCCGAGGCTTTTACCAAATTACAAATCTAGACAACATTTCAGATCAGTTTGGGTTTGGACCTCTTGCTTGTCCTTTGGACTCCAGTTCATCGATCTTCTGCTCTTTGCTTTTCCTGCCTGCCATATTATTTCTAATTCTGTTAGAAAAGTGACATCCAGTGTCTTGGGGGGGTGGGGCACACTCTTTGACCTGCAAGAAGAAAAAAACAAAACAATAAAGAGTTGGCGCATCGGATGGTGAACTCCATGTAATTGATAGGTGATTGGCCAAAAGAAAATGAATAAAACAACAATGAAAGTTCAGCAGCCGGGGCAGCAAATTGACATCTTCTCAAACAGCAGATTTCTGGGGGTGATGTTGCTTTTTGCGATTCCTGGAGGAAGAGGCCTGTGTGTTGGCAGAAGCAAAAGTGACGTCACAGATCCTCGTGCCTTCAGTCCTTCACTTTGTGGGCAAAAATGCGAATGATAAGGCTAACCTCCGACTCAAAGTGGTGTTCCCCGTAGTGAATAAGCCAAAGACAAACTTCTGACATGACGTCTCAGAGGGTTCTGCCTATGATGTGTTATCCAGTGCCTTGACCATCAGGGGGCGACACTGTTGCATATCAGAGTGTTTTGCCTGACACTCTTCAACTTTACGCCACATCAGCCTATTTTACCCATGGCAGGGCATCAGGGGGGCGTCACTCATAAAGCGACCACTGATCTTCGATTTAACCCACATTTGTCCCACTGGGCACAAGCGACCCTAAAGCTTTTAAGCAGCAGACTTGAGCCCCAGAACACCCCAGCAGGCTTCCAGAGTAGCCAGTCTGTTTGAAAGAAGCCCCGCCATTTGCAAATCTCAGCCCGTTACATCAAATGCACTTAACAAACCCTGCTGGTTTTTTACTCTTTTCTTTCGAATCAAAGCCACGGCGCAGCTTAAAAGCCAATTACGCTTTTGTGAAGTATGCAGTGCTTGCTATTGACTTTTTTCTAAGGTTTTATTATTAATATTTAAAGAATCTAAAAGTTATCATCATGATCTGACGTGAAGTCTTCATGTGAACTTTTGTGCATGTTGACCGGAAATTTGTCTCTTTAGGAAATTTTGACACCTGCTATTGTGGACCTGTGTCTGCTGAGTTGGACTCGACGTGAGTGAATATTCATCATCTTAAAAAATGGCTGAACTAGCGTATGTGTCAGAGGCCACTGCTGAAAGGACGGCACCCTTGAGGAAGCCGCTACCACAGAATGACAGGCCGGCGGATGCACAGATGAAGCCACATATGCCAGTCTTGCTACTCACACTCTGGGTGGCATACTAGCTGTCATTCGCCCGTCTGTTCATGCCTGTGTGCCTGCATGCTAGAACAACTCTGTATTATATAGCACCTTTCACTTCTATCTATTATAGAACACATTTCACATGCAGTACATCTGTCACTTATGATGGTGCCACGGATTGGTGACATGTTGTGTGTTGATTAGCACATGCAAGTAAAGATTCAACTGGACCCTAAGAACCTGTAAGTGTGGCCCCCTAGTGGCTAAGTCACAGAGTTCTCGTCTGTTAACTTAATGGTAACACTGAACATCTCTTCTCATTTGGCAGTGTGGCCTCCTAGTGACTACAGCATTAAATTATAAACCAGTGACTGTCTCGGGGTGGGCAGTGTTGGTCCTGGAGGGCTGCAGGTTTCTGTTCCAACCCAGTTGCTTAATTAGAAGCCGATGATTGAAATAAGGACTGAGAATGGCAATTTATGGCTTGCTAGTCTGCAGTGTTAGGTTCTTGTATCATAGTTTCTTTTTTCCTTCCCAGTGATATCATCCAAGTGATTTGAAGCCTAAAACTGATCATTTTCAGTCTGTCACGTTTTTCTCTTAAGTGTTTTATTAAACCTAAAAGTGCAGGATGAATCCACATACAGAGGTGTAAATGGAAACAAGTCAGATGGAGAGCCGCTGGCTCCTTTGTCATTTGCATCTTATTGCTAATAAGGAGCCATTAAAAGCAGGGAATGCAGCTGTTTAAGAGCGAAATAAGCAGTTAAGGGTGGGGGAATCTTAACATGGAGACCACTAAAGTGAAGAATCAAAATCCCACTTCTGCAGTAAGTGCTGCATCAGCAGTGATTGACTTCTCATTAAGAAACTGGGTTAGAACAAAGACCTGCAGCCCACCAGGACTGACACTGCCCACCCCTGGACTATCAGTAGCAGTTAAAGGTGTCTTCTCACTTGAAAGTGTGGCCCCCTAGTGGTTAAAGCATTGGACTTGAAACTACTGAGTTGAAGAAGAACCCTAAACATGTTTGCTTATTTGGCAGTGTGGCCCCCTAGTGGCTAAGGAGCTCAACTCTAAACTACTGACTCACTGAGCAATGAGACAGACATTCTGAGGTCAGACTGTTCTCCTCCTCACTAACGACAGGTGACTGGTGACATCTTGTGTGTTGCAACAAAGAATTTCACATAACAGCCATTTTTTTGCGTTGACCAGGTTAGCTTGTTGCTCCCCCAACTCTTTCTCCTCCATTCTCCTGGGCATCATTTGGCTAAGACCCATTCTTATCATGCCATGTGATGCCACCTCTGACCACCTGGGCAGCGTTTGCACAATTCTCTTATGTATGAAAGCTGAATAAATAGCAGCTTGTGAGAGCAGCACGTTAATGCGAATGTAGAAGTATGAATTTTAACGACGTATGCTAATGGAGTCCATCGGTATCTTTTAAATATGACACATTGCAATCAGAGTTGACAGTCCTACTGCAAACACAGGGGCTCATCCCGCAAGGACGAGTTTAATGAGATTCGCTCAGCGATGTAGTGAAGTGCGTCTCGTGTACCCTACTTCAGTATTCCCACTCACATGGCGGCGACGACACACATACTTAAAATTCAGTTTCACAATTAAAAAAAGATTTAAGTGGGATGAATTGAGTCAAGGGGTCTTCTTATCAGATGTGATAGATGGATGCATTTTTAACTAAAGGGATGTGATTTTATATTTAACTTTAGTTGAATAACCAGAACAAAAAAACTAAATGAACTGAAATAAGTCGCACAAATAAAAATGAATATAGTGATCCAAGTATGGTGAAGATGTCGTATGGTGTGGCGTCCCCCATCACTCCATGTCTCCTCCTTATTCTCTCTTCAGGTTACACAGGCCGTCGCCTAAAAAAGGAAGCTATAGGTGAAGAATCCCTGAAATCAGGTGGGCTTAGTGCCATGAGGGTGGACTCAGCATCTCAGCATAGGCTTTTGATCCTGTGTCCAGCAGGGGGCGTTCTCTCTATGGTTGGACCAGCTTCAGTGCTGGGAATCGCACTGTGGGAAAGTCATTCAGCTTACAGCACCACCTCGAAGCCACAACCACAGCAAAAAACAATCAAGACACAAATAATAATTAAACAGTTAAACATCCACAGTCAGGCTGTGCCGCTAGACCCCCAGTGGAGGAGAACGCAGCAGTGAGCTGAGGTACCCTTGGTGCTCCAGCTGTCAGGCTGGAAGCTTATGAAGTGGGCCGCAACTCAAGAGTCCCATAGCTGAGCAGGTCAGTGGCCGTGGTGCTCCATTGTGTCCGAGGGTCCAACACTTGTGGGGTCTCAATGCCAGGCAGTGCTGGCACTTTAAGGTAAAAGTGTTTGGTGCAAACCAATCCATGTCTGACTTGGAACTTCACCCCAAACTTACTAGAAACCTCAGGAAGCAAAGAACTTTCCGAGTGTTTCCCCTGGCAGTGCCCAAGAATGGTTGCATACAAAATACTGTAATGGTGAAAGAGAAAAAGCAAGCAATGCAGGAAAAGAGAAATAAAAGAAATGCCGTGTGTCAAAGAATAAGAAGGTTATGCCAGCAGAGAGCAGAGCGGCCATCACTGGGTCAGCGCAGGTCAGTCAAGCCTTCATTTTCACATCATGGCGCCAGAGAGCACCCACAAGTAAGGACTTCACTGAACGCCATAAGCCTGTGACAAAGATCAGACACTAGGGGGCGTACACCTTTGGTTCAGGATAAGCTGGTTATTATGGGTAAGGAAGGAAGGAAGGCGTCTTCAGCTAAGGTACTTCTAGTCAGTAATGATGGTGCTAGGAAGTGATGACGTGTGGCATGTTGATTACTCCATGTAAGTGACAATTTCACTGGACTCTGTACATGTGACAGTGAGGACCCTATAAATCCTACGTTATGTTTTGTCCCTGACGCCATTATGTTTTCTTAGAGTTGGTCAATCCATTAAGTGACCAAGATGACTGCCTATGGCTCTGTCATCTGAGGGGGCCATTAATGAAAGTCAGGGGGCACACACTTCAGAAATACCAAGAGGGAAAAGTCTACAGACCGCTGGGTGTCATTTAAAAAAGTAAAAGTGTGTAGGCTCCATACACCAAGGGGGCGTGAGCACCATAAAGTCTGCAGGATATACACAAAGGGACAAGGGGGACAAACACTAATAATACTGACTAACCATTATGGATAATGAGGGGGTAACATCTGTCCACCCTGCCTAGGGCTCCAAATGGCCTTTGACCGGTATGGCCTTAATGTCATTGTTCTCTTAATTATTTTGTGTAGTGTGATGCTTATTTGTTATTCTGTCAGGTTTCTGTTACATTTGTCTCAATTGTATCAGTTTGACTTGTCCTCTTTATGTACAGTAGAGCCAGAGTGGCTGGGGCCACCAACCATGTAAATGGAGACGCTTCGGCATCGCGTTTTTGACCTTCGACTCCTCATTTTGTGATGTTATAATTCTGATTTTGAAATTCTGTTTGTTCTCCTACTCTTGCTAATGGCACTCATTCTGGTTTTGTGATTCTTAGTTTTGTTGACATTTATTTTTGCTCTTGGTTATGACTTCTGCCTTGTTTGCTGCAGCCCTTTTGACTTTTTCTAACAAATCATCAAATTTGCGATTTGTGTTTGTCTTGGGCCTGGGATTTATAGTTCCTGTCTCCTTCATTGTAGACATTTGGACACTTAGAAGTTTTAAAAACCTTAGCCTCATTTTTGATCTTATCCAGATCAGAAGCCTGCCATTTAAATTTGGGGCTAGGCTGCCAGGGGAGAGGCCTATAGAGTTTTTATTTTTAATAGATTTGCAACAATGTCTGTCTACAATCCTGTATTTGCTTTGTCTTCTTGGAGTATTGAGGTTTGCTTGATGAAGGAAAAAGTGACTGCCATGAACTAGGTGTTCCAAACCCAAAAGCACTTCTATAAATGCCCACTAGAGGGGGAAATCACCATCAAACCCCAGCTAATAACAAAGGCAAGCTCTGAATCTTTTTATAATAAAATGCTCTTCAATAGCAATGATGGGCCCGTGCAGCACAAGAAACAAAGGGACTGTCCAAAACCACAAAGGCACTGCAAAACAAACAAAGTTGCAAAACGGCATCCAGAAACGTAGTCAAACAATAACAATCCAGTTCAAAAAATGTAGAAATCCAATAATTTAAGGAAACACAAGTAAACTCACCAACTCCCTTGCACATTCGAAATGAACCACCAGAGACTGTGGAAGACTGGTGATTGGAGAGTCAACCCCCCACACACACACCCCCACCAACTCCAGGAAGGACCACCAACAAAACACACAGAAGGCACATAACAGGCAACTGATATATATATATATACTGTATATATATGTATATACACAAAACCAAAAATAAAGAGTGATTGTACATAATATAAATGAAAGAATCACAAATGAACCAATGAGACGCAACACATGAATGTGAACCCTTTCCAGTGGAGGAACCCTGGCTGAGACATGGCAGCAATGTAACCAAATGGGAGGAGAACAGAGGGGACTCGGTAGGCGAGTGTGCCGCTGTGCCAATGCTCGTGTCAGAACTCTGCTTTTAGATCTTCATTTTGTGTTTGGTGGCTCTGACTCTCAGTGAGTGTTTAGGGCATTGTGATGGATTTTCAGGTTGGCACGACGTTTTTGATGCTGTCTTGTCCTCAGGTCCTTTTACATTTAAGGCTCACACTGTCACACTCCCAGAAATGGCAGTGGAGCACACTGACCGGATGCCAGTTGAAAAGTAAGACATGAGAATTGATGAGCAACTGGAAAATTTCAATCAGAATTGGAGATGACCTCTGTGAAGACACTGCTGTGGACAAATGCAGAGCTCAGAATGTGCGCTTATCTGCTGTTGCAGATGCACTACGAATAAATGATGAAGGAGCCATATGATGTAAACGGCGGCAGCTTCTGCAGTGAATTTCTACTGGTAAAGCCTTCCTGATTTTCAGTGCCTTAAAGCCTCAGTCCGCCCCTCCATCTCCGTCGTGTCCCTCCACTCTGTAGTCGCACATCGGCATCTTATGGTTTGACTTTGACGAATTTCACCCACTTTGGAAAGATTTGATTTTTGTGCCAGTCACTGATTTTCTGTCCCTCCTGGGCCAGCGACTATCTGTTCAGGTGACAACTGGCAGAGTGGCCGACTTCTGTCGCTTGTAGTGACCACACACTCAAATTCCGAAACACACACACACTCAGCGGGTTAAATGGCACTTGAAATTAAAATTCACCTCCTCGGTAACAATGGCTGGCAGTGAGCTGTGGAATGTAAACCAGTTTAGGCAAAAAATAGCATTGAAGGGTGGTGGGCGGGTGTGTGGGGGGGTTAATTAGGAAGCACAAAGTTGTTTTTTTCTTTTCACAAAATACTTCATTTCTCTGCTTAATATCATAATAACCCACACATCATATGCTGTGTGTAAAACCTTCCAAGTAGGCAGTTTGTCAAATTAAGAGAAAAGCGGGCCAAGTTAGGCACGCCGGGTTATTTATAGAAGCAGCTGGGCTGCGCCATGACCAGCTCGAAATTACAGGTGCCCACCGTCCTGCCATTGAGGGGTACTGAGGAAATATAAAAGGGGAGACAGAAAACAATCTGAGGGACACTGCAATATGTACAGGAGACCCCCATGTCACACACCAGGAACACAGGGCTCGGCATCCACCGCACTAAGCATGACACCTTACATGTGTGCATATTAGAATGAAACAAACACGATAAGGGGCAGGATATTTTACAAAAGCGTTTTAAAGATAAACATGGGAGACTACAGTTGGAATGAAAGCCAAGACGTCTGCTGCAACATCCAGGCAGCTCTGCCAGGTGTCACCAGTTAGGTGGCCTTCATGTGCCACCGGCCACTACAGGGGTCAGCAACTTCTACCTGAGATTCTCTTTATCTACTATATAGTGCCTTTTCTTCTATCTATCAGTTCTTCTTTGTTATACTGTCTTTTCTGTTTTTGTTTAATATAGTGTTTTGTGGTATTGTTGTCTTTTATATTATATCTTTGTTTTCTCTATTTATTATATAGTGCTTTTATTCTAGCCTTCTTTCACACAGTGTAATCTAAACTACTGTCTGTACAATATAGGTCCATTCCAATATATCTTATCTATCAATTATATACTGTTCTTATAGTCTCTTTCTTATCTATCTATCTACTATATGGTGCCTAGCATTTCAATCTTTTATACTGCACCTTTCTTATAAAAATGTATTATATTCTGCCTTTCACAGCTACGTATAGGTATTGTCAACCAATCATATCTACCAATCTATTATATAGTGGCTTCATCAACAGTTTATCCTGTAGTACTCTATCTCTCTCTCTCTCTCTCTCCAGTGCCTTTCTTACCTTTTGACCGCCTATTGCATGGTGCCAGTCATATCTGTCCATCAGGCTCTCTATATTTTCTATCTCTCGGAGAGTCTTTCCTAGGCCTTTCTCATATATTGATCTGTCTGTCAGCCTATTGTATAGTGCCTTTCATAGTTCCACTCCTATCGGTTGATCTAGCTGTCCATCTCTTATATACTGTAGTGCCTTTTACATCTGTCTGCCTAAATAGCTATCTGTCAATCATTTACAGAGAGCTCTGTCCATCAGCTATGTAGTGTCCATATTTTTCTTGCTGTCTATCATATAGCTCCTTTCATATCTATCGATCTGCCTGTCACGCCTGTCCTGGTGTCCGATCGTCTCGTTTTAACGCTGTATTTTTAACTTCACGGCGCTGTCCGTTGTGCCCATTTTTTCTTTTCTGCAGTGCGTTGTGTTAAGCCCCGCCGTGTCCCCGTTCTCAGACGTGTCCACTTCACGTCACGCGTGTTCCGAAGCCACGGACGTCCAGGTGGCTTTTTTGGAGAGCCGAAGTGAACGGGCACGGTCGTGAGGGATCGGTGTCGTTGAGCCCCTGTGACTCGGAGCGGCAGCACCACCTGCCTTTGATCAGCGGACAGACTTGAGACCGAGGAGCGCACGGTTGGCTGCCTGGCCGTTCATCACTCCCCGTGAAAAGAGTCTGAGCGGAGCTCGGGAAATCTTCGCGAAAGGCAGTGCGCGCTCCCGGCAGACTGTCCCGCGCTAATTAACGATCCGGCCGCCTGCCTGCCCGCCCAAACAAACAAACAAACGCAAGTTCACGCGAGATTGACACGAATCAGAGCTCCTGACGTCCCCACCTCGTCTGCTGAATATACGAGGCAGGCCAAAGGTTAATAATTATTAATTGGACCCCATTAAGTAGTAATGGAGCATCTTGAGCCTGTAATGAGGGCCAAGTGCTGAGGCGCAGTGTCATAAAATGTGAACATAATAAAGTGGAAGGTGTGCGTACTCGTGCGCCGCGGCCCAGTCTGATTTTTGATGCCGTTAATGCCGTCTCGAGCGGTGCATATTAATGAGAGCTCATCTCTCCAAGACATTTCGTCAGTTTGGTACGCGGATCGCGCAGCCGGTGACGCATCTGATTCTTACCAGGTCTGGCGATAGCCGAGCAGATGTCACGGTTTTATTTTGAACGTTTCCCGACTGTCACTTCAGAGTGTGGCCACAGTGAACAGAAGTGAGGCGCTTTCGGATTCGCGCCGCTTGAGTTTCATGCTGCGGTTCGGAACGGCGATGGGCGCCTGGGGCACTAAATTCCTGAGAGGATCCTGCAGTGAGACGAAGTGGGGTCAGCGCTGTAGTCCAGTTTGGAGGTCACTGGAGATGATTGAGCATGGTGACATTTTCACCCAATTGTATGCTGAGAATTGGCAGTGCGGCTGGCTTAGATGAACATGAGGCTGTGTGAGGCCAGCGTGATGTCACTGAGCTTTAGCGGCCCATGTTGGGGACAGGCCTTCTCTTGTTTTATAATAAAACAATTAAAATCGATTTAAATGTTGAAGTTTAGATTCAGCTACTTGGTGAACTTTTAAAGGATTTGCAGGGTTGCTATTTATTTCTCTTGCATGTTTGCAAAAAAAATGACAAACAAAAACATTCAATGTTAATAATGTTTTTTAGCATGTCAGTATAAAAGATAGATATGAGAGGCACTACATAATAGTGAGGGGGCTATAGAAAAGACAAGCATGTGAGAGGCAGGATATGATCGGTAGACTGTCTTCTGTATGGCATTTTCTGATTTTTCTTTTGGAATATCCTATCTACAGGGCCACGGGCAGGAAACAAACCCCGGGCAGGGCGCCAGCCCACCGCAGGGCACACACACCAAGCACAATTTAGGAGCACCAATGCACCTAACCTTTGGACTGTGGGAGGAAACCCACGCAGGGAGAACCCGGGAAGCGAACTCAGGTCTCCTAACTGTGAGGCAGCAGCGCTACCACTGCGCCACCGTGCCGCCCATCATGCCATTCTTTTATCTATTTATCGTATAGTGTTTGATATTACATAGTGATTGATTGATGTATAGGAAAGGCACTATACACTAGATAGGCACTGTATAACAGAGGAAAGGCACTTTGATGTCCCACTCTGTGAACCATCTCTTTGTTGCCAGCCACATTTAATCCAAATTCCTCCATGCCTGTGTCTCTGTCTGGCCCAGCAAGGCCACCTTTACCATCTCTGTCTCCACAACCTCAGTGGCTGTGGGTGGTGAAGAAGACAAAGTCGAGCTATGAGCGTTACAAGCTGACACGGACGTTGGCATGTGGTGGTCACTTGCAGTGTTAGCGCTCACAGTCAGGCTGTCAAGTAGAATCCTCCTCACAGATTCCTAAAATTAGGATTTTACATGTCATGGGAGTGGGCACTACTTCCCATCAAATGCCAGGGCAGTCTTTTTAACTGGGGTGGGAATCCCCCGGGTCTCCGGCTATGACGTTATCATGGTGACTTTCTTAATTGAGTAATCTGATTTTGCTCTGCTGTCTATTGAAATTCCTTCTGTTTTTACTTGACTGAAGTTAAAGTTGTAATGAGATCCTACAAGTAAAAGTGAGAGTCTGTTACAACCAAAGAGAGACACCCTCGACTCGGTCCATGCCAGTTCATTTTTACATAGTGCATTTCCAGTATCTTTGTAATCTCCAGAGCAGGACTGAGAATATTCAGTTAGGTTGTGTCAAACTACAAGACCCGATAAACGTCTGGGACGCCCCGTTTAGCACCTGCACTTTCGGAATCTCGTTATCTCTGAGGGCGTCAAATGATAACACCCAGGAAGAGCAGAGGCGGCGGACTACACGACTCCAGATCTCGTACTGCACCATTAAAGTGCTGTGAGGTCACCTCAGTTTGGCAGTTGATCATCGTGGTGCTTGCCGACGACTCTTTTCTTCTCTTTCCACTCCGTTGTGGTTTGACAAACGTGACGCGTCGGGCAGACCTCCATGCTGTGCTGGCCACCTGCTTGGATGAGCCTTGCCTTCCATTTTTCTGGTCTCGTATATTTTGCACTTCCAGACGAGTGCTCACTGGCTGACACAAGAACACAAGAGCCAATCCAGTGACCCGCTATGATGAATTCCAGCCCTTCTGATTAACAGGCACATCGATGGGTTTGAGTAGTGAAGGGGATAAAGTCAAGGTCCATTGAAAAATCTGGTGGAGACCACGGGAAGTGCATTTTTATTTTCCTCAAGTTTCACACATGAAGTCGATAACCTCGCAGTAGTAACGGGGACTGCCAAGGAGGATCTGTGTGATTTGGAAATTGCAGAAGGAGAAGCACCGCTTAGATTAAGTAGGCTGAAATCGACGAAGCCGCCAGGACCACCTCACACTTCCCCTGGAGTGCCTGAGGAGGTTACCGAGTGCATTCAGCGTACAAATCCTTCACATGACACACGGGTCCATTTCTGACAGATGAAGAGGTGACAGGACTGCAGTGTTTCAAATTCTGAAGGGAACTGGGCCAGTGGATTCCAGGGATTCCTTTCAGATGAATGATGGGTGCTTGTTAAAGGCTGAGTTCACACAGAACCACAGGCACGTGGGATACGTGGCCAAGTAGTTTTAGAGACTTTCAGATGTACAAGTGAGGTCACCAGGATTGGTGAGCGTGTCGGACAGAATGGCCTGCTGTCTTAAAAACTGTCCCAATGTGGAATATGAATCAAGGAAGTAAAAGATTTGTGCAAATCGGGAGTGAACTGCCAAGTCATGGCTCTGAAGTGGGAACCTTCCTACTTTTTAAAAAGGAACCGAGTTATTAGATTGTCAAAGAGCATAACAGATGGAATGGCGTCCTGTCATTCATTAAACGTCTTATGTTCTTCTGTAGCGAGGTCTATCCTCCTCTGTCGGCCATTGAAACAGAAACAAAGGGCAGCAGAGTGGCTCTAGGGACCAGTGTGGGCATCCAGCTTCAAGGAGGTGATGGTGGTGACGTGGGCCTCGCTTTATTAGGTCTCCTTTAGGATTCTTCACGACGGAGTTTGAACCCAATGAGACTAAAAGAGGCTCGGCCGAGGCCAGGTCTCCTGTTCAAGCCTGCAGGGCACTCTGACCTGGTCGACTGGTCTCCGTCACTCTTCTAAATGTCTTTGCTTTCTCCATCTTTTGATTTACTGAGCTATCTGCTCAGAGAGGTGCCCCGTCATTAAAATGTCTCCCTTGAAGAGCACAGTGACACGCGTGTTAGGCTACGTGGAGTGAGCCTGGTAGTGGATTGGCATTTCAGCTTTGTGTGCTCCAGTGCCCCTTACCTGGACCGTGCAACTTTAAGATGTGCCCTCCAGTGGCCACCTTGACTCCCACGGTGGCGTCCATCATGTGCAGGTCCCTCCTTGTTCTTGTTTCATTTCTCCCAGGCCATCAGGATGGTTGGCAGCTTTGAAGTGGCCCAGTCAGGGAGGGAGTCTTGGGACGGCCTGGCATCCCTTACCAGACTGGCTCCTCCATTACTGGCAGGAGAGGCTGCAGCTTCCCGAGATCCTGTACCAGTAACGTGTGGTCAGAAATGGGGTCTGTGGTTCACTCGTCGGTGCAGCAGATTTCACAAAATGCTCACGCTTCATTAAAACTTTCCAATCACGTCCTTCCCGCAGATCTTACATTTATTCATATCTGATCAATACGCCTTCCAGGTTCTCTGCCCTGTGGCAGGTTCCCTTCACTAAAGTGTTCAAACTTGTTTCTTATTCTCCTCTTTCAGTTTTGCATCTCATGCAGCCTGCCATCATCAGTCTCTGTCTGCTGCCTCCACCCGAGTGTCACTGGGGTGTCAAAATTGCGTTCGATTTTGTTTTATATGAAAACATCTTGTAGCATTCAATTTAATTCAAGGGAGCAGGGGGTCTGAGCCTATGCCAACAGCAGCGGGCCTCAGGCAACCGCCAACCCTGGACCGAGTCCAGCACTGGGCCAGTTTGGGATAACCAGCCAAACTGGGAAAACCAGAGAAGGTGCCAAGTCCATCGAGTGGAGCTGAGACCCAGTACTGGAGATCTGTGAGGCGGAGGGCACTACGCCTTCTGTATTCTGTTACGCTTTACTATATCGTGAATTGAATTACGCAGATTTGACAATGTCAGGCTATTCTGTGTTGGGGTGTTGGCATTAGGATGGCACCCTGCCTTCGAGTCCAGCACTCAGCCATTTTCTGGGTGTCATTTGTAGGTTCTATGTGTGTCTGTGTGGATATGACACTCTACACTGGCACCACGTGTGTGCTATGAGATGGACTGGCATCCCGTTCAGGGCCGTTGTGTCCCTTGTGGTCAGTGCTGCTGTGAGGGGCTCCATCTCTGGGGAGCCCGAATTAGATGAAGTGAGTTTGAGTTTTTGTGTTTGTGTGTATGGAGTCACTGAATATTAGATTATATACTGTGGCACAGTAGCCTGTTGGTCAGCACTGATGCCGTGCAGCCTCAGGGACCTGGGATCAAAATCTTTATGAAGCAGATGGACAGGTACCAGAAAAGGCACTATAGAATAAATAGGTGGGAAAGGCACTATATAGCCAATAGATTGGGAGACCGATAAAGAGATAAGAAAGGCACTTTACATTGAACAGATTGGGAGCTACGACTCCATACAGTAGGTAGGTAAGTTGACCGATACAGTGGCACCATTTAATAGATGGCAAAGGGGCTGTGTAGCAGAGAGGCAGATGTAACGGGCCTCATGGGACCCCCAAGGGGGGAGAACATAGAAATACAGCACAGTTTGTAGTGGAGCCCAGTAATAAGAGGTAGAGGGACAAGAAAGGTGGCTGTGAATAGACAGACAGATGAAAGGCACTAGACGGGAGGAGGGGGTGACATCACAACTGTACCAACGGTGAGATATGTAAAAGGCACTATATAATTAGAGAGATATACTGTATGTGAAAGGCAGAATGTAATATGTACAGTACGGTGCTATGCATATAACAACATGATAGGCACATAGATACAGTAGGTAGGTATATTGTATGTACGATATCTAGAAAAATATGCCTTCCTATCTACAGGATAGATACAGCATTCTGTTTGGTGCCACTCATGCCAACTTATCATCAGCTCTGCTTATATCTATATACTGTATATATATATATATATACACACACCAGACACACACAGTGCAGTAGAACACAGGTGTGAGCGACACTTTCTGTCAGGCATACCGTGTGCGCTCACTAGACTTCTGGTCATCTCCTGCCAGTTATTCCAGTTGACAGCCCATCCCACTAGCAGGGCCTGCAAGGACCCCCAGACTGGTGGTTGTCCACCAATGGACACTCTCACACTCACAGGTCCAGTTCAGGGTTGCTAGTCAAGTTCATCTGCGTGTCTTTGAGATGAGGGAGGAAGGCGCTATATAATTGAAACACCAGGAGCTTTTTTTTTTCCATCTAGCGCCCATTACATGTGCAAAGCTGCCGTTTAGTTGTTTTCTGGCGTTTTTCACGCGTGCTCTGCAGGAAGGTAAAGTGACCACTTGGGGTCCCTCAGACTTCCAGGGGTCTGTAAAGCCCCTCGCTGTAGTTCTTGGTCTGCACACCACACAAACAGGCGGGTGAATCAGTGACGGTAACTGAGTATAGTGCCTTTCCAGAGCTCAGCTGGCCTGGTGCCATCCCAAACCCAAAGGGGGGCCAGCCAGCGGCCATGAAATTTTAATGATGATATCAGCTTTGCGGTTAGACACCTTGGCAGTGAACGCCAGGAGACATTGGCATCAAACTACCTGGCAGCTGAATGTAAAAGAGCAGTGCAGCCCCAGACTGGCACATCTGTTTGTTTGTTTTCGGCGAGTGCCGTGCAGACAGCCAGCAGCTGGCCGAGACAGACAGCGCCCAGAGCAGCCGCCCACCCAGCAGGCCCCCGACGTCTCCCCTGTTTGCGCTCCTTCATGCAGGTGCCTCTCACACCGACTGGTCATCAGCTCAGTTGACATCCAGGCCCATTACCAGGGGCAGCCAGTGGTAATTGGCCCCAGGGCGAGCGGCTGATTATGGCCAGATTGACCCGTAATGACTGGTAATGGAGGTCCTTGCCACACGCCCGTGTGTTTGTATTTTCTGCAGCGTTCCAGAGTGACCGCTGAGCCGCTGATGATTTGAGGAGTGTGCGGGAGTGCTAATGACGGCCGCCTTCTCACGCGAGATGAAACAAAGCGTCTTCGTCTGACCGCACAGCCTGCCGAGCGACGGTGCCCACCGAGGGGCCAGAAACGGAGAGAAAGCAGCGGCGCGACTTTTTATGTGCATTTGTTCTTTTCTATCTGCAAAGATGGAGCTGCGTTTCTATTCAGACGTGAAAAGTACAAAGGAATCAAAGCAGAAGTTAATTAAGAAAGAAAATGAAATTACCGTACGAGGGGCTGAGTGACGGGCCCGAATTAGGAGGAGAACTTTATTAGTCAAGTCCTGACAGAGTTGCGGCTCCGCCAGCCGCTCACATGAAACAGAATCGCCGAGTAACTGACGCTAATTAATTTGTCAGGTGAGCGACAGCGCCGGCACCCCGCCGCTGATTCCGTGTCCGTTAAAATGGAGCATCTCCAAGGAATTGAGTGTCCTAGCGAAAAACGCCCAGTCTGGGCGGGCCTGGGAGCTCCGGGTTCAAATTCCAGCCTCCTGCCCTTCTATGTGGATTCTGCATGTTCTCCCTGTGGCTCGGTGGCTTCTAGTCCCACATCCTCCAAGTGTGTGTGTGTGCATTTGAGCGGGTGCCACGTCCTCCTCCCGGTGACCCCAAGGTGGACTAACGAGCGGGCAGATGGGTGAAACTGTATAAGTGTGTCAGTCTGGGCGGCTGTCATGGAAAATGGGGGCACATCATCCTCCGTAGACATACACAGCAAACTGCACATGGCCAGCTTCAACCTCGGACATTGGTTCTGTATCACCACCATGCCACCCAGCAAAAAGGATCCTGACATGGAGCACCACCTTGTAAATGACGACCTGAAGTCCTGCCCTCAGAGGTGCCGCTGCCAATCAAAGCCTTCTTGTTAGATAAGAGACATGTACAGGTCGCCCCCAAACCGCCATATGCTGGCCAGATTGCACACATTTAACACGTCAACCTCGGACACGGGATCCATGATGCTGTAGCAATAACCATGGCACCACCACAGCAGCCCACGGTAGAAAGAAAAGGGCTTTGATGTGTGTTAACGAGCCCTCATTGTCACTGACAGCCCACCTTGGATGGCACACTGCATTCAAATGAACAGTACATGCTGTAAATGGACACTGGAGCTATGATGTGCCAGCAGTAACCATGGCACCACTTATGCCACCCAGCAACCCATCCTAGGAACAAAAAAGGATCCAGTACCGGAGAGTCCCACCTTCAGGGGCTCTGCTGCCAGTCAGAGACTCCTTATTAGGTAAGGAAGCCAGACAACACCCCCTTAGAAAAGCCATATACATCTGTGCCAACTCTGCACTTGGTCAACTTGAAGCCATGATGCAGCAGCACTACCCACTGTGCCACCGAGCAACCCATGGTAGGAAGTATGAGAGCCAGAGGTGGACAGTACACTCAGTAAATAGTGTAGATTTGGAAGGAGGCGAATCGTGAGTGTGCCATCCATGAGGGCACATAAACACACACACAGGCACACAGGGCACTGCATCTATGAGGCAGCAATGCCAACTGCAGAGCCACCAACAACCAACTAAAAATATTCAGGCGTGCCGAGCCCCATGTGGACAGTGTGGTCAGTGTATGTGTTTACAAGGAGATCAAATCACAGAGTGTACCATCTGGGTAGACTGGCACACAGGGAGAACAAGCAAGCTGCACACGGTCAATGAGGTTTGAATTCAGGCCTTTGGATCTGGTAATCACGGTGCCAGTGTGCCACCGATGTCATGCATGGAGAGCCACATGAGAACAGTGTGGTCAGGATGTACACTTTCATGGATGGTAAATCATTACGTATTTTTAGATGTACCCGTCTTTCCATTTTCTGAAGCCCCTTTCTCTATTGTAGGTCTGTTCCAGTAAGGCATGAACCTGCCCAGCATGGGGGGGGCAAGTCCTTCACAGGGCTCAATCACAAACACTGACGCCCACTTGGGCCAATTCATGATCCGCAGATAACCTAACCTGCATACCACTGGGGTTGTGGGAGAAGAGTCAGAAGACCAGACAGAGGTCCATGGAGACACATGTAAAGCCCGGGGTGAGGTCTGAATCCAGGACACTGGGTGGCAGAGCTGAGCGCTGTGCCAACCATCAGCCTGTCTTAGGAACAAACAGAACTGAGCACCACGAGCCAGTGTGGACAGTTTGGTCAGTGCGCCCATTTGCTTATGGTGACCCCAGTTTTTACATGTCATGTATGGAGCTAAGGAGAGGCCATTTTGATCTGAATTAATGCCCACTTGACCTGTTGGCGGTGTCACCTCGTCCAGCGAGCATCCTTTCACTGTATGTTCTCTGGATGGATTTTCCTCTGTCATGCCAACTAAGGACATGACTGTCATGCTAAGGGGTGACTTGAGGGCATGAGTGTGTGGCCCTGGCACCCTGCATGTCCTGCCTTGTGCCCTGTGCTGCGTGGTGTGCCCGACTTACACTTGCTGTAGGTGCATAGTGCCCCCTGCTCATCGACTTCTCCTCTCCTTCACGCCCTCCATTTGTGAGGTCAGTCAGTCCACATATGCCGTGACACTGGAGGTCTCGCTGCGCAGGGCTTGGCATGTCTGTCCCGCTGTGACTAATGCCAGGCCTAAGTGTGAGCGATGAGGGCTGCGCAGATGCAGACGCTCGATTACATATTGTGTCAATGTATATGTTATGATGTGTAATGACACCATCATCCAAATGATTCTGCTTCCAATCTCTGAAGGCCCTAAACTGCAGCAAATGACATTTTCCATCCCACAGCTTGCTCGCCCAGTGAACTGCGACTGAACACGGAGATGAATATAAATGAAAATCTGAATGGATTTGTAAGCAAGCGAAATAAGACTCCCGGTTCAATTTCAAGGCACGTGTCTGTGAATAGGCAGGGGACCATTCCAGATGTCATTAGGAGGCAGGGGCCCCGAGACGGCAGGCGCGCAGGTGCAATCCATCTGCCTTCTGTCAGGCCTTGGGGCACGATGGAGGGGCGACTGCCCCGTCTCAGTCCCGAAGTTCACTTTAATTGCAGCCCACCCGTCGTAAACCTGGGGGGGGGGGGGGTCTTAGGGGTTACAAAGACCGTGTGTCCATCTCGGACGCCCCTTCACTCTGCCATGTCGGGCTGCCTTTGTCTCGGCCCCACTCTGGGCTACTCTGTGCCCCAGTAGACCTCACCTCCTGCCAGTCTGTGCAGTGCTGGAGTGACTTTAGACACATGGCAGATCATCTGAGGTCCCTGCATGTCCTGGAACAAGCAGTACGGGAGACCAGTAGATGAGAAGATCAGAGGGGGCAAGGATCAAACCAAAGATAAAGACCCCCAATTAAAGCTCAAGGTCCAGACTCTAGGAGATGAACTTCTGAAAATCAGCAGGTGCTGGTGCACCCACCATGAGGCACTGCCCAAATGGGAGTACCCCAGAAAAATACAAGCAAAAAAACACCTAGAGGTGGTCTGCTTCACCTGGGTCATGTGGGCTTTGCCATCGACAAGATGACCCTTGATCGAACCAAAAGTCGAGATTTCCGGTAGTTTCATGGTCAAGAGGTTCTGCTCCTTGATTATGGAGCCAACGTGTTGCATGTTGACGAGCACATGACAGTAAGACCTTCACTGAACTCTGGACATGGGACAGTAATGGGAAAGCAATGACCCTGTAAACCTGGAAAAGAGTTCAGACACTAGAGGGCGATATGGTCAGGGCTACCATCAGTGACCGAGTTCAGACACTAGAGGGCGATATAATCAGGGATACCATCAGTGACCGAGTTCAGACACTAGAGGGCGATTTGGTCAGGGATACCATCATTTCAAGGTAAGATGAACAGAGGTTTTAAGGTCACCAAAGATGTCGCTAGAATGGTGATGTGCTGCATGATGATTAGCACTTGCAAGTAAGCATCCGGACCCACTTGTACAGAATAGGCAAGCACTGGGCACAAGGCAACCCTGAGCGGGGCGCCAGCCCACCACAAACAGAATACACACACACATAAGTCAAGGGCCAATTTAGCATCACCGGTTTACCTAACCTGTGTGTGTTTGAACTGTGGGAGGAAACCCACGCAGAGAACATGCAAACACAAAGCAGGGAACTCCTGAGACTTGAACCCTTGTCTCCTTGTGGTGAGGCAATAGAGCTACCACTGTGCCATCTCTTTATCTAGTATATGGCAACTCTCATATCTATGGCATCACTGATCACAGCACTGGAGAGTGGTGACGTGTGGCATGTTGACCAGCACTCGCCCCTAAGCATTTCAAGGGACTCTGTACACGTGACAGTAAGGATCCTATAATCCTTTATTTCCTTTCTGCCCTTTAGCGGCCATGGCTCTCTAGCACATACCGGCCACACCGCTTGCCCTCCGCATTCGCACACTGTCTACCGCTGCCCTCGTAGCTCTCATTTCCTCCTGGAGGCTTTGTGTTGGAAGTTTGGCTTCTGCACCATCTGTCCACTGTTGAACCTGCTAAGTCCAGGTCTGCGTCAGTGGTGGCGTGGAGCCTGCCGTGGCAGCATTGGGCACAGGGCCATCAGAAGGGTTCACACATACACAGCCCAATTTGTGTGAGGCAGGTGATTTATAATTGTTTAACTGTAATCACTGAGATCTTAACATTATCAAGTATTTATGCTTTGCCTGTCTAATATTAATATCTGTTTTTCGTCAGAGTGTAAAACTGTTGAAAGTGCAGTTCCTTCAGTAATAATTATGGTGCTAATTAAATTATACAAAGTGAATGATTTCATTCATATTAATTATAATATCGTCACATTTCACTTTAAACATATTACTGGGCCTGAATCAACAGCAGCAGGCAGCATGGCGGAGTGGTTAAGGCTGTGGACCCCAAACACTGAGGTTGTGGGTTCAAATCCCACTGCTGACACCATGTAGCTATGAGCAGATCACTTCACCTGCCTGTGCTCTGATTGGAAAAGCAAAAGAAATGCAACCAATCAAATCTCACAGGCTCTGAGTCAACGCGGGCCAAGTAGTACGTAATAATCAGCAACACACGTTATGTTAAAAAACAAGGCGAAGCTGCCAGACACCAAAATGGAATCTGCTTTTTTAATAAAAGACTTGTGTCATTGTATTACGTAATTAATAATCTTTTGATGGATTAAATGGTAATTATCTATCTATCTATATATATACTGTATATACAGCATCTTAATCTGTTCAAGACACAGAATGGTTGTCATGTCTTCTTCAGTGCTTAGCGTTTGTCTCCTTTACTCTCTTGGCCGTGTAACGTCGCTAACCCGCAGCACGGCTCTCCGCTCCGTTCACATCACCTCCCCGTGCATTTTTATAAAATACGCTGGGTTTCATGGCTTCCGTGTGAAGCGACACCATCATGGCAATTTGTGTTTGTTCTACAAGGATAAAGGTGCAATACAAGAAGCAACTGCCATAGGCAACAAATAAGCAGGCACTCAATTTGAACCCAGGACTCTGGAGCTGCCAGGCCTGAAAGCTAATCGGCACACTGGTGTGCCAGCCTCTAATAGTGTAAAGCTAATGAGGTAAGATGTGAAAGCGCAGAGACTGTCTTTGTGTCAGCGGTGTATAAAGTGCCTTACCAGCCCAAGACGTGTAGCCCGTCCACAAACCTCTTCACGCCATTTTCTACACATGGAGCACCAGTAGCTGAGTTGAACCCACAGCCTCGTGTTGTTTGAGTCCAGCTCTTTACCCGCTGTGCCACACGTCTGGTTGTGTTTTTTTTCCTGTTCCTTATTCCTATTAACATGACTGTTAGAAGCTACTTGAGGGCAGTGAATTCATTGGTGTTGTCCCCTTGATGGAGTTATTTTAGGCTCCCCAGTTTGAATCCCAGTGCTGTATTTTCTAATGTTCTTTCAGTGGTGAATGTCCATCTTGGCCCAGTGAGAAGTCAAGCTAAGCGACATCTTTTACTGGTTAACTAAACCAATTTCAATATGGAAGCCTTCGAGGCAACTCGGGACCCTCCTTCAGTCAGTTTGTAATCATCTCGCCTGAACAAGGGGCTCGAGTTGTGATCTCTGCAGTTAGCCAGTAAAGGGGGTCATTTGGCTCGACTCCTCATTGAATTCATAATGGCTAACACGGCACAACACCCTGCTACTCCATCTTGGCCCAGGACTTTCCTCCCCAACTCCAATGACTCGCTGTCTGGCGGATTATGGAGGATTATAGTCTGCCCTGTGATGGGCCGGAGGGTCATTAAAGGGTAATGGAAGGAGCCTGGGAGGCCATCAGAGTCGTGGGACGGTCACCGCATTCATCCTGCGAAGCCTACAGCACTCGCCGAGGTCGGCCGTACTGGATGAATTGAACCAATTACAGCGCCATTTGCATTTGAATGGTAAGCAGTTTGACGGAAATGAGCAGAGGGACCCTCGTCACAAGTGAGAAATCAAAATAAATGAATAATAGTTTAATAGTTCAGAGCGTCCGAGGCCGTACTTGTCTTGCTTGTTTTGTGTTGTGTTTATTCTGCTAGGTGACGAGGGGCCTAAACGGTGATGTTTAGTCTGAAAAGTATTAGCAAAAAAAAAAAAAAAGAGGGCAGGAAAACTACGGAGAAGAGAAAGGCAGGAAGGAGCTGCGTTGGTACTGAACGCCATGAAAGTACTCTGAGGGTCTTGATGGACGTGAGGGTGGGCATCATGACGGTGCTCTGTAAAGCTTGTGAAATCAAGTCACTCTTTGCTGCCCACTGCTCCCAACATCTCACTGTCCTCCCATCTCATTCACTCGAGGGGTCACGAAGGTCCTACAGGGACATTGGTGTCAAGCGCCCTCTAGTGGCTCCTGATGCTCCTGCACCACAAAGCCATTTGCATCCTTAGACCTAATAATCACCATAGGGAGATTGAGCCCCCTGGCCCAACAAACAAAACTGAAACTAAACTAGATCACTATAATAATAAAAAGAACCAAGAATTCTATAAAAGAATGCCATATTTCCAAAACAGAAACAAGAGACAAGTCAAGGCAAAACCATTAAAGATCAAAACTAAATCTGTAAGATCAAAAACAAAAAATTAGAAAGAAATCCTCCCAAAAAATCCCAAATCCAGAGAATCCAAACAGAAAGGCCCAAACAAATCCTTCAAGGGGACGAGTGAAAAGGGGAGAAGATGGCTGCTGCCTCAGCACAGGCTTTTAACACGTCAGGAGGCCCCGGCCCCTTGGGCTCAACATTCAGCAGGCAGTAAATAAAAGTAAAAAAGATGGAAGAACAGTAAACAAAAAAATAATGAAATACCCAAGGAGAGTGACGAATGATAACAGCAGTGTTGGAGATGACGTCAGTGTGGGCAGCTGGAGTGCCAGGTTATTAAAGGAGGTGAGCTTGGCACAGTCACAGTCTCTCGCTAGTCTGACTAAAGTGAGCTCTTCTTCTAAGGAGAAAGCAGCCCAATGAGCTTCAGTCCACTTGGTCAGCACTGACCAGCACCACACATCGCTGCAGGGCTTCACAAGACTTCAAAAACGAGGCCTCCACACTCCAAGAAGACGTCTGAACACCAAGCAGGCCAGAGCAGCCAGATCTTCGTCTGCCATTGCGTTTAGCTATTATATAGTGCCTTCCCTCTCTATCGTAATGTAATCATTCTTTGTTTAGTGGACCACCCTTTATAAGTCTGAATTAGCGTAAGCTGCCTTGCTTCGGGGAGTTCATAAGCAATGTCATGATTTACTGTGTGAGGCAGAAGCTCGTCATATTAAAAGGTGGGCTTCAGTTTAACTGTTTAAAGTCTAAATATTCTCGATTGTCATTTGTCACCCTCTGGCAGTGCTCGATAGAGGACCAGCAGAGGATCAGAAATCAAAAAGAACTGCACATTCATAATCACTGACCTTGAAATCGTCTTAAATGATACCCCACACCCTTAGGTTTGAGATTTGACATTTTTAACCCTTTGGGAGTCACTCTTAGGACCACCCGTAAAGAATCAAATACCAAAACAATGCGCGTATTCATGATCAGCGACCTCCAAATGGTATAAAACCATACGCCTCATGTCTTCATTGACAGTTCCCCGGTTTTCCTTCAAAGTTTTGTCAGCCCTCGTATCCCATTAGGGTTTGAACCGCTGGGGTCAGTTACCCCCCAACTTCAAGTTCTTCTGGTCATATTTGCTGAAGGCGCCTGTTATATCATAAGGGTGTCATTTCCTGCACAAAATTGGCCACAGTTTGGCCTTAAAGGAGGGTTTTCTAGTCTAGAGGACCAAAAATGGGGTCGAAATGCTTGACGTCTTTGATAATCAGAAATCTGGACTTCATGTACCAACGAGTCAGGAGGCAGCAGGCGGTAAGAAAACTGAAGCCAATTCAAAGCATTCAGAAGTCGTTTTTTATGAACACAAAAAAGATCGTTATAACCGAGAGTAATATTTTGCATTAATGTTTAAACAGGCGTGGAGGTAACGTCTGAGAATATCTCATTTTAAACGCATCGAAGCTGGATAAGCCCGTTGTTGCTTCGAGACATTTACGACTTTGAAGATCCGATAAGAACTTTTGTTCACCGCGGTGGCCATCAGTGACAGGGAGGGGGACAGATGACCAGAGTGGGCACACTTTACATTCTCTGAGAGGAAGAAGGCTGGGAGTGGAAGGCAGTCTGCGGCCACACTACCTGTTTATCCAAACTACATCTTTTGAAACAGGAGTGCAAGCTGACTAGAGGGAAGGTGAAAGTGTGCCTTCTGGGGGGTAAGACAGCTGGCAGTTTGTTTGTGGGCTGATTTAAGAAGTGTGTCAGGAAGCCACAGGACTCCTTTAAATTACTTTGCCTTTTTTTTTTTTCGTAACAGCTGGCATCGAGGGTTCAACAAAATGTGAAAACTTAAAGGGGGGGAGGGTGTTCTTGTATACTTTGGCAAAGCCCACCAGAGTGGCGAGCGCTGGCGCTGATGAACTTGCCGGGGAGCGACGTGTTCGCTTTCTGAGCCACAAAAGGAGCCGCAGTGCTTGACACGCTCGCGCTCATTGTTAATTTAACGAGAACATCTTGAGATTTGGATCTTTATAGACAGTGACATCTGCGTAATGAATTTATCATTTCTCTCCTGCTTAAAAGAATAAGGAGCCTAATAAAGCGGCCCGAGTATGGAAGCGTTTTCAAAGGCCTGCGGCTCGCGCGCCCGTCCTGTCATTAAACGGCTTGTATTCAGTGGCGTCTGGATTACAAAAGGCCGCGTGTCAGGCCGCATTACTGCCGTGTGCTCCTCTCTCTTCATCCTCATTTCCGCCTCATTAGCGCTCAATATTCCAAACATGCTGCTTAGCTTAATCATGCATATAATTATATATCTGTTTTGACAATGTTTTCTGCTAATTGCTTCAGCAACACTAGCAGGTTGGGAGGCCGTCGCTAACTTTCCACGTTGGCCTCTCTACTCTCTTCACCTGCTCGGTTTTCGGCCACACGCCGTCCTGTTTGGGGGTTCACACTTTAACTCTTGGCCACACCCCTTTCGTGACAGGTTTCCCGATTGGCCGTCTCATCGGACTCTCATTCCAAATGGGCATTTCTGATTCTTCCTCGCCCGGTGTCTCCGTCAGGCCGGCTGGTTGACACCTCGAGGGTCCACTTGCGTTTGTCTGTGTGCAGATTTGATTTTGCTTTCTGATTTTTATTTTTTCTTCTCGGCCTGACGGTGATCTGTTATGGACTGGCCAAAGTTTCACCCTGCACTCACTTCTTTTTTTTTTTTTTAATGTACTTTGCTTGTTGTCCTTTAAATATATTTTTGTTACCGAGTATATTTTTATCTATGACGTATTTTGTTTGTTAATTATTTTGAAAACTCACTTCTTCTGGATAGATCTGGATTTTTGAATTTGGCTTTCTTTATAGATTCAGATTTTTTGGTTAGTGACTTTCTGACATTCTGATTTTAACGAGCTGTGTCTTTTCACCTCCCTGCCCTTTTTCACTTATTGCTTTGTGGATCGTCGCCTTCTCATCGAGTGGCATAACATTTCTTTAGTGATGGAAGTTCACTGGCACATCCTGCTAGGACCTTGGCTTCCAGCTTTGGTGACTCCCTGATACTCCAGACTCCAGCATAAGAACCACCCTGCCTAGTCAAGATGGCTGCATATGACACCAACTGATCCGCAATGCCTTAACCAGACGTCCATAAGGTGGTCCAGATTGTGCCAAGCTGACTGCCAAGCCCTGATTAGCCAAATTTAACTGTGTGCTCTGGTGAACTGGCATCTGAACTACGAAGTCCAATGATGGTTTGACAGTGGAGAGGTGTGTGTCCATTACTGTCTTTATCCAAGATGGCTTATAAGATCGGGGTACCTGCCCAGTGTTTGTGTACTGTTTATCTGGCATAGTTAGAGCAGGGGGGTTCAAATGATGGCTGTTATTATATAATGTGTTTCTTATCAAAGTGTCTATCACTCTCTAGTATAGTGCCTTTCACGCCTGTCTATCTATCTATTATATACTGCCCTTCATATATATCTATCTATAATACATGAGACAGAAATGGAAAATCTGTGCAAACTGTACAAGAATTTGAACTCATGTTCTTGACACCGTGAAGCTAGTACCTAAACCAATGAGATACCATACCAAAGTGGCACACACAAAACAAAATGACAGAGAAGAGACATTTGCAGTTGAGCCTTCCTTCACAGTGGATGGGGTCAGAAGGTGGCCACCATGGAAATGCCCTACAGATTTGTGCCCAGTGACATGGAAGTCACATTGATGTCTTTTGTCTTCATCGCTTGTGCCCACTGTGCTGTTTGTGTCTCATTATATTGTTGAGGCTGCTGCCCAAGGCCTGCCATGAGCCCTGCCTGCCATCGTCACCACCATCTGCTCGTCTCGTTCGTCTGTTCCACAAGACACTTGTGCCGCAGTCTCCATGGGGTGTCGAGCACAGGCAGGGAGGTGATCTGTGAGTGACTTTGTTCTCCACCTTTGAATGGCACTGCATGGTGCCAGCGAGATGATCAACTGTGAATTGAGAGTTACTCAGAGGCGCAGTGTGTGCGTCCTGTCTGTGCCAAACTCAGCAGGCACTCACGTATACAGGGGCTAACATCGCTGCTGTAAAAGGCCATGCTGGCTCGAGGACCCATTATGAGCAGACCTCCATTTAAGTGCAGGACACACTGGGCAAGAAGGGCCTTAGTCAGGGAGATGACCAAGAAAACCTGGTTAGAACTGCCGACTAGCACTTGTATGAGTGCCAGTGACTGCCAACTGTGGCTCATTTAAACGATGGTCTGCAGCGCGTGGCTTTTGGTAACAAAATATTAATGGTGAGCTAAGATTGGCAGAGAAGGCCCGTGTTCAGCTTCTTAACCCGAGGGCACAGGTAGCCAACTGAAGTCGGTCACTTGAAACTAGAACTGGTCCCCTGATTTATGTCTCATAATTTATTTTCCTAAGCTTTTCAATCCCTGATGATCTGAGGCTATAAGAGTGTGGGGCTTCAGAGCCAACCTGGCACCTTAGACACAATGTAAGGACCCAACACCCCCCCGACACACACACAAACACACACACACGCATGCACACTTAACCCAACAGGAGGACCCCAAAACAGGGAATGGGAACTGAACTCTGGTCCGCATGATTGTCAGGCAGTGGTGCAAACCCCTGTGCCACCTGAGAGTGTGAGTGGGCAAGAGCAGCAATGCCATTACACCATCTCACCATCAGGTGCTCATCAACTCCAGCAAAATCAAACCAGTGGCTCTGGAGGAGCGTCAGAGGAGACCGACGAGCCATGCGGGGGGATGAAAGCACGGGCTTCTGAAGGGCATCAAAAACGACATCTCCACTGGCACAAACAGAAATTCAGAAGTGGCCAATATTATTATTATCATTATTATTATTTAGGACAGTGAGCCGTGCCTCTGGAGCAGCTGGTGCTTCATTACTCAGGTTACTGGTTGGTGCCTCTAGGGGGCGCAGTGACAGTACAGTTAATGATAATAATACGTTTTATTTATATAGTGTCTTTCCTGTGCTCAAGGGTACTTCACTATTCACAGGGGGTGCAAAGACTGTAGTGGCCAGCACTTTGTTATTCAGGGTACTGGATGGTATGGTGGCAATACGGTGGACAAGCTGGGTTTTCAAGGGGACACTTTGACATTGTAGAGACCATTACTTCTTCACTACTTGCTTCTTGGGGCATTGTAAGAGTGTACCAGCTGATATTTCGCTATGTAAGATACTGTGTGGTGCCTCTAGGGGGTGCTGTAATGGCGTATTGGCTGAAACTTCATTATTTCGGATAGCAAGTGATGCCTTGGGGGGGGGGGCACCTTGATAACATACTGGCTATTACTTTGTTATTAAGGATGTTCGGAGTGCTGCCTCAAGGGGTCGCTGTGCCAGTGTGGTCTTCTCTTAATACACTCCGCCGCCATCCACATCACTAGACGAGAGCCCCAAGAGCTTCTGTGCAAATATCCTAAATTCTCCAGTCCCACAGGATTTGGCTAATCCATATTATTAAAGAAATCCCCCCGTTAATTATTTTACAATCTCCTTTTTTAATTTAAATGCAAATGTCAGTGATGTTTGTGTGCACTTTTGAAAACAAATAAATAAAGTATATAAGTCACGTCACACTTGTTTAAGGACGTTTGCGTTTGCCATCCACCATTGAAGACCCACCCACCCGTTTTTGGTGGGACGGGGTGTTTTGCTCCTCAGGTGTCTCCTGCTCCTCCTTCCCCCGTTCGCAGCGCAAAGACAAAGGCCTCTGGCTCTGGAAGAGACTTAAAGCGAATAACAGAACACACGGAAATAAACGAGTAATGAGTTTTTTAATGACCGTGTAAAAAGCACTCAGTAGAAAAGCAAAGCTATTAATAGAGCATCTGTGGGATAATAGGAGGCCAAAGTGAGAGCGAGTCGGTAATGATGCACCGTGGCCCCCGCGTCTCGGCACGCCGTAGCCGTGCTTCTCGGAGACAGGCATGCAAATAGCGGCCAACAAGGTGACGGCCCGCATTGTGAGACGCATGCATAATCAATGAAGGGCGGGCCAACACCCGAGGGGGTGCGGCTTTCCGTTTTCTTCTGCCCCCCCCCCCCACGTCGGGTGTGGGCTGCACTTTCACTTCTTAAAGTTTTTGTGGTGCGCATTAAGACCGACTGTGAGGTATGCATGTGTTGTGTTGTAATTGCTCTGGAAATGAAAGCCCACCAAAAACCCCCCCGACCCCCCCCCCTCCCCCCCAAGTCCATTAAATCACATTAGCTTGCACAGCTCATGAAGTCCTCGTTATGGATCCACCCGAAAACTGCAAAAGAGACGCCGGGGAGAAGTGTGGATAACCCTTGGGCTTAGCCGCCAGTCTGCTGCAATTAAGACTCCGACTTTCTGAAGGTGACCTTCGCCGACGCTCCTCGGCGCTATGACAAGGCAGGCAGGAGCTTGTAATGAGACGGCTTGATTGATCAGAGAAATGTCAAATTAATGGAGCTGGAGGCCGGCTAGGCCAGCCCAACACCAGCCTCGGCCGTGTCACAAACTGAACAGAATAAATACATGAGCCGGGCGGGGAGGCTCGGCACACTTGAGCGAGGAGCAGCCTGTCTGGCGAGGGAAAGATGAAAAATACATCGTAATGAATTGCTTGTCACTCATCACAAATTTGGTTTTACGCAGAGAAGATGAGAGCTGCGTCTCACAATCAGTAGGTTTGTCAAGCAGCAAACAATACATCAGGAAAGTAATGTGAAAGAGGATTCAGAAGTAGCGTGGTCGGCAGGATCGGCTTGTCCTCACAGAAAGTGATGGACTGGAGGGCCAATGGTCAGGAGTCTTGAAGACGGCCGCGGAGTGATGGGCTTGGGCCTTCAACTGACCATTAGCTTCAACAAGAGTCAGTCTGCACACCCCTGGGCAGTTTTATCTGGATTGAGTCATTACTGAGTCAGATTTTGACTTTGGCACCAATACCAGCTATGGCTATGGGTAACGGCCCTTAACTAGCACCTCCTTCTGCCAACCCCTTGGCTCGCGCACACACACACACACACACACAGCTGCCAGGCTGGGCTCAGAGGCAACCCAATGACCACACTGGCCCCCAGATCTGCCACGGTCTGCCTAAAACTTGCTGGTGGCCATGTTTACAGGCCAGCAGGGAGACCCTCACAGGTCCCCTCAGAGCTGTGACTGTGCTGATATTGGAGGGGGGGGGGTCCCACTTGGTGTTTCAAGCACACTGATGTACACAATGCTAGCTGTGTGCCCCTGTGGAGTTTTGAGCCCACTAAAATACAATGAATGCTTCAGCGAGCATTGGGCGTCGGGGCACATCAAGCCCTGGTAGTTAGAGTATCACATTTCACACAATGCTGGTGTACAGTACAGTGTAGCACCGTTTTAAAAATTGGGAAGTTCTGCACTTTTCTTAGTACTGGTATACCACGCAACACAATAAATCAGTAACCAGTTTGTCGAGGTACCCCATGGCTGTCCATCACCTGATATTTGGGTGGTCTTCACCTATATGTTGGCATGGCCACCATGGAGAATAGATTTATGATTGCTTCTTGCTGCTGAAACTTTAATTGAGGAGAGGCCTTCAGAACTGAAGCTCAAGGCTCCGGGGGGCCTGCCATGAGGAATCCGCCTGGTCCCAGACGTGAGACGCAGGCCAAGGGAGAAGGGAACCCTGAAAAACCCCAGGCTTCAATAAAGAAAACAACGTTCTCTGATATTGAAAGATTTATTAGGCAAAAATTCAAAAACAACAACGGGGGCAAGAAGGGGTGAAAATGGTGAAGCAAATGGCAAACCTAAAGGTGGGTCAATGCTGTCCATGAGCAACCAGCAGCTGATCTCAACAGGCGGATGAGGACCAGTCTGCAGACTCCAGGGAATCCCAAACCAAAGGAGTAACCAAAACGTTGAGGGGCGCCATCACTGTTCAACACCTGAAGTTGAGGGGTCTTCGATCATCCTACCCACGTTACATCATCGTTACCCTGGCACTGTCACCATGGACAGTAGTGTTACAATGGCAGCAGGACCACCAAACTAGACTTCAAGGCTCCAGTAAGGACTCGAATCAAGAACAGCCTGGACCGAAACTTGACCAAACGGAAATAACGCTGAGGCTGAAGGGAAAAAATAAAATAAAAATCCCTAAGACTTCACTAAGAGAGAGGGGAGCCATGAAAAGCCCTGGCCTAAAGAAGTAATTGAGCAAGCAGGACATCTTAAGAGAAGTACGTACAAGGGGCCGAACAAGGAACAAGCCTTCACTAACGCCACAGCACTAGTGACGAGAGTCGTTTGGACCCACAGAGTTGTGAAAAAGTATTTGCCCCCTGCCCAGGTATCCTCGATTTTGCTATATCTGTCACAGTGAATGGCTTCAGATCTTTACAGAAAAAGTAATTTTCGATAAAGAGAACCAAAAAAAAGCATACAACACCATTTCTAAATTGCTGTTAAATATATTTAAGGGTTAAGGCTATCAAGCAGCTATCAAAAAGGTGCTTTCTCCCTCAAACAGCTGACCATTATCTATCTTCCTAGTTACCTTTGTTATATAGTGCCTTTCATATCTGTCTATTATGTAGTGCCTTTTCCATATGCACCTTTCTGTCTACTTATTAATGTTATATACAGTAGTGCCTCTTATAACTATCTATTATGTGGAATATCTATTATACTGTATAGCACCCTTCATATCTACTGTACCTCTTACTGTATATGGTGCTTGTCATCTCTCTTTCTCTCTTTCATTGTCCTTTTCCTGTCTGTTATATAGTGCCCTTCACCTCTGTTTATTATTTCAAATAGACAAGTGTGTATACCAAGTGTGTTTTTCTCGGGGTCCACATCTTGCTGGACTTTCTCAGTTCCCTTCAGGCCACAGCTGCCTAAGGTGATGCTGGTCCAGCTGTGCCCATCAATCCCAGTTTGGAGTCTCCTGTTGACCTGCACATCTTTGGGATGAAGCTGAGCTTCTCGGATTAAATGGCCACTGAACACGGGGAGAATGTGCAGACCCCAGGGATTTGAACCCGCGTCCTTGTAGCTGTGAGACTGCAGCGCTGGCCACTCAGCCTTTTGGATTCTTTTGTTGTGTTTGCTCGTTGGTGGATTTTTGTTTTTAGATTCAGAGCATTGAGCCGTGTAATAATGGCAAGAGCATCGTAAAAAAAAATAAAATAAAGATGTGGTGGCTGCAGTCAAATCCCCACAATAATGCGCTGCTGAAGAGTAGTGAAGCTACTAGTGAAGCTGAAGCCTGCTGGGGCCATTTATTCTCTCTTACAGATCTGACCTCATACCTGTGGCTGCATGCCCGCCCGGCGACATCATCATGCCCGACCTCAGTGGGATTTGCTCAAATCCATTTCGGTTTCTTCAGCTTCGCGAGGCCAAAGGGGACACCAAGGAGTCGGAATATAAATGGGATGCAAAACAGCGTGGTGCACACACGGGGGGCTGCACAGAGACCCTCGTGTGAAAGGGCAGCCCTGTGAAGATTAGTCACAGCGTTCATCCGAGACAAGCCTGGCATAAATCCAGAGAGCTGACGACGTGCCTCATCCGCAGTTTGAGACCCACCTTAAAAATGTTGTGGGTTTTTGGGTTTTTTTGTGCTTATTTTTTTCATCAAAACTCAAATGAGCTGCTAAGTAAATGGCTTCCTGTGTTTGCAAATGAAAGATTTCCCGATTTGTCGAGAAACACGAACAGCAGGTGAGGCGCTCACGGGAGAGTAAAGCTTTATCAGATTTTCATTTAAAGGGCGTCATGGTGGTGGTGGTGGTGCAGACATTCAGAGGTGGGTTTAGGGTTGGAGTGACTGTGGCTGTTTCTCAGCCATTCTGGGAATACAATACAGTTTATTTTTGTGTAGCCCAAAATCACACAGGAAGTGCCGCAATGGGCTTTAACAGGCCCTGCCTCTTGACAGCCCCCCAGCCTTGACTCTCTGAGAAGACAAGGAAAAGCTCCCAAAAAACCTTGTAGGGAAAAATGGAAGAAACCTTGGGAAAGGCAGTTCAAAGAGAGACCCCTTTCCAGGTAGGTTGGGCGTGCAGTGGGTGTCAAAAGAAGGGGGTCAATACAATACACAGAACAGAACAAATCCTTAATACAGCATAATAATACAAATTTTAGAAGCACAGAGCAGAATTTAACTGTAGATGATATCCCATAATAAGATTTGGATATTTTTAGAGTCCTGGAGACCTCATCCGTCAAGCTGCCTCCCCCATTTGGCCATTCCACGGCTGAAATGTTGCTCGGCCAGCCAATCCGATGAAAGGACCCCTTTTTCCCATGATTCCTGTGATCCTCCATCAGGGATGACTTTACCACAGGCAGGCAAACAACTTGGCAGGTGGGTCGTGGCACCAATTGCCACATTTGAGTACCGAGAACAGAAACAGAATAGGTGAGGGTTAGTAACAAATTATAACAATCATGTTACTTATGTTTTAGTGTTAATGACTGACAACAGAGATGCAGTCTGTACAGTTAATCAGCAGCTCTAGCCAGGGTGTGCTAAACTGAAGTAGTGAGTCTTCAGCCGAGATTTAAAGGCTGAGACCGAGGGGGCATCTCTTATAGAAGCAGGAAGACCACTCCACAATTTAGGGGCCCTGTAACTAAAGGCTCGACCTCCCACTGTTGTTTTATTAATCCTTGGAATCATAAGCAGACCGGCATCTTGAGATCTTAATGTGCGCTTAGGTTTGTAAGTCATGATAAGTTCAGACAAGTAAGCCGGACCTTGGCCATTTAATGCTTTATATGTTAAAAGGAGGATTTTGAAATCTGCCCTAAACTTAACCGGGAGCCAGTGTAAGGATTTAAGAACTGGAGTTATGTGTTCATATTTTCTTGTTCTTGTAATAATTCTTGCAGCCGCATTTTGGATTAACTGGAGGCTGTATAAAGAACAGTTTGAACAGCCAGTGAACACCGCATTACAGTAGTCAATCCTACTAGAGATAAATGCATGAATTAATTTCTCACAATCCTGTTTATTTAGAAAGCGCCTTAATTTCCTAACATTTTTAAGATGGAATAAACATGTTTTGGACAACTTTGTAATATGTGCTTAAAATGACATGCTAGAATCAAAGATAACTCCTAGATTGCGGGCTGATTCAGTAAAATTAATTGGGATTCCAACTGAGTTAAATGCCGACAAAATATTGCTGTGATCAGCGTCATTCCCTCCAACAATTAACATCTCTGTTTTATCTGTATTTAAAGACAAGTAGTTCTCATTCATCCACTCCTTTAATTCACTAACACAACTAATTAAAGACAACATCGGAGAAACTTCATTTGATTTAAATGAAAGGTATAACTGGGTGTCATCTGCACTGGAATCCCACTACAGCTACTGGGGCTGCTTCTGAGCCAATGACACGGCAGAGTCGTAAATGTCCTAAAGGTCGCGAAGGACCGCCGCGCAGAACATCTGAGAACATCGGAGCGCCCGCGCACACTCACTCGAGACGCACTTCAGGTTAGGCAGTGAGACTGATCAGCAGCGTCGCCTACCGTGTGTCCTCCGCTCCTCTCAAGGACTTCACACCTGAAACATTTATTGTCCCACTTAAGGTCCTGTCACAATACACGACTTTTCTGTTGAATTTGGACTTTATTTTGTTTAAAACGTTTACTAAACGGGGCTACACGGTTCATAACTCCCCCCATCCTTGAACCGGCGTCTGTCTCTCCCTTACGTGACACCGCAGAAATGAGGGTCACTCCAAACAATGGCCACATTGTGTGACAGTAAACGCTGCGCCCACGTTCTCGTGGGCGCACAACAGGTCGAGCGTCTGTGATGAGTTTGACAGAGCACGTTAGAAACACGAGGAGGGAAAGAAGTTCAAATAAACAAGCAGCGCTAGCAAGGAATTTCTGGGCAACTTCATCAGGGTCATGTGTCTAAAAGGGGCGGGGCTAATTATAAGTGGGTTGTGACCTGGAGTGGACACTCGCGGTGACAGGACAATGCAGCCTTGGCACACCATCAGTGCTGAAAGGACAAGCGAGCAGCAGCAGGCCATTCGGAGCTCCACCGACTCGGCTCTCGGGCTGAACTTGATAGACGACCCCACTTGAGAGTGGAAAGGTGGGTTTCCAGTTGTTTGAAATCCCCTCCCAGACTCCTGGGCATCTAGAACCTTCTTTCTGAAAGTCAAATCAAAGTCAATGTCGGGGTCTCTTCAGACGAGATCCTCTCTAGCGCAGTGCAGCTGATTCTAATTTGAGGTACTGGAGGCAGTGACTGCTGGAAGGGTGGGCTTACTTTAGCCACCTGCGTTTACGTTTATTTAAATTTTAGAATAGACTACAAAATGTACAGCAAACGTGACATCTGTCAGAAACAAACGAGAGAGTGGAAAGGCTTGGGGCCCTGGAAGGCGATCCCCATATTAATGCAAAATCAGCTGACCAAGCGTCACGGACGTCTTCCCAGACGTGGGTCCCTATGGTTATAAGGGGCAGACGGGGTGGGTTCAGGGGACCAGAAACTGGAAGTGACGTTCTCGATCTTCATGCCTGTGATCTTCAGGGGCCTCTTTTATAAATGAAGTGGAATCTAAGCTGGGATTTAAACACGAGGCCCCCGGTCTGCAGGTAGAAGATGAGGGGAGGCGTCCGGTGACGGAGCCGGAATTACCGTGAGCACCCGTGTGTGACACGTGACGTTTGTCATATTCTGTCCCCTTTATCTATTTGAGGCTGTTTAAAATGAAGGTCAGATCTTCTTCACACGACTGTGTATTTGAAAGGCGCTATATTAGACCAGGAGGCATTACAGCCTGAGGGCCGCACTGAGTTTGTTCTTTCACTTTGTGATGTAAATAAATCGTATCGGAAAGCAGCGAGCTGTCGAGCGGTTGAACAAGCCCCTCCAATGCCATTTTTTGATTCCTTCTGTGGTTTTGTGTTCTTTTATTTTAATGGCTCTGTATGCACCGGGGCTGCAGTGAACTGTAAAAGAAGAGAAATGAATTCTCGTCCCTGTTGAATTTTGATGGCCCTCGTTTAGATTGCAATGAGGCACTGCAATCCAAAATGGAAGGGGGGGGGGGCACATCTCATTAGGCAAAATCAAAGCGCCAGGCCCATTTGAATGCCCCCTCAGTGGTCCCCGAATGTCTCACTGATAAATCTGTTTGGCTCCATTTGCTTTTAATTGCTCTCACGCTTCTACTGTATCTCGTGTATAGGGGGCCTACAGAGCGAGGGGCGCGCTGTCGGGCGACTGAGTGCTGCCTGCGCTTTTGATATCCTGCTCTGTAAACGGGTGCTCGACATTATCAAGAGAAGTTAATTATATCCACTGAAGCTATCAGTTAATGAAAGTCCGCGTTACAAATTGCAAGGCGCGGCTTTGCCTTTCCCTGCCGTTCTTTGAATTCCTCGGTTAAAACCCCACAAGCCGAAGATGAGCCACAATCAGCCTTCCTAAAGCTATTAGTCCTCGGCTGCACTCAAACAACCAAAGATTCATCCGTGAAATTTTTTGACCCTGCTTATCCAAGACAGAGGGGGAGGAATAAACATCCATAACTTAAAAATAATTAAAGATGTTGAGAAAGAAGTGAACGTTTATCCAAAATGCTGTCCGCTAATTTAGTTCGTTATTACTGAGCACTAGAAGTCCAAGGCGGGGGGCCGGTTACTCAGCCAGCTATGTGCTTGATGTGTCAGCTTCACGCCATTCGGGGTCCCAGACCGCAGTTAGCACGAGGCGCGACATCCTCACCATCTGGACAAGAAAATGTTAGGTTATGTGGTACAGAGTGTTGTGTGTGAATCAGGGGGCTTTCTGATCAGGCTGCAGGTGGCGCTAGTGAGAAAGCAGATCTGATCAACACATGGCAGAAAAAAAACAGAGGGGTGCATCCTGGGACAAGGGGCGTGGCCTAATCCAGCCAGCTCAGGGAGTTACAGCCACCACTCACTGTTGGACGCAGGTTGGGGTGGGGACTGATGTGGGCGGGGTCGGATGTCATTATTCAGTAAACCTTGCCCCGCTGTGGGATACCTGAGTGTTAACACGTAAGAAAGGTACAAGGTTAGGTGTGTATTTATCTCATCAATTTTCTAATAATAATGTTCTTTATTTATTCTTGTCCGAATTAGTGATATTATCTGCTAATTTATTTGTCACCATACAAGTTAAGTGACATCTCCCCCTTCACAACAGTGCAGAAACAGTGTTTGCTATACCATGAAACTAGAATGGAAGTTAAGGGTTAGGGTCAATGTGAATACTAAATAGTCAAAGTCAGGCATCCAGCCCCACCCACATCTGATTCCGCCCAATCCCAGGCCCCATAGCGAGGACCACCTTGAGAGATAAACCTCACTAGTCTTGTGTGGGGGTCTGTGAATAAAACAGAGTGGGCACATTAGCTAAACAATGACTCCGATAGTTGAGGACACCTAGTGGAGACTAAAGGTAAGCGCACTTCTTCACACGGCCGTCTGCACGGCTCGTCGCTAGTCGATGGTATTTGGGTACAAACTCCACAGGAAGAGGAGAATTACAGTGGGCAAAAAATGCAAACGTCTGAATTTGTTACATGTTAATATGCCAGGAGATACCTGAGACTGAGCCATTCATCTGTGGAGCTGATGGGACTGAAAGCAGTCAGAGTGGGACTCCCGGACTAAACTGGGGACCCCCTGCCAATCAAGTGAGTCACTCTTCAGTTCTCTGTGCAGATCCTTCCAGTTCTTTTCTTAAGCCACGACACCAGCAGCTGGTGTCCATATTGGCAGAAGTGGAATGAAAGCAGGGACAAACCCTAGCTGGGGTGGCAGACTCACAGACACTTGGGCTGGCAGTGCCAGCGTGCCCACTCAGAGGCACTGCTCAGCCGATCCTTTTCAGGACAAAGACACCAAGATTTTTTCCCCTTTCATTTGTGTTAACTCCTTAGTCAAATTTCCGCTTATTTGTTTAGCAGATGCTTTTATATAAAGCGACTTACAAAAAGAGGTCAACAAACTGGAGTGAACGCAGTGTGAGGGACAGTTTGGGGACAAGGGGACAAGTAAAGAGCAATTCCTTGATTACGTCCTAATCCTTACTTATTTATTGATTTTTTCGTATACTAAAACTGCCATCCTTGTATATCATTTTGGGGTTTGGGGGCAGCTCAACAGCTACACACCACCCCCCCCCCAGCCTTCACAAGGTCTCCGGCTTCTGGAGAATTCCACAGTAAAAGCATTGAAAATGTATGAGTTGCTCGTAAGGATTGACAGTCGATAAATCGCAAGTGGAGCGGCGGACGGGGCGACAGCCATTTTGGTTACAGCACGACGACCAACAGCAAAGTTTTATTGGGACGCAGATGAGTCCTGGTAGATTTAGGACCGTCAGAGAAGTCCATTTGTGTGCAAACAAAGGCAGCACTTCTCTAGTATCTGTTATTTCCCTGAGGAGCCACACAATTGAGTCCAGCGTGTAATAAATAAATAAGAAAAAGAGCTCCTTATGACATGAATTATTTCCTTAAAACCTTTAATGCATGCAGAGCAAATTTCACATTTTTTTCCCCCTCTACAAACCATAGAGTAAGCGGCCGGCGTGTGCCTGGAGTAATATAAATTAGGCGAGCCGCGCCGCGCACAGCGACTGTGGAATAAAATATACAAATATGACACTGGGCACTGAGCAGAATAATTAAATTACAGCAGAGGAGGATGCAAATAAAACAGAAAGGCAGGCGGGCGGGCGGGCACAAGTGGAGCGGCGCAATCCGCAGACCCCCCAAGAGAACCAACTAAGGGGGTGTGGGGCAAGTCCACCACCACCACCACCCCCTTAAGAGCGTGCAGAAAGTCTCCAGAGCCGTCACCTTTCATACGTTTTGTGATGGCGCGTCTTCTGCCAAAGTCCCCCGTGACACTGCACTCGACACCCAGGTAAGACAAAGTGAAGCGAGGAGTCGAGGAACAAAATAAAAAAGCGAAATTTCAGGTGGACACGAGCATTCAGAGACCCTCTGACGGCCTGGAGCCTTCTTGGGTCTGGCCGTCAAGCTTCAGCCACTCTTCTGTGCAGATCCTCTCGAGTGCTGCCAGGAAGGAAGGAGACCCTCGGTGGTCCCTCCAAGTGATGTCTGGGCTAGAGCTGGCCAGTTCAAGGACATTCCCCAAGTTGTCCCTAAGCCTTTGCTTTGTTCAGCCGGAGGTGGACCTTTGGCCCAGTCTGAGGTCATGAAGGGTTTCATCTCCGTGCTTTGGCCCCGTCTCGTCTCCCAGACCCTAATGCTTCACCAGTGGAATGGCATTGCTTGGGTGGGAAGCAGCGTCCGGCTTCCTCTGGACGCGACACACAGAGCTGAGACCAGACGGCTCGATTCTGGTTTCATCAGCCCACCGACTCCCGTTTCTCACAGTCTGAGAGCCCCTTGAGTTCCTGTTTGCAAACTCCAAGCTGGAGGCAGCACCTGAGTGACCGGTGACACCTGGGGTTCAAGCCACCACCAGCGCGTCATCACACCTCAAGAGTCTGAACGAGGCGGAGTGATGAAGGCCCAGTTAGTGACGCCTGCCTGCCCTGAACCGTCACTTATAAACTCATAACAGGCAGAGGAAAAAAAAATGAAGGACTGTACCAGTGAAAAGACGCAGGGGCGGCAGCTCGAGTGGAGGAGCACCAGGGGGCTAATGAGCTCATCTGTAAGCGGCACACTGCGCACCACCACATCGGAAATGCCAGTGAAGCACGTTTGCCCATCCAGCCCGATGCCTGCTAGGAGTGGGCAGCACGGACAATCCAACCACACTCGTCCGGTCCGATAAAACTGGCGAACAGGCCAGCTGTGCAGCTTGGTGTTTGTGCGCCATCTGCTTGAACGTGTCATCTCCATTGTGTGCTGGCCGCTCACTCTGGGAACGCAGACGGATGTCAGCACAGATGAGTGCACACCGCCGTGTCCTGACTGGCAGATACAAATAAAACCTGAAATGGAAAAATTATTAAAGCCGAGGCGGGGAGATCGGAAGAAATGCAAAACGGCGCGTTTCATTTGTATTAATATGCGAGGTCATCAATGAGATTTCAAAATGAGATGTCTTTTAGTACGAGAAAGAAAACAATTTAAATATGGAGAACGTCTCTGACTGCAATGTCACGCGAGTCCCATTGGCACCTCAACGGTGGCCTGTTTGGCTTCTACTTTCACAATTTACCTTCATCCAAGGCGACTTAACACTGAGGTGCAGCTGGCTCCGTTTCTTTGTTTTCTTCCTATTGGAGCGCACAGGCAGGTGAAGTGACCCGCTCAGGGTCACCCAGTGGTGTCAGCAGTGGGATTTGACCCACAACCCCAGGGTTTGAGGTCCTAAGCCTTAACCACTACACCACACCCAATGGATGGATAAACACATTTAATGGGGTCCAGTGGGGCAGGCGCACCTGGGCATTTCAAGGGGGCACATGCCCATCTCTATATATAGCGCCTTTCATCGCTCTCCATCGTTCACCTTTATAACTCTTAAATGGGTTCACTGCGGGTGGCAAGGAGGGCCTTTCTGGCTCACAGGAGGACACGCTCAGGTTGCACTCTTTGTTTTGCAGCGGACGTTGGGGTGGCCTTTTCTGTGGGTCCACATTACCCAACTTGTAAATTTGTGACGATTTATCAAAGTGACTTACAACATTCGAGACACAATTGGTTCCATTTCTTTTGTTTTCCAATTGCAGCAGAGGCAGATGAAGTGACCTGCTCAGGGTCACACAGTGGGGTCAGAGGTGGGATTTGAAACCTCAACCTCGGCGTTTGACGTCCAAAGCTCTGACCACTAAATGGTCACACACTGAGTGAGCAGTGACAACGTCCCAGAGACAACAGGCCCCTCTAAAAAACAAACTTGTATTTGTTCCTGTGCTCTCCTTTGTTAAAACTGTGAGGTGGCCATGCGGTGTTTTCACCTCCAGCTTTTTATTGACGGACACTGGTGTGTTGTGTTGTGCAGGTCATTCCTGTTGGGGGCAGCAAGGAGTCTCAAGACCCTTTAGCATATTGTGGGCCTGTGGTGACAGCGGGTGTCCCCTAAGGGAGCTCTCACCCGTAGTCCAGCAGGAGCTAGAAGGGACCCCCGAAGTGCCTAAAGACTGGGGCTTAAAACCTAACCGAGCTGAGCTGCAGACCCCCCAATGGCCCAGTTGATGATCAAATTACACCCATCTGATAAAGTGTGGCTGCCTTGTCATGTTGCGTGACACCTCCATTTGTAATTTGTGTCTTTTTAACTCGTCCCACTGGGCTGCCCAGAGGAGGTGCACCGAGTGACAGCCTGGCATCCACTTGAGTGGCTGGCTTTATCCTACACAGGCCTACAATGCTGTCAGAGTTCAAACATACACGCTGAAGTGTCCACAAGTGAAATAGGCAGGTAGGTAGATAGTGTCTGGCGAGCCCCAAACCCCAACACGAACACACTGGCACAGCCCCGGGTTCAAATAATGGAAGGTTTTATTATGCATACCTCCAAGTGTGACACAAACACAGGTCTCTCTCTCCGCAGTACTTTCTTCCTTCTTACCGCACTGCCCTCCTCCACTCAAGTGTTGCTCCACTCCGACTTGTCTGGATATTACAGACCCAGGAGTACTTCTGGTGCCAGGGTGATTGCCCAATGAAAGCCCTTCTGGGTCATATGGAAGTCCATTACAGTAGGGAGCTTGTCTCCCTGTAGTGCCCTCTCGTGGCACCCAGTGACCCCAGCAGGGCTGCTCTGCTGAAATACATCTCCCAGCATGCCCTGCTGGTGTCCTACTGTGCATCGACATCTGAGGCTGCTGCCATCTAGCATGCTGGAGGAATAAAAAAACCTCCAGCGACGTCTTTCTTTTCCAATGGGCTGTCTGTCCATCCCTTTTGGTTCTTCCTTCCGGGTCTGATCCCTTCTTCCTCCCCGCTCGAGATGTCTATATGCCTGTTGGGATATGCCTCCCGTCCGGGTAAGGAACCATCCCCTCTTCTGGCTGGGATGCCCATCCAGCCCATGTGGCTTTTACAATAGATCGGTAGATAGGAAAGGCGCTATATGACAGATACCTGAAGATAGCAAAGACATTATCATAACAACTGCATCACTTTGCCATCCTGCTCCAACTGATCTTGGACAAAGACAGCAGTGGAGACGCACCCCTCCACTACCAGTCCGACAAGGCCGGGACCATCCTTTAAAGTTTAATATGGCGGAGTGTCGCTCGACTTGGCGGGGCACCTTTAATATTAGACGTCTGGAGAAGAATAAAGTGGAGTGTCAGAAGTGTTGTCACACGTGTCATCTGAACCTCCTTCCTGCTCAAAGGTGGATCTTTTATGTTGGGATTGTGACAAAGTGGACGCGCATCTGGGACGACGGCACGTCCTGGGAATCGCAGAACTGGACATGAACTTTTGGAATGCCTGAAAGGCCAAGGAGGCAGAGACGTCATGGAGTTTTCACCCAGGAAAGCAAAACCACAAATGAAAAGGGCATTTCAAAGGTTTGGTTACTCAGGTGCTGCAAACAAACACACAGCAGTCCACGGCAGCACGCCATTGACATTTATTGTGCTACGATCAGAAGGTCAGCAGGTGGAGTGACTTCTTACTGAAAGGTCAGAGGGGCAACTGCAGTGATTCAGGTCCAGTGTGAGCCTCCTGAAACTGCGCAGATCCACAGGTTAGTAGATCTGAGACATAAAAGGCACTATAGAACAGACAGGTATAAAGTCGCTATACAGAACAGCCTATAGAAAGGTCTGACTGATGGACGTCGACAGATAAGTAAAGCACCGCATAATAAACGGGATAGATAGATATCAACAGGCGAGGCGCTACACAAAATGATACGTGGCTATACAGCAGAAAAAGAAATGGGCAAAGGCAAACAAATAGTGCCTGTAAATACTGTGGATAGATGAGGAGAGGCTCCACGGAGAACAGGGAAGTGCACCTGTAAGAGATGGGAAAGACACTCCATGATAGACACCTGTGTCGCCTATAGAACAATGCTTAGAGAAATAAGGGAATATCACCAGGCAGAGAGAGAGGAGGCACTGTATGATAAATACATAGGTAGGTAGATGGATGGATGTGTCTATATGATAGATGGGGAAAGGCGCTATATGACAGAAATAGAACAACATTCAGATAAGTAAAGGAATATCAGGTAAATGTGAAAGGCACTATATAATAGATGGACACATACATACATGCCATCTATGGACACCAGAAAGGTGGCCACTAGGTGGATGTCAGTCAGCCTTTGAGATGAGGATGCTGGGACAGCTGAACCCTCGTTTCCCCATTAAATTGTGTCCAAAGATGACCTGTGGTGGGGGGCTGGGGGTCTCATCCTTTCCCCCAACCTGGGTATCACCCTTCCAGGGTGCAGAGCTCTTTTCTGTGCTGTCCCTGGTTGTTTCATTTTGGGGTCAGCATACAAGGCAGGGTCCCCAGTGGCCATTTCTTTTTCACGCAGGTGTGCCGTGTGCTGCCCATGTCACATCTTGCCAGTCAGGCAGTCCAGCTATGCCCTCATTAGTCTTTCCTTTTTCCTTTCTTTTTCTCATACTGTACACCAGTGCCAGTGCCATTAAAAATTCATCACTGTCTGGCTGGCCCTTTGTGTTTGGGGCTGTCGATAGCCAAGCTAATGTCAAACCTGAGTGCCATTCACGCGAGGTGCCAGCCTTTTAACGAGCTGAAGCCAATTTAACAGCTCAGACGCTTTTATTACTGCCAGTCTCGTATTTAGCATAAGCCATTCTAATGGCACATTTCCTTAAGATATGCCTCTCATTTACAGCCCAAGTCATTTTAGTGAATCACCGGCCTCAAGTCACAGCAATCGCGTCCTCGAAAGAGAAGAAAGCAGTTTGGTCATGGCGATTATCAGATGGGCGCCGCTTTTTTAATATGGCACTCAAGTCTGCGACTCTGAATTACTCTCAGATTACACCTCCGCGGGAGAGCAGCTCCTGCCTCACAGCCCTATCTGCATACTAAGCTGGCTGGCGCCTTCGAGCCGAGGAGCAGGAGGAGAAGCTCACCGCGAGCGGACGGGCATCTGACTGTCAGCTGCTGCAGCGTCGCAGAGCCTTCAGGCTCGTTTGGTGAAAGAAAGAAAGAAATGCATCCCGTCGTAGCTGCCCTCCATCGACCGGACACGTGGCATCCAATCAGCTGTCAGCGTTGTGCTTTACGGGCTTAGCGGGCGAGGGCCGCAGTCACAGCCTTCTGTAGCGTCTGCCGTAGCAGAGCTGATCCCGACTGTGCTTGATGTGGGGAGTGCAATGCCGCCTGCCATTACATAGCGTCTGTAGGATCTAGCAGTGTCTGCTCTGTCTGGCCAAGCTGTCATATAGCGCCTTTCGGTCTGTCTGTCTGTGCGTATCTTCATTTGCTCTAGTGCCTTTCACTACCCCGCTGTCTCTTATCTAGCATCTTTCTATCCAGCTATTTATGTATCTCTTCACTTTATATAGTGCCTTTCAGTATTTAGCTATTTATTATATAGTGTCTTTCCCAGCTATCCATCTCTCTTTATTTCTGTTAGTGACTGTTCTGTTTGTGTGGTTTTTTTTTTTTCTTTTCATTTTTATAATTCTTTTCAGTTTCTAGATATTGATTATATAGTGCCTTCCCTATATTTCCATCTGTAGTTATTTCCTATATTAGTTCCTTTTCTCTATATTTTATATAGTGCCTTTCAATACCTAGGTATTATGTAGTGCATTTCCTATCAAGTTATATATTTTATTTTATTATATATTGCCTTTTCCGTCTATGTATCCCTTCATTTTAGATTTTAGCATTTCACCATCTCGCTATTGTAGATGCCACATGGGCTGGATGGGCATCCTGGCCAGGAGAGGGAGCAGACCTGGATGGAACGAACAGGAAGGGTGGACAGGCAGCCCGTTAAAAAGAAAGTAAAGAAGTATCATTGGGGTTTTTTTTTATTCCTCCAGCACACTAGATGGCAGCAGCCCTGGTTATCGGGGCCCAGTGAGGAGTCAGCAGGGCATGCTGGGAAATGTAGTCTGGCAGAGCAGCCTTTCTGGGGTCACGGGGTACCGCAAGAGGATGCTGTAGAGTGATGAACTTTCGTGTGATCGGGCAGTGGCCCTGGCACTGGAAGTACTCCCACGTCTATAATTAAAGGCGGCCGCACTCCCTTATCCAGGCGGGTTAGAGCTGGGAGGTAGAGAGGCAACACTTGAGTGGAGGAGGGCAGTGCGGTGGTGAAAACACTCTTGTTAGGAGAAAAACGGCAGAGTTTATTGTGATATATTTCAGAGGACCTTTATTTGAACCCGAGACTGTGCTTGTGTGTTCATGGTGGGGTCTGGGTTCCTTCACACTATTTTATAGTGCCTTTCCTATTTATCCATCTGCCTATATCTGTATTTATTGAATTGTGTCTTTTCTGTCTCTCTCTTTCTCACATATAGTGCCTTTTCTATCCAGTTCATATTTGTAGTTGCATATTTCACTTAGAATTCTACAAACGCAGTATTTTATAAGCAAAGTGCAGTGAGTCGGATAACAAAAAGGAGACGTCTGCACCTCGCCCCACAGGCCTTGAACCCGTGTCCAGGTGGCACCCCCTCTCCTCCATCTTTCTTTATCTCTTTAATCCATCAGACGCCTCTGTCGGTGACTGGGTGGAGGGTCCCGAGTTTAAACCCCGAATCAAAATAAAAGCTGCATAAGTAATAAAGGATAATTGTCTGCAGAGATCCATTTTTTTGAAACAATTCATAAGCAGTTCACAATCTGCTTATTGGAAAATGGCTGCGATCTAATAAGACGGCTGACATGTTTCTAGAGACGCGTCACGGGATTATCGATCGCCGCCCGAGATGATCTGCTCAAATTCTGCTAGACGTGCAATACGGCTCTAATCAATGTTAGGGCGTATATTTTTAATATATAAATGAAACCAACTGTCAAACAAGTGTGACAAAGTTATTATCCGAGTGATTGCGCCTTTCTGCTGGTTTCGATGCACAAAGAAATTCTTACTCAAAATTCAATTTAAAACATTGGGCTGTTTTCTTGGCGCCAGCGTCGGGCCGTCTTTACGCGTTTGTGGCTTAAACTAATCAATAGGCACCAATGCGCTTTCACTTGTAATTAATTTTCTTGCTGAATATAATACAAAATGTGAGGAGTTATTGAGCAGTTCATATCTGGGGGCTTCACAGCTCGACACCTGGAGGTGCCCAAAGACGAGAGGCGCGCCGCCAAGAAGAACGCTGGGTTTGTGTGTCCGAGGGTCCGTCACCCATAGCTGCCCGCTTTTCTGACGGTGCCGTGTCCATCCATTTGTCCATGTCTGACGCTCCCACTCACCAGAGGGTGGGGAGGTGCCCCCGCCAGGCAAAATAGGCTGGCATCCACAGAGATGTCTCTCTTCTCTTGGTAATGGGTCCGAAGTGGTAGGCTCCTTCAATGAGGGGTCTGCTACCCATCAAGTGGTCCTCTCAGCGTTTCTTCCTTGCTGTTCAGTCGCGGTCCTGCCCACTCCGCCATTGGATGAGCTGCTTTTCACGTCATTATTGAGCTGCCATTCCAGCAGCCTTCTGTTCAGGTGCGTCTAAGAACGGTTTGATTTTCAAACAACTCTCACGATTGCCACACGACCGCTGGCTTTCTTCTTCTCGTGCTTTCCGCCGCCCACCTGCCCACATTCAGAGCGCCCTGTGCCACCCACCGTCGCTGGCTTCTGTGAATTTGGGATTGGCGTTGTGATCTCAGGGATGGCAGGAAAGGAGAGGACGCAGTCTGGCAGTCTAGCAGCAGGAATGATCCTTTGAAACACAACACCGTTTTGGTATATTTGGACCAGTGTTGACGTCTTTGTAGACTGTGAGGCCAAATGTAAGTGCAGTCTGTGCCCCTGTGCCAGCCTCTTTATGACCTGCCATTGGGCCCAAACACACAGTGCACATACTCCATGTGTCACCTCATTTCCATTAAACGGATTATAATTCAGACATCAAAGCACTTCCTTCAAGCTGAGAACGTCGCACCTCTGCAGATCCTGCTGTCTCCATCGGCCTTGATTCGATGAGCAGACATTCGAAAGGCCTTAGCAGCCACTTTACACATCAATTACAATTCACTTAACAAATTCCCGTTTCCTCCTGCATTTCTCAAAGTGAGAGCTGGCATCATCAGACGCATAAATAACCTGTGTGCCCACAGACAATGGCAGCCTGCTGATTACAGGATGGCCACCTTCTGGACTGTGATATGCATGAGTGCCACTTAAAGTGGGTCACCAGCCTGGCATGAACACCTGTGAGCCGGCAGCCCTTAGACCTGATCAAAAAGAATCAAAGAGACGTCAAAGATTTGGGGACTTCAAGGAAGCTTTTCAGCCTCGATGGGCTCAAGTAAGCCTCGACCAATTTATGGGGAGATTGGCTCTCTTTGACGGCGGCCGAACAAATGAAGCCACTTCCTGTTTTAGAGGAGTTGTAAGGCTGTGGGAGCAGGAGGGGCAACCCGGTGGGCATTTCAACTCTGAGGCTCCACTCTGTTGATGAGCCAATCAGATTGGACGTATCCAGTCATTTGCATTTGCATTTACAATAAGACCATGTCAGGGTGTCATTCTTACAAAACATCCTTACACGGTGAATAAGGTTGAGGTTGTGGGGGGAGTAGTGAGGACTATTGAGTGGGCGGTGCCATACAGTAGGAGTGTCCTTTAGTGGGAGTGTCGTATAAGGAGTGTGTCTTAAAGCAGGACTGTTTTGTAGTGGGTGTGTCTAGTAGGAGGAATGTCTTGCAGTGGGAGTGTCTTTTTGTGGGTGTGCCTTGTAGTGGGAGTGTCTAGTAGGAGGAATGTCTTGCAGTGGGAGTGTCTTTTTGTGGGTGTGCCTTGTAGTGGGAGTGTCTAGTAAGAGGAATGTCTTGCAGTGGGTGTGTCTCGTAGTGGCCGTGTCCCTTCGCGCTGCAGGCCAGAGCGATGACCCTTCAACGAGTTTTTGCTTTATAAATCATAAGGTATAAACATGCAATCCAATTGGCCATTCAGCGGACCTCCTGAATCACAGATCTTCATGGGTCTGCAGCTCTCTCAGGCTAAAAACAACTTGGCCACGCTGGTGTTTCACCCCAGATTTCTTCCCCTGCGGCACCCCGGAATTTGTCCCATCCTTTGGCTGTGTCTGGTGGGAGATTCTGTAATAAGATGGAGGCAGCTGCAGGCTTAGGGTCTCGTATAAATTTAAACGTTGAAGATCAACTGGAAAGACGTCATTGCCACAATTCTGTGAGTTTAATGGAAGACAAGATCCCTGACCAATAAGTAAGGGGCAGAGGCGGACCTCGATGATGACCACCTTGTTAGTTCTGTGCCTAACTCTTCACATTTGGATTACAGAACTGGCAGCCTGCCTTTTGCTTTAGTTTGTGCCATCGTTGGACCACCTTCTTTGAATGAGTTTTTATTGAATTGCTGGGTCGGGGTGTCTTCTTTTGGACTAGGGGGCATTGTGATGAGGTGCTTCAGAAACTTAAGCTCGTGAAGTATTGTGCCAACAAAATAAATAAATAAAATCTCAGCAGGGACCTCCCCCCCATACATATATGAACACTGCGAGGGGCAGACTTTCAGCCGTACAATGTAAAATGCATCACGAGGAGGAAGAAGATGCCGCCAGTAATTTAGTTCCACTTCAAGCTCTGATTGAGATCCATTTAAAGGTGTCATGCGAGTGCAGAGGAGAAGGAGGCTAAGACCCTGAAAGCACCAAATCCTAGAAGCTCCCCTGTTTTGGAGCTGGCCTTGTTTCCCCGTGTTCAGCTTTGTGAAGCGCCTGCTGACTTTGACCGCGCTTCTGCCAGGAGAGGACTCAGGCCTCGGGCACCGTCCTGAAGTGGACAGTGAGGTGCAGAAAGTGAAGTTAAGGAGTGAGGCGTCTCCCTGTCATACGCCGTGACCTCTGCCAGCCGCCATGGTCAGTGCGCCACTTGAAGAGACAGGCCTGCTCGATGATGAAGCCCTTCTCAGCAGTGGCAACGCGATCTGCCTGAGGGAGCCAAGCGAGTGGATATCCAGTGTGCCCTGATTAAATGAAGAGTTTCTAGCAAAGAGCTGAGTCAGCAGGCCTGCCTCGCTCCCCTCCTTCAAGTGACATTATCCTCCATCTTTAGAAATATGAGCCCATCTCATCTGTGTTAAAAAATGTTCACTGTAAAGTTTCACCCTGGCATTTGGGAAATGGCAAAAGCATAAAAAGACAAGGGTGGCGGAGAATACGCAAAGGTCCCTGGGGGCCGTCCGACACGTCCAGCACCAGCACAGCTCCGGGAGGATGTGCCAGTCACTGCCAGGCTTAGTCACGGCCACTGTTGCTCGACCCCCCAATTCTGTTTGTTGCCTCATCTCTTTCTCTTACATTTTCTTCTCACTTTTGAATATTTATTAAATAAATCTTTAAAGTTAAAGGGGCTTGTGCCAGAAGTTTTATGGTTTCCCCTCTCCCTTTTTCAGCCTTTGTTTCACTTTAGCCTGTGTAGGCCATGAAGCCTGCTTCTTACGTTTGGGGTCAGGCTGGTTTGGTCTCTGGACCTCACATTTTGTTTAAAGCTTGTTTTGGGGTTTTGTGAGCCGGGCAAATCATAAGACCCCCAGCCTGATCCCATTTCGTTTCCAGTCCCAATATTCACCAGTCACCCTGCAGGTCTCAGACTGTCGACATTTGGGCCATCATCCGTCTCTTCCAGGCCAGCCCTATAGGTGGCAGCTGCTCTCCAGAACGTTGGCCAGAGCTGAGCTGCTGGGGGTCCTTTAGGTTTTCTTGTCTCCGGGATGATCCTGGTGGCCCTGCGCCTCGGCTGATGTGTTCCCTTCATTCAGGGGTTTCTCAGGTGTTTTTGATGGCCTCAGGTATGAAGACCCCAGACTTCTCTCTGTCAGACACCTGAAACTCAAACAGAGGCGAGCGTCTGAAATTGAGCCTCAGGTTCCAGCTGATTTCTGCGTTTACTTGTAATTGTACTTATTACTTGATGAGTGTCTGCCACCATTTTGTTTTTTGTGATTTGGGACTCCCGTTGTTAGGGCAGTAGTGTGTGTGTCGCACTCGCTGTGACCTTTAATGGATTTATAACGTCCTTCTGGGTTTGCTCCTGTGGTTTTCAACTGTGATTTTTGTCTCGTTTTTGGCTTTGATCTCTCAGTCTCCTGGCAGATCCTCGTTCGTTCCCTGACATTACATCCTCCTGGTTTGTCCAAGTTTGTGGATGTGAGAAATTGAAGACCCCCGTTCTGAGGAGTGCTTCAATCTGTTTTTTTGTTAATTGACTCCAACCGTCGTTCGTTAGTTGCCTTTTCAGCTCCTCCGCTGTGTCCTGTGGTGTCACCTCCTGGCTTGATTAGCACAGAACTGGACTCGGCTCCCCTCCTTGTCCTTTCTTCAGTTGTCCCCATAAAACGAATACACCGGCGGCGCCCGTCACGCCGTCCCTTCCTATCAAACCTCCCACCCGTCCCTTCAGCATGGCAGCCGCGCTGGGAAGTGGCTTTGGAAGGTCAAGCGAAATCAGAGAGTGGAACACTCGAGACTTCGGAATGCATTTCTGTTTAAAATTCATACCTGTCGTCTCTGCTCTTTCATGTAAATTCCGTGTTTCTTAATGCAAATAATTGAGAAAGAGAAAGACTCCCCCAGCTGCTCCTCCACGTTTGAATTCATTTTCAGCTTTATAATTTCCTCCCCAAGGCATCCGCGTGCACAGAGCGGAGTTCAGCTCCAGCGATGTAGGTTATCGCAGTCTGTGATTCCGCATGATATCCATTTCCCGCATTCCTTGTAGCCATTGTGGAGTGACAGGGCCAGAAAATGAACTTGGAGAAGATGCAAATGAGAAGGCGGCCTGCCGCCATGTGCGGCCCCTCGATGACCACGAATGGCCGACTCTGCTGGGCATTTCAGGTTGGCTCTGGTGATGGCACCTGGGGGGGCTGCTCTCTTCACGACGGTCAGGATCAGACCTGTAGAGCCGCTGAGTGAGGGGTTACGAGACCACCTGGTCAGCCCCCCACTAGGCAATCTACCTGACATCAGTGATCTCCATCAGGCCTCCTGGCTTTCAGGCTTCATGTGGAAGAATTAGCTGATGAGGTCATGTGGACCTCTGGCCTTCAGTCCATCAATGGAGGGACTTCATGGTGCCCTGAATAGAAAACTGGAAAAAGAACAGCAGAGAAAGTCAGGGTTAGTATGGAGTGTGGAGCCATGATGATGGTAATTCAGTGCATATCCCAAATTTTAAGGTTACACTACAGTGAAGCTGTGAGAGAGCCATGTCACAGTAACGGCTTGTTAGCCATTTTATAAAGCGCTTCACCGTATCAGCCTGGCAAATTTCTATCGGTAAACTCGTATTCCAGATTTAAGGTGCATAACAGCAGAAGGCGCCCGCCCGCCTCACCACTTCTGTTAAGTTTAGCTCTTGGAATTCTAAGCAGACCCTCATTTGAAGATCTAAGGTTACGATTTGGAGTGTAAGGTGACAGACACTCCAATATATAAGATGGAGCAGATGATTGCAGGCTTTGTTAAAGTCAACTCTAAATGACACGGGTAGCCAGTGTAGTGACGCTCAGACTGACGTGATGTCCTCAGATTCTCTTTTCCGAGTTAAGATTCTGGCTGCTCCATTCTGCACTCGTTGTAATCAACTGATGTCTTTTTTTTTGGTGCTCCTGAGAGGAGAGCGTTGCAGTAATCTAGTCAACTGAAAACAAAAGTGTGAACTCACTTTTCAGCATCTTTCAGCGTTATAAGGGGTCTAACTTTTGTGAAGAAATGCTGTCCTAGTGATCTGATTAATAAGCGAGTAATGCTGTCTGTAGAGGATAAGATGGAGTGAGCAGAGCGACTCGGTGTATGGAAGATAAGTAAGGTGTGGAGTGAACAGGGTGTGTCGCTCTGGACTGGAACCCATAAGGCTAAAAAATTAACATAAGCAAGTGATGGAGTGAGCAGAGCGCGTTGATGTCAATGGATACCTCACCAGGCCCTAAGATCACCAATTAGAAGATAATAATTGAAGGATGGAGTGAGCCGAATGTCTCAGTGTGTTGAGTGGCGACTCCAAAGGCTGCGTGATAGAAAACTGTAGAGAACTGGAGTGAGCAGGATATGGCGGAGTGGAGTGGCTCTCATAAGACCAAAGGGTCACCCTGTGGATGTTAAGACAGGAATGAAGTGTGTGAGGTGTCTCCTAAAATCACCCCTATTAAGAAAAGTGAGGGATGGAGGTAGCAGGGTGTGTCAGTATGGAGGCCGTAAAATGAACAAACAGAAGGTAAGCAAGGCTAGGAGTGAGCTGTGTGCTTGAGTGTTAGTGGATATCTCATAAGGCCGTAGGAAGAAGAATGAGGGCTGGAGTGAGCGGGGTGTCTCAGGTGAGCATAACATCACCCTTTTAGAGGAAAAAGTAACAGCAGATCACTGCTACAGAGGACAAGCGAGGGATGGAGTGAACCCCCTAAGACTATACGATCGCCTGATTGAAGCTGTGTTTATGGGGCCCTCCACAGACTATAAGATCACCCCTGGAGAAAGAAACGGCGAGGAAGGAAGTGCACAGGGTGCTTCAGTGTAGGGTGCCAGGTGAGTGTTTATGGGTACCTCATGAGGCTACTCAGTCACCCCACAGAAGATAAGTGAGCTACGGAGAGAGCAGAGTGCTGCACTGTGCAGTGGCACCCGTAAGGCTTTACAACCACCCTGTCAAAGATAATAGATAAGTAAGGAGTGGATTGAGCAGGTTTGGCAAATGGAGGGAGGGATGGATGGAGTGTGTCCGTGTCAAGTGTTCTCTCCAAAGTCATTACGGTCTTGTTTCTTTTTACGGGCGATATACGTAGCTCTCTAGTTGGAATAAGTTCTTTTATAATTGCGGCGTTTTAAGTAACCCAAAACTATATAGATATAATGTAAAAAAGGCGATATCTCTCCCATAGTGATACGGCGGTATAAATCACATAAGAGAAGATAACTTAGCTTTCTTTAATGACGATTTACACAGCAGCATTACAGACGAGGAAGCCGTGACAACACTTTGTATATAGTTTGTCATTTTCGGCGCTGTGCTGAAAGGATTTTCAGGACGGATGACGATATCACCCATCCGTCTGCCGGCTTCTAAGTGTTTGGCTGCTGTCCAAGTCTCTTATACTGGTTCCTCCGTGCAGGCCCCCACGTCGGCGAATTGTCCATTTCCAAACAAGGAAAGAAGATCCCGTGCTTACTTCCAACAGAAGACAAAATAGCATAGACCTGTCTTTAGGCAGACTACACATTCCACAAGCTGTCTCCGTCCATCTCGTCCTATGCTTGGCTAAGCACTTCTAAATGCTGAGAGCCCCCTTTGGCCTGGCCTGTACATGTGAACGGATTTATAAAATAATTTCTTGTACAGAGCACAGTGACATTAAACTTACATTCTTATTACAGGTCTCCTCCTAGAAACCCGGTGAGCGATGGAGTGAGCAGAGTGCTTCTTTCTCAGATGTATCATCAGTCCTGTAGCCCGGGCTCACTGGGCGTCTTTGAGCCTCATACTCCCTTGTCTGGGTGGTCCAGCAGAGGCTGATCAGCCGGCCCCCACTCGCCCCACCTGTGTCTGGGTAGCTTTGGTCCGTGGCTCACTTCTCTTCACCCACAGCCATCTTGAAGCTCCCTTGATGCCCAGGAGATGGAATGTCTTACAGAAGGATTGGGCAGCAAACCCTTTACAGCCCACCTCTATGGGCAGGCATGTCCTCCAACAAATCTACATACCTGACTCACTTCCTCTCTGAGGACCCCTCTATCCCATCTTCTCAGCACGACCACCTGTCAGTGTTAAGGGGTAAACATTTAAGAGGGTGGGTGCTTCAGAATTGTGTGGCACATCAGAAGGCCCCTCTGGGATAGGCTGACACCTGGGCCACCACCTAGGGATTTGAATAAGCAGGGTGCTTGAGTGTGGTGGGCACCTCATAAGGTCACCCCATGGAAGGCCCCTATGATGGATGGAGTAGGGGGGATATAAAAGTATAGAGCATCAGATCAGCTGAGCCCCCCCCCACTTCCCATCCCCATGGTCCTCACAACCCCCTGAAGACGTCATGCCCACCCACTCCCCCAAACAGCAGAGTCACAGAGAGTCAAAATGAAGACCCGCTGGCTGGCAGTGCCTACCCAGCCCCGGGCTCTGTGCCATATCTTCCTTGAATGTGAAGTAACTGTGGGGTCACCCTGCTTCTAGTGGCCGCTGGCGTTTTGGCTGGCATCGGTGCCTAAGCTGCCCGCCGGACTCTTAATCCTTTTAGCGCACAGATTTGTTTCCTATCCTGAGCTCTCATATCTCGTTAATCTTTTTGTCACAAATGGCTATGAAATCCTTTCCTTTCTTTTTGTGCTTTTTCAGCCCCTCTGAACCAAAGGGGACGTCTTTTGTTTTTATTTTTACGTTAAATGACTTTGTTTTATGTGTTTTTGCACACAGACCCAAGCAGAATGTCAAATATGCCCAAAAGGTAGTTGGCATCTGTCATTTCCCAGTTCTTCACCGTTATCATTTTGGTGGCTGTGTTTTAATGGCTACTTTGGGACTGGCTCGCAATAAGTGCATCATGGTCTGGCATTGTAGATGGCACAGAATGGCACACAAGACTTCAATGATTGGGTGATGGGGTGGGGGCTCCTGGCAAGCATACCACGTTAACCTGTCAGTCCATCCATGTCTGAAGATAACCGGCCTTCCACACCCATGGAAACATACAAAGAGATGGGTGGCACTACACAGGCGTAGGGTAAGTCCTGCCAGAAACCCATTAGTTGGCAGAAGTAGTCAGGGGGCACAATACTCCATAACTGTGAGTGGTGGCCTAAAGAGCACACATATTTGTGAGAGTTGGCAGTGGAGATTTGTCACTTGGACCAAGAGGGACCCTGTTGCCTGAGACATAGAGAGAGCAGGCAAAACAGGAGGTGCCATGTTGGCATGGCTTTCAGAGGGCAGTTCACTTGAAATGACTGGCAAATCAATTCTAAACAGAAAATCAATCAATAGCCAGGACGTAGTACCTTGTGAAATGCCAGGCAGCAGGTTTCTTATTAAAGGCTGAAGTGCTCCCATTCATCTGATCACATGCCAACTATACGTCATGCCATCTGGAGCACGTCCAGGATGCCGGTGTGGTTGGGGGGATTTTTGATAGCCCCTGGCTGAGTGCCTGCTACCTGCTGTGCCCTTTACACTGCAAAATGATGATGGATTTATCAATACACGCCCACAGGTGATGTTGGCAGGCATTCATCTTGTCTTCAATTCTGGCCGCTGGCACACCTGAGACCTTTCAGAAGCATTTTGACCGTCAGATGGCAGTGTGCTGACTCTTCTGATCACACTTTCTCCATTGTTAGCCGGCAAGTAAATTGGCAGTGCAACTTTAGATTAATTGCCAGTCCATGCCAAAGCCCATTCACATGGACACCCACATACGTGTGCCCCAAGAAACGTCACAGAGAGAACGTGTGACCTCAGGGCTTGAGAAGCAAAAGCACTGACCACTGTGCCACCACCTTTTGAATCGTCTTGTTACTCCTTTCTCAGTTCTTCAATGATGAAGTGCACTCATTTAAATGACCACATTCTGGGTGCACATTGCATGCTGTCAGGGTGGCATGTTTTCCGGTTTTTCCTCTCATATTCCATAGACATGGAGGGCAGGTTGATTACAGGGTCCGTTCTGTTCCTTGTCCAGAGTCCAGTGAAAGTCTGACTTGGATACCACATGTCGTCATCCTCCAGCACCAGAACTACCCGACCTCCACACTTCCTCTTACCTTACCTTGAATTCCTGACTCCATCGCCCTCTAGTGTTTGTCTTGTGTACAGAGTCCAGTGGAGTTCTGACTCACATGAGCTAATCAACATGCCACACGTCGCCATGATGGCAGACGAGAGCCACCCGACCACAGAACTTCTGTCTTCCGTACATTGAAATGACAACAGGAAGCCTTGAGGACATCGCCCTCTAGGGTCTGAACTCGCTTATGTTGTCATCATCACATTTCGTTACTGATTACGTTTTTTGTTTTTTTTAACGTCTTGGCCGCCATTTTGTGCTACCATCGTTAGTGCCGCTTCCCGCATTTCCACGGGCGTGGCCTCCTAGGTCGTGACCTGCAGGTAATCAGCATGATTGGATAAACGGTCAGGTGGAGGTTTCTTTCCTTATCCAAAAAAAAAGCAAACCTGTAGTAGAAATTCTAATCACGTTTAGTTTGATTTGACTTTGATTCTCGTCTCTTGTTTGCAGTTGATTGTTATTGGTTTGTTTCCTGTTTACACGGATATCTCCCGGTTTACTTGCCCTCTCCCTGGCAGGACATCTCATTGAAGAAATCCCTGACTACACTGCCCTCTAGTGTCTGACTGCTGTGGTGTCCTGAAGGGTCTGAATTCTGGTATTGATGATATCTCGATGTAAAAACCCTCCAGTCCTGATGCCATCCTTGATTACTTTGCCCTCTAGTGTCCGAGTCCCTGACTACACTGCCCTCTAGTGACTGATGGTCTACCCGCCTACATCGCCATCTAGTGTCTGAACTCTCCTGTTGTTCAAATCCCGGACTGCATGAGCGTCGAGTGTCTTTTTTAAGAGTCTTTTAGAGGTTTACTACCAGACACAATGGTACAAGAGTGGGACCATCGGTTTCGATCACATTGCGCATTTAGGACCCTCTGTTCTGCCCGCCCTTCTTTATGCATCTTGTTATCTTTGATCATCGGACATTGCAGCCCTCTTGTGGGCGCCCAGGACGTTTTGTCATGTTGTATAGATAGATAAGGTCCTTAGTGTCACACGTCTGAAGTGCTCTCCTTTAAAACATACCTTCCTCCTCTGCTGTCATGACTGGGTTTCTGTTTGTAGTTTTCATGTGTTTATGTCGTTTTCGGGGCTACTGGGGTTGTACATTTCATTTCTAATGTTAATTTTTCATTTAATCCTTTCCTTTCTTAGTTGTTTAATGTTTTGGCAGCCATCTTGTATTTGAATGTTTGCCACTTTTGTGGACAGTGCCTTGCATTGTAGGGGCGTGTCCTCAGAGGTCATGACCCGCAAGTGACTGACGCAGTGAGTTCAAAGGTCGGCTGATAGTGTTGTGGATCCAATCCCGTTTGGCTGACGACCTTTGCTTTAAGCTTATCTCGGCTCTGACCACTTCAGTGACGTTTTTACGTCTGATTTTTGTCTCGGCTTGACCAGCACGTCTGCACATTTCCTGGTTTTATGCTTTTTCTTTTCCATGTGTGTCCCCCCCCAGTACTCTCAGAAATGATCTGTCAGCTCACTGACATGACACTTGGCGGCACAATCCCAGGCCACATTTGTCACAGCCCAGCAGTGACGCATTGTGTCCCAAACGTGGCGATGCCATCAATTACTTGTGTCCCTTTAAAAGTGACCCTGACAGGAGAAGGCTGTGGACGTAATCAGTGTCAGTGTGAAGATGAGTCCTCCATAAGGCACATCTCATCCATGAACTGTCCGCTGCACAAGCCGGGATCTGAAATGGAGACTCCAAAGCAGTGGACTCCCGTGTGTTCATTCATTTGGGCGGCTTTGAGGATGTCGTACTTGAGGTTGTTCAGCAGATCTCATTTGCCGAAAGGCGCTATATGCAGTAAGGCTAGTTGGTCCATTCATCCTCATGTTGTGACATTGTGACACCTCCAAACCACATGCCACTGAATTCAGCAAGTAAATGGATGGACGACCTCAAATCCTAGAACCGATTCAGGCTGAGTTAGGGGGCTCGGACTGAGGGGAGGGGGCACTTCTTGACTGCCATGAATCAGAATCCCCTCTTGGCTGTTAATTAGACTGACGCCAACCTAAACCCATCACTTTTTGCCATGGATTAGTGTGTGGCCATTGTAACACATTTACAGTTTGTTACGCCACTGCTGGGCCATTAGGCGCCTAATGGCTGTCACTTTCTCAAATGTGCTGCCTGCATTGTGGCAGAAGTGTTTGCCATTCGTCCCACCTGAATGTAAAATGTCAACGTCACCCACCACTGAAGTGCCAGTCACACCAGCCCAGAAGCCTGCCAGTGTGGCCTCGCTGGAGCCCGCGTTTCTGTGGTGGCCAGCAGGGGGCCCTCGTTAAAATCTTCCTTCTTCTTCTTAAACCAACTCAAAAAAAAAAAAGGCCCCTCCTTTGTGTTTTGGTCTCGCTGCGGCTCGTCCTTGGCTTTCATTTCTTTTGTTCTTGTTTATTTTGTTGGTTTGTTCATGTCATTCCCTTCGTATTGTGTATTTCATTGTTTTTATCTTTTTCAATCATTTTGTAAGTTTTGTCTTTTAATTTCTCTACTTTGTGATCGACCTCAAGGAGTCACAGCCTCCTGGCGCAGCAGCAGATTACTGTGGTGTGGCCTGTAGAAAGCCCTAGTGGGCGCTCAGCTCTCAGCCACCCTGCTCGTGTTTGTTGTGAAAAGTGGCAGGCGGACTACAAAAAGTGTCAGCTGACCTGCCCAGAAAAGACCTTAGCCCAGGCAGCCAGTCCAAACCACTACCAGCAGGCTTTCGGCCCACAAATGGCTATAAAAGTTCAAAACAAGATATACAGAGTGTCCTTCAAGAGAGAGGATTACCGTCAAACCTCTGACGTGAACAGACAAGTCCAAAAATAAGAATCTTTATAAATCAAGAGTTTATTATGGAAAAGTAAAAGAATGTGTGTTATGTGTTGGCTGGGGTACTTTTAAATTTATTTTTTATGTCCTTTTTGGTCCTTTGCTTATTTACGTTAATGGTGTTATTTATGTTTGTGAAAATATGTTTTTTATTATTTTTATTTATTATGTACTTTCTACGTGCATAGATTTGTTTGGCCCTGTCCCTTATGTTTTGTGGGTGGTTCCGTAAATGGGCAGAGCCAGTTGTCGGCAGAGGGATTTTGAGAAAAACACACAAAGACAGACAAGGGCTCAAAAACCGGAGAGATTAGGAAAAGCCAAGTGACAGGAGAAACGAAAGACTAACTCAGAGTCAACAAGCGAGAGCAAAGATCGGACAGTTCACTCTTTTAGGGCGGGTGTTGACAAAAGTCGACATCCAGGGGTAGAGAGCGATAATCAGCTGTAAACGGCGACAAAACTCACCGTTATGTTAAAGGCATTCCCTCTGTGCTTGGAGGAGGCTCATGGGAGTTGCAGTCCCTCTCCTTGCAAAGGCTGATGGGAGTTGCAGTCCCTCTCCTTGTAAAGGCTGATGGGAGTTGCTGTCTCTCTCCTTGTAAAGGCTGATGGGAGTTGCAGTCCCTCTCCTTATAAAGGCTGATGGGAGTTGCTGTCCCTGTCCTTGTACAGGCTCATGGGAGTTGCTGTCCCTCTCCTTATAAAGGCTGATGGGAGTTGCAGTCCCTCCCCTTGTAAAGGCTGATGGGAGTTGCAGTCCCTCTCCTTATAAAGGCTGATGGGAGTTGCAGTCCCTCTCCTTGTAAAGGCTGATGGGAGTTGCTGTCCCTCTCCTTGTAAAGGCTGATGGGAGTTGCTGTCCCTGTCCTTGTACAGGCTGATGGGAGTTGCTGTCCCTCAGCAGCACACTGTATGCACTTTGTGGTCAGTGAACTTTCCCTTTTTGCTGTTTCTTTGTATTTTACTGCCGTTTTCCGTTGTTCCACAAGAAGCGAAGGGGGACGAAGTGCTGAAGTACAGGACCTGACCACAGAGTGCCACATAGAAGGGATTTAAGACATTTTATTAAGGTCTGCACAATAAGCATTTTAAAAGAGGAAAATGGGGTCACAGCAGGACCCTCCAAGACCAAACACATCAAAGCTACTTAGGGCCAAGTAATTCTCAAAATTGCAAATAAGCAGGGGACCAAGGAGACCAGAGAGTCGTCCTGCTAGGAGTGTTTGGGGGCTTTGGCCCCTGCTGTCCTTTTTTGGCCTATGTATCAGCTCACAGTTGTCCTCGAGTCCCCTTACTTGCCCACAGTGGTTTCAAGTTACGAAAAGAATCAGCCTAGTAGATGCCGGCTGCTACTTTAAAATGCGTTCTTCGAGAGGAACACAGGGGCACAGATGGGAACTCATGAAGGGTTCACCCGCAGATGGGTATGCGACCAAGTAGTGCGGTGGGCAGCAGGGCTTCAGTAACCTTCAGAACGCAACTTGGTGTTATTTTGGGTAAATTAGGCTAAAAAGACGAACACACTTTCTGGGCTCATCCCCGGTGTTCCAGTGTTTTAAAGGTGGTGGTCCCACTTGAACCTCAGGTGACTATCACTGAAGGGTCTTCTGGGGTTCATGGCATTCAAAGGGTCCAGACTCCCACACCTCACCTGCTGAGCTGTGAGCAAATGAAAGAGATTCTGGTTCAGTCCCACCGCTGACTCGCTATGTGACCCTGAGCAAGCCCCTTTACCTTCCTAAAGCACTTCTGTACCGGTGGGTGAAGTCAGGCGCTATAAACACTGCTTAGTTATTGGGGTCAGAGGTGACCTAGCAGTCACCAGGAGCTGGAGACAAGTGACACCAGAGGTGTGAAAACGTGGGCGAGGCAGCGAGGAGTACGAGCACCAACGCACAGAAGTGTCCGGGCACAAGAGTGCCACCTAGAGGCCTTCATTCTGAGCCTCATCACTCATGTTGGTGTGCTAGGCGCAGGTTCAGACAGGTCCAACAAAGCGGCTCTAGAAGATGTAGTGGTCCCTGGGCACTGGCGAGGTCAAAGCCTTTCTTACGCTGCCCTTCCTGAAGGGCATTTCCTTGCCTACTGCAATAATTGAAAATTAAGATTTTGCCGTGTAATAATTAAATTGTCCCCTTTGAACCTTCTGTGAATTAACCTGCATATTAAGACGGCTCTTAACACTCCACCACGAGGTAGCATAACGCGTTTTGACAGCTCCTTAATTAGCATGCGGCCCAGCGTTTAGATACTCTAATGTTATGGCCGCATTTTATTTGAAAGGATATCTCATTTGCTTTTTAATTAATTATAATACTCGGCTAGAAAAGTGGGGTTAGAGCCTCCCTCGCCGCGTCCCGGTGCTTACCTGCAAATTTTGGAGTTCCGACTTGAATATAATGAGGAGCTCGGGGTGCTCCAGGAAGGCGGCCGATTGGCCGGTGTGTCGCACGCCTCGCGGCCAGTAAGCCCACAGTGGAGGAGCGCCGGCCACCTCTGTCTGTCTCATGAATAAGTTAAGGCCTTCAGCCGGCCGCCCTTCACACTCCTCAGTGTGTGTAGCTGGGCGGCGCAGCCAACTGCACATGCCATTAATATTGATAAGGAACTGATGGCCAGGAGAGCACTGGTGTGAGGGGCTGCAGTGGGGACACAACTCCTCCATTGTCACCGTGCCAGCTCTTTTTATGGATGCTCTGTCCAGTATGGCACCGTGCATGAATGATCCACTTGAGGGGGACACCAGCCTGAGTCGTACTGGAACTCTCTACAGGGCCAGGGTGAGTTCTTGATTTTTAAAAAAACGGGCCCCGTGCTGCTGACTGGGCCACCTGAAATGGGGTACAGCCTCTGCTTTATGTAAAGCCTTTGTGTGGTGAGCACCACCGGGGAGCAGTTTAAAGTTAACAGCAGACAACTCAATAGGGGGCAGCACTCGGACTGGAGGAAACACAGCAGGGGCAAAATGTGGACCGTGGGGTCAATGTGTAACAATATGGAGCGTCCCTCAAAGTGGGACCTGGAGAGAGAGAGATGTGAAGGCGCTATATAAAAGATGGCCATCTAGGGATATACAGGGCACTACATGCCATGTGATGGGCACTGTGTCATAGACGCACATGTCAAGGACGCTATATAACAGATAAAAATGTACAGTCTGAAGGGCACCGTGTTGTGGATAGGAAAGGCGCCATACTGAATTTTATTGAATCTTTTTGTTATTTAAATATCATTTTGTTAGTTATTAATTCTCTATTTGGGTTTGTTCTATTTATTTTCTACTTGTATAAGAGTGTAGTTTTTTTCTTTTTATTAATTTGGCTGTATTCTGTTGGATTTTTATTTATTTTTTTTTTTGGTTCTCTGTCATGTCTCATGTGGTGGGCGCCAAAGGAGGCGGGGCCACTTTAAACCCCACCCAGTATTTAAGGTGAAGCAGCTGATCGTTTTAGCAGCATAAAATACACACAGAGCAATGGTAGCTGGAGGGCAGAGATCAGGATGGGACACATAGATAGATAGATAGATATGCAAAAGGCACTATATAATGGATATACGTGTGAAAGGCACTATATAATGGATAGATAGATAAACAGATATATATATGTATGTGAAAGGCACTATATAATGGATATGTTGGTAAGGTGCTGTATAATAAAAAAATAAGTGGTTCTACAAATTACAGTAATCTATACTAATAAAAGGCAAAGCCCTCACTCACTCACTCACTCGTCACTAATTCTCCAACTTCCCGTGTAGGTAGAAGGCTGAAATTTGGCAGGCTCATTCCTTACAGCTTACTTACAAGAGTTAAGCAGGTTTCATTTCGAAATTCTACACGTAACGGTCATAACGATCAACAACGTCCGCCATGTTGAACTTTCTTATTTATGGCCCCATCTTCACGAAATTTGGTAGGCGGCTTCCCTGCGCCAACCGAAACCGATGTATGTACTTATTTCGATGGTATGACGCCACTGTCAGCCGCCATATTGAACTTTCCTACGTCTCTAATTTTCCAACTTCCCGTGTAGGTAGAAGGCTAACCCCATCTTCACGAAATTTGGTAGGTGGCTTCCCTGCGCTAACCAAAACCAATGTACGTACTTATTTCGGTGGTATGATGCCACTGTCGGCCGCCATATTGAACTTTTCAACAGTCTTTGTTACTTATGGGCCCATCTTCAAGAAATTTGGTACGCGGGTTCCCAACGCTAACTGAATCCTACTTACGTACATATATACGTCCATAGCCTGCAGCTCGGTCACCGTGTGAGGTGGCGTTGGGTCCCCCATCCCAACGCCTCCCACGTTGTTGGCTGCCTGCCTATATGAGGCCGTCTGTCGCTCCGGTCTCTACATTCCCTTCCTTGCTTCGCCACGGGATTCACGTCTCCCTGCTGATAACTACAGCCTTTTTATTTAATCCACAGCTTCTCCGCTGTTTTATTGTTCATTTATTACGATTATAGTTATTGTGTAGGTATTTTAGACTTACTTTACATTGCTCAGGTACCCATTTCCTTTATCCTTATTTCCTTTATGTTTGTCTAGAAGATACGGACGCTCCTCTACAAAATGCCGCTTTGTTGCGGTGCTTCGGCATACTTAAAAGCCCAAAAGCACGTATTGATTTTTTGATTGTTTGCTTTTCTCTCGCGCGCGCACTCTCGCTTTCTCTGACATTCTCTGCTCCTGACGGCGCTCCTTTGAAGAGAAGATATGTTTGCATTCTTTTAATTGTGAGAAAGAACTGCCATCTCTGTCTTGTCATGGAGCACAGTTTAAACCAAGAGTTCCCAAACTTTTTTCGGCCGCCAACCCCTTTACCAAAAACTTTTAAAACCGTCGACCCCCTAGTCATTTACTTTACTTACTCAAATTAATACATTTGTACAGTACTCAATATTAAATATTTCACTAGATATCAGATTTTAATCACTTGTAATTATGATTTAAAAAGATAAAATGCCTACGGAATATGGCATTATCTTGTGCAACATTTAATATCGAAACCTGCACTAATGAAAATTTAAGCAAAAAAATACGAGCAGAGTTTTTTTTTTTTTTTTTACATTTTTGACATTTATGAAATAAATATGTAAATTCAAAATAAGTACAAATAGTCCAAGCTGTACTGTCTGCATTTCTTTTTTGGTTCAGTCATATTATTATCTGAAGAAATACAAACTTTTATTAACAAACAATTTCGACAGCCCCTGTGATTAAAAAAAAAACAAAAAACAATAAAGTATGTACTTACTTGAAACAGAAGATTTTTGTTTTTACTCGAATAAATAAACTGTGTCCTCCAATTTTCTTTTTCGTAGTACTGCTCCTCAATAAATAATTATATTCAAAGTTCAAATCACAAATAAGTACATGTCACATCAAACAAACCAATTTCTAGTGTTTTATGAAAGCTCGACCGTACAAGACTGATAGGTTCTGCTAATATCGAATATCCGTCGTCTCGTCCCACCGCAAGCAAGAGCGGACATGCAACGGTTTTTCATGTCCACACTTGCTTTGATACGTTCGATAAGACAATGCACAGACATGTTTGTGTTACGTGTATTTTCATGCATTCTTACGTGTGACTCTTTTAATGACACATTTTACCTTTTTGTTCGCAAGTTTGGTATGAAATGTGTTTTTATCAAAAAAGTGTTTTTTTGAATTATTTTACTTCTTAATTAGGTACCTATTGGAATCATAGATATTTTGAAGTAACAATCAAATAGCAGTAGTAAGGGGGTCTATTTTTGCCGTCGTTGACCCCCCAATTTTTTTATTGAAACTATCGACCCCTAGAAAGTTCAAATCGACCCCAGGGGGTTGATATCGACCACTTTGGGAACCCTTGGCTTAAACTTTTGACTAAAGGGTGTTATTTCATGTCTAGAGGGCTCTAATAATGTTAACAGTGTGGGAGAGTTTATAAGGGCTTAAAATATATAAAAATAGCCATACAAACATATGGTTTCTACTTCGCGGATTTTCACCTATCGCGGGGGGGGTCTGGAACGCAACCCCCGCGATGGAGGAGGGATTACTGTAGATAGAAAGGAAAGGCACAATATGACAGGTACTGTAGCTAGGCAGACGTGTGATATTCACCATATCATAATACGTAGACAGAAGGATATGTGAAGTAAGAAAGAAGCCATGTAATACAATAAACACTGAAACTGAAAGATAATATATCAGATAGATGTGCAAGGCAGAGTCAAGTAACAGGCGCACTGTCATTAACAGGTGAAAGGCACTATATGATAGATAACCAGAGATGTCTACGATGGTTTTGCCTGTTAAAGGTGCAGTATTTAAAAACCTGAGGTGTTCCTGGCTGATCTGCAGACATCCATTTTGCCTCCATCTTTCTGAGCTTCTGTCTCTTAACTTTCTCAGGTTTCCTCAAGGGATGTCTTCTTTGTTCCAGTGTACTGTGTGAGTGTTTGTGTGTGTGTGAGTGTGCGTGTTTTTGTTGTCTCGCCTACCTGGAAAAATTACATTTACATATTTTTAACAAAATGCATATGAAACAGCATGTGGGTGGGAGAGCAGATGCTGAGAGGTAAGAGGGTGAGATCCCCTCGCTGTGGCCATTCCTCATTTCTGCTGTTGTCTCCGCAGCTCACGAGCCAATCCACCCATTTTGTACTAAATATGTCAGTCCACTGCTTGTGCCCGCGCCTGTGCCAGTGTGGAGATCGTCACTCACGCATACAGCGCACTGCCTTTGGTTTCTTATAATGAATGCTGTATGTAAGTTACGTGTGTGTGTGTGTGTGTGTGGTTCTGCTCTGTCCTGTGCATACATTTCTATATTTATACACACTAACATTTCTTTGGCCTCCAGTAATCCATGTTATTTGTTTACCTCTATCTGGCAGTCCAGCAAAATGTTCCTAAAATCCCAAGAAAAGGCCGAGCGCCGCCACAGTTTAACCCTAACCCTGCTGGAGACAGCAGCCCCAGTGACCTGCCCCTCCACTTCCTGCTGTGTCCCAGAACTCGACTCGACTCACTTAGATATGTGAAGGGCACTATATGATAGATAGAAATTAGGTGGATAGGTATATAAAAAGATGTGAAAGGCACTATATACAGTAAAATAATCATACTGTATATAAAATCTGAATGTTGCTATGTAATAAAAGAAATACTGAAACTAAAAATAATATATTGTATATATAGATATGTGAAAGGCACTATATAATATAATCAGCTAAGGGGTGTCATATGATAGAGAAGCAGATGTCTTTAAGATGGCGTTGTCTGTTAAAGGCGCTATATAATAAAAGCAGCCCTCTAACTGAACAATAGAAAGCCATCCCTGAAAGCCCCTCAATGCAGAAGGCCTGTGCGAGGGTCTGGTTCATTGGCCACAGCCCGATGCCCGGCCCACTTAACCCACGGTGCGAGTGTCGGTGTGTGTGGTTGTGGCCTGCTGCCTTGTGCCCATTTCCAGTCCCAGGGAGCTTAGATTATCGATAACAGGATATCAAAGCAGAGCTGGCAACAGGCCATTCGACATGGAAGGCCATCTCCCCTCTGCTTCTCTTCCAGACCCTGGTAGTCCTGGCTTGCCCAACACCTGATGCCGAGGAGGGTTAATGGCGTGTGCCATGCTGCACGGTGGCGGCCACTTCTTATCTTAGTTTAAAAGTCGTCTCCACAGCTCATTAGCTGGCAAATGTAGTCGCTACCTACAGCTTGTGCCCCAAGGCACCGCGCGCGGCTTTCGTAATGAATACATAGATTTGCCTCCTTGGAAGAGCGCGGTAAAATATGGCATTATTAGCCGGGAATGAAGCAACACAGTCCTTCAGCATTATCTAAGAGTCTTCCTGCTGCTGATTTATGTTAAAGCAAATTGGTCTTAAGCAGTTCACAGTATTAGACACTCGATTGTGGCCCGGCAAGGGGACATTAACATTTGAAAAATTGACTGTGCATTAATTCAGGCCTACTAAGGGCTCCTCAGATTTAATTCCTGGAAATTACTTTTAACTGCCCTTTAAAGGCGGCTTTACGGCACGACGCACTTATTAAAAAGCATAACGTGTGCCAATTGGCAGGCTTAAGAGCTCCCAAGAATTCAATTAGCCCTGGGCGGTGGCCACTGCTTTGCATGTGGAGCGAGAAGACGGGCACCTCACCTCTTGGGTGGCACCACCCCTGGGCACTCTCACGGGGCTTGGAGTTATGGATCATGGGGATCCCCTTTGGGGGCCTCGCGTTTTCTGGATTAGTCGTTTTTCCAGTTATTTGGGTGACGCCATTTAATGTTCCGGTGGTGAGAATGGTTGCCACCATCTTGTGTCTGCCATGTTGTTTGAGGCCTGCTATGCACATTGACGTGGAGGTCACAGGATATCCAGTGCAGAAGAAAACCTTGGTGAAGCAAAGCAAAATAACGAAGCATTTAAATCCAACGGCACCGTGTTGCTCGTCCCCGGCCTCTTACTCCGCTCACGTACGCTTCTGCGTACTTTGGCTTCTGTCTGTGACATGTGGCGGTCATGCCATGTTCTTCCTTGTGCTGAAGATCTTCCTGATGGCCTTGGCTGTCTCTTTAGGATTGTTGATGGTGGGCCCTGTGAGTTCACATCCCTGATGGGTGCCAATCTGCTTGGACTTCTCAACATTCATTCTGCTGGGATCACCAACTCCATTAGCCCAGATCTCCTGGTCACCTCTGCTGAGCTGTCCTGTTGGCAGCAGATCCTTACCCTCCATGCTGTGCTCTTCAAACTTGGACTCGGCCATCCTGAGCATTTGCTGACATCATTTAGTAGTCTCATGGCTTTGTTTTTGTGCAGGCATGGCATGAAGACCACTTCTGACCAGCCTTGTCTTAAGGTCCTTGAGCTCCTCCTTTGCAGAGAGAGACTCTAGATGGCCGTGGATCAGGATCTGCAGACAAGATAATCTGCTTGGCCACAGGTTGGAGGCCTGGTGAGGTTCAGCCCAAGTCCACCGCAAGATGTGGGAAATGACCAGTCTGGACTGGTGAGCGGTGGACGTGGGCTGTTCTGACTTTGAAGGGGTGTCAGTTTGATGAGTTTTTCATTTCCATGGCAGATGGCTGAGCTTCGGGTCCTCAGTCCTGCCTGTGATGGCTGTCTGCTTGGCAGGGACTTCTCTGACGGCGGAATGACCACCGGGTACTCCCCCATGAGTTGATGATCTGGAGGTTCACTTCTGCCAGTCACCCCTTCACCTTTTTGTCTGGTGGTCCATCTCCCAGTTTCACTCCTTTCTATTCCAGTTTGTCACTTTGGTTCAGTCAGCTCACTCCACTCTGTCTTTGGCACCTCCTTGTTATCTTCTGTGACTCCTGCAAAGTCATTGGGTTTTATCCCTCAATGGCCTACTTTCTTTAAAAGTGTATTTATACGTATGAGAACAAGACAAACATAAAGAGTTGGGGCACCGGCTGGTGAACCCCGTGTTATTGGCAGGTGACTTGGCAAAAAAACAAAATCTGCAAAACACTGGCGTTCAGAAATGACGTTGTCTTCTTCAACGGTGGTCATAGATCATATGAGACCCTCTCTGGTGGCGGCGTTCTTAAATATACCCCTGGCGTGAAGAAGCGGGTGTGCTGGCGGACACGGCAGAGACATCATCGCAGTATGAGGGCACAAAGGGAAAAAGATGTGAACGTCAGTGCCACCTGTGGCTCAGAATGGTACTACAGTAGCCAACAAGCCCTGAAGATGTCCCCTAGTCACGCGTGTGTGACTTTAACATCTGAACTCACCCTGTTTGCCCCAGTGCTCAGTACTGGCACCTTCCTGTTCTTTCCCTGTGAGTCCTACATTACCCTCAGTTACTTAGAAAACCAGTTTATCTTCTTACCGAGTGTACAAACTTCCAATGGGGATGAGTTTGGCCCATAACAGACCCTGCCATCCACGCAGATGAAGCGGTAATATTGGATTAAGAGCAAAACGAAGGATGAGAAATGAAGAAAGACGCTGTATGTTACATGGAAGCCGAATTTCTGTCTGACTGACAGTTCTGCTCTGTTCCACACACTGAGTGGGAACGTTTGAGATGCGCCATCCCCTTAATGAGTTTTGTCATCCACATAATATCATTCCAGTAGGGGGCGCACAGCTGCTGAGGGTCCTTTAGAAAATTGAAATTACAAAATATTAAACGAAAGAGCGAAAAATCAATACATCTGTGCAGTATGAGCTGACCGCCGTCTACCCGGGGCTCATGTTTGTGATACGCCATTTTGTAGTGCATGTTATAATCAAACGCTTACACGATACGCTGCTTTGAAATCTGCGCACAGGATTCAGATTTGTGAACTCTACCAGTGTCACCCGTCAGCCTTACATCGATAGGTAGGGTAAGGTGTGCCTATGTCTCTGTATCTATCAAATCCAATGTCCGCCCGTCTCCAAGTCTGTCTGTCCACTTTCCACGAGAGAACTACTTCACGAATTTAGATCGGGTTTGTTTCATGAATTTGCTTGAACATTCCGGTTGATTGTGTGATTTCTGTCATAGTGCTAAGAATCAGAGTTCACTTGCAGGAGCGAGACAGAGGCTGTGGGCCGAGGGGACATCAGGAGTGGGGAGCCCCCCGGGAGGTGCCCCCCTCAGTCACGCACCAGCTTCTGTTCAAATCACTCTACCTCTCGCCATGTGTTGGAGCGCACCTTACCTCCACTTAGCTAGCGATATCCATTTGTTTATTGGCTTTTAAAGTTTGTCCTGTTACGCTACTATATGGGCGGAGCCACAGGGGACAGCAAGTAGGATATACAGAGGTGAAAGGCACTATATGATAGACAGACAGACAGATTATTTACTCCCCCGTGTTCAAGAGGCGGGGCCACCTAATGTCATCACTGAAGGACCGCCCCCTGTGTACTCTATGTATTGTGAGACTGAGCAGTGAGTCCTTCAGACGTTCATTAATGGTTGCAGGCTGCTGTTCCTTGTGAGTTTTTCATTTTTCTGGCTCCTTGGATTCTTTTGCTTCTTTTCTTGGATTTTGATTACTGTATTGCCGATTAAGAGTTGCTGCTCTGGGTTGCCTTTGTGGTATTTGTGTTCATCTTTTGTTTAGTTCCAATGAACATTGTCATTTGTAAAGATTTTATATTGGGCTTCTCCCTCAAGCCAGTGGTGTTAATGGTTCCTCTGCCTTGAGGGGCTTTTACCTGTATTTTTCGTATATATTCTGGGACATTTCAAGATCAACTTTGGAAGCCAGATTCCCTTTTTGGGCCTGTATAGGCCAATGCCTGCTGGTGGAGTTTGGGGTCAGGCTCCATAAGGTGAGGCCTATTGTAGGCAGGCTAGGGAAGGCCCTGCCCTGATTTGCAGGTATTTCAGAGGCCTCACACCCTTTTGCCATTTGAGAGCACGTAAATCATGACAGAAAAAGATAGATAGATAGATATGAAAGGCACTATATGATAGGCTCAGACACACATGAGTAGGATGTGTCTTCAAGCCTCTGAAAGGACATGTAATTCTCCTCCAGAACAGGAGATGGCGTCCTTACTTACACTTTCTTCACTTTTGCATTCACAGTACATGATATATACATACCCTCCAGATTTGAACACATCACACAGATGTCGGCATTCAATTAAGGAGCCGCAAATGCAAGAAGTCAACTCTCTCAGTTGGTAATCACTCCATGAAAGAGGATGGCAGTCACAAAGTCCCTTTTGCAGTTTTGCTCTGGTTTTGTTTTCTTATTCTTCGGTAGGTCTGCCTATTAAACAGGGTTTACCTGACGGGTTCCCCAACTCTTTGTCTTGTTTGGTCTCATTATGTTACAGTGGCGTAGTCGGCAGGATTTAGGCCACAACTTCATCAGCTTCAAGTGAAAGTAGTGGCTTCGTAAACTAACTTCACAGAGTTTGGTGAAGAAGGTGGGAGCTTCATGACATCAGAGGAAGTGAAGCTGTAAATCTTCTGGCTGTCCATCATCCACTTTGAAGTTAAAGGGAAGCCCCTGGTCCGGAGGTGTCCTTTCAGAGCCTTGAAGATGCCCCCTACTCTCATGTGTCTGACACTTCATCAATGGATACTGTGGATGTGAGTGGCACTATATAATAAGAGAGTTGATAAATGCTGTTGCATTAATAACTGCAAATGGGGAATGCCATGTCAGACCCCTGGAAATAGCAGTTGCTGTGGTAACAGGTCACATTTTGTGCTTGTGAAATAGCGGCGCACTTTCACCCGGTGGCCTGTTTTCTCTTTCTTCTCTGGGCTCCTGTGTGACTGAAGCATCTCATCTGTCATTCAGAAGCCTCGTGCAACGCATGAGGAGGAATAAAACCTGAAAAGTGATTGCCAGTTTTCGCTCCAATAGAGTCTCATTTTCTAAAAGGCCATAAAAGGAGAAGTCAATGAAAATGTCCATTGCCTTTTAGTTGGTGAGCACTTTCAAATGAAGTCCTAATTGTCTCCTGGAGCTCTTATCTGCCTCTGCAGTTTAATTAAAGCTTTTCAATGGCCCTGGGGCGCGTATACATCTTTAGAAAGGCGGCTAAAGCGTATCAATAATTTGGCGATTTATACGCAGGGCACTCTGTTACTAATGGCCTTATTCAAAGTATATTACTTAGTTCGTGTCGTCGCAAAAACCTCGCCACCCACTTCATTTAAATCATCTTGCTTAGGGAATAAATTGGCGGAAGGCAAGCGCATCAGCATGAGGGATTTGCTCAGACGCTCGGCACTAAGGCAAAATCCTGTCAAGGCAAATTATTTACAGGATAAATAAATAAATAAATAACTGGCAGACAATCCCACCGATGCTGCCGAGAAGGATGGGCACAAACTCGTCTGAAAGGGCGAGCAGGCTGGCGACATCTCATACGGTGAACAGCTTGACGGACAGGGCATGTGGTGACTCCACCCCCTGCCCCGCCTGTCATAGGCAGTTTACTCCTGGCCACGCCTACTGTAACATCCATCCATCCATTTTCCAACCCACTGAATCCGAACACAGAGTCACGGGGGTCACACCAAGCACTCACTAGGGACAATTTAGAATCGCCAATCCACCTAACCTGCATGTCTTTGGACTGTGGGAGGAAAATCAGTCAGTGATCAATGGTGTGATGCATTGCCACTTTGTCTTGTGTGACATTTTAGGTAAATGTGCCCCTTTTGTCCTTACCCTTCTGACCCCTCTTTACTTGACTCTTGTCGATATCATTGGCTAACACTGTGGGGCACCTTCTTGTTTTGAGTAGTGACCACCTTTTAATGGGTAGTCGTCTGGTGCACAGCTGAAACCTGAAAACAGATGTTAGGGGATGCCAGCTGAAGACAGACAAGCGGGCATCTGAGTCTTAGATGGGGTGAGTCTGGAAGCCAAGAACAAATACTGCCCAGCATGCTCTGAAGCCATTAGCATCAGTGGTGGCCTTCCAAACTGGAGCTCGGGTTAGTTAATGGGCTGCAGATGAGAGGTGACGTCCTTACTGGAAGCCCTCAGGTGTCTCTCAGCAGACTTTGCGTTTGCTCGTTTAGTCTCACGGTTTTGGTATCGTTAAAAGGCTTGTGAAATTTTCAGTCAGTAGATACTGAAGTGGCAGTGGAAAAAAAACTCAAAAAGATCTGAGCTGAGTGAACAAATGGAAAATGAAGTTTAAAGTAAAAAAGGACAAAGCGCTCCGTGGGTGTGAACAGAACACAAATTGTAAAGGAAAGACAGTTGTTATGGTATGGTGAAAGGGCCTTAAAAATATGAGCAGAGGCAGGCTTCAGAAACTCCTACAAATAGGCCTCACCTCAAGCAGCCTGACCCCAAACTCCTCAAAATGCTGGCTTTTCAGAAACATAACCAACTGAATCACATCTGTTAGGTAAAGGCATCAGTGAAATGATAATAATAATGATACCAATAAATGCCCTGCAAGGTCGAGGGTAGCCGTAAAACTCCTGGCTTAAATGGAAATGTCAACACAGTGTCCGTGGATCCATCCATTTGCTAAACCTGCTTATCTAGAGCAGCACTGAGGGGCAGCTGGAGCCTGACTCAGCAAACATCAAGCGTAAGGCAGGAACAACCCTGGTAGGGGCACCAACCCATCGTGGGGGTCAAACACCCAAACAGCGGGGCATCGCCAGCACGCCTGACTGACCTGCAGATTCGTTTTGAAGTGAGTGAGAGTGCCAGCACTTCTCTAATGGGCACAATGTGCGCCAGTAATGGACCACGCAGGCTCAGATAGTGGAGAGAGAAATGGCGAGTGTCCAGGGAGGAGTCACGGCTAACGTGTGAGGATGTCACAAGAGCCGAGTTCTGTCAGCGTGCCCGCTTGTCCTGACTGGAGATAAGGTGTTTGCACACACACAGACACACAGGTGCGTACACGCACTCACACACTCACACACACACACGGTGCTAAATGTTTTCCTCATCAGAAGAGTCTAAGAATGGTGGGGGTGTTAGGTGTCTGCAGGATTTGCAGAACCATCTGCCAGAACCACTTCCCGATTGTGGCTCCATGCTAACTGGATTTACATGGATGCAACAGATGCTCCATTATTAATTCATTTTCCATTTAATCCTACATGTGGTTTATAAAACACTGTAGCAACAAATTAATTTCAAAATGCAGGGAAAATAAAAGGACGCTCCAAATTAACGGTGATTATCTTCCCACAGCCTCGCCAGGTGCAGTTAATTGTGCAGGCCATGAGCGGGTCGACTGGCCCCCCGGCTCTGCACGTGAGAATTTTGTGAATTTTAAAAAGTTTAGATGCTCCACGAACAAATGCGAGGAGCAGCACTGACTACTGTGAATTTCGCCTTTGGATTAATAAAGTATCTATCTATCTATGTACTTGAAATGTCATGATTCAGACAAGCGATGGGCATTGAAACATTGCGGGTGTCACCAGTGAGCAGGCATCGGGGCTTCTCGTGGGTTTTCTTTTTCTTGTGGTCTCCAGCATTTGCAGTTGTTATGAGCTGAAAGTCCCAAAGCTCTAAAAAGTTCCCAGTAGAGGGGGAAATCCCATTAAAAACCCCGGGCAGATATAAAAAAGGGCCATTTTGAATCTTTGTAAAATAAAAGATTTATTGGCATAAGAAATCAGTCTGTCAGTACAAGACGCTCCGTAGAGCACAAAAGGCACAAGGGAGTTGCCAGCAAAGGGCAATCCAAGGTGAACAATTCCAAAACACAGTCTAATGGTGAAGTCCAAAGCAGGACAATGGCCAAAAATCCAACGAATCAAAGCAAGCAGAGTAGACAGAGAGAGCACACTCAGTCACCCTGCTGGCACATTGGACGTGAAACACCAGGAACTGTGGGTTTGGATTATTAATGTTGATCTTAACCTCCACAAATGACAGTTTTTATTGATGATCGTGCTCTGTGTGTGTGTGTGTGTGTGTGTCCTCATTTCCTGGTCTAGCCTCTCCTTACATCTATCAGTGTCCCAGGTTCAGTTGGACTGTGCCAGCTACAGGTAACCCGGGCATCACACGTGGTTCTCAGTCACAGTTGATGATTGATAAACACAGCACTTACTGTACACTTGACAGTGAATTCTGAAGACGTGGGCTTCGTGTCCTGGGGGATTATCAATAGAGGGGCTTGTATTACACTAAACTTCTCTGCCCACCAGTGAGATGCTCAGCAGATGATGCTCTTTTTCTTTCTTCCACGTCACTTTGCTTTCCTGAGGTTGCCCTTTCCTCAAATGTGAAGGTTTCAGGTCACAAGCTTTTGATTATAGCCAAGGTCAGCCTACCAGGCCCAGTAATTCACAAGTACCAGCAGGTCACCACACCATATGTGCTTGATGTTCAGCAGATGCCATAGCTGTCATTCTTCTTGTTCCTATCAGGTGACCGGTTTCTGCAGTTTGCTTCACACTCAGTAGGTGTTGCTGTTCCTCTTTTCCTTTCTGCCATGTTACCTTCTCAATCAGTTTGCCACAAGAAGCACACAAGGCCAGCTGACTTTGCTGTGATTGGCACCACCTCAGATTTTTTGATTCATCAGTTTTCAATTAAGACCAAGACCAAGGTTCCAGCCTCAGTAGTCCGCCAGCATGACAGACGAGCAGATGTTAGCCTTTTAGATAGAGATTTTTGAGTCGAGTATTTCTTCAAGTGTCACCCCCCTGTACCAATACGTCACCAACCCCACATAATGAGGCTCATATCTCTGCCACTCGGACAAGACCATCTGACTTGTCAGAACCACAGCCTATCACTGCCCTTCTCTATAATGACAGCCAATCAGTCGGCTCCTCCAGGGACAGCCCAGAGTAATTCAATTCTAAACTGTGAGCCCCAGCACTCCCACCTGAGTGACAGCCCGCCATTTGGCTATTGCGCCCCTCCCTCACCACACCTACCATTCACTTTAATGAGGTGGAGGGCAGAAGCGTAGGTGGGAGGTTCATGGAATGAAGGAGGAGACATTTGTGCCTCTGCTTTATGGAACATCATCTTCACTTTAGCCTTAAGGCACTGCTATCTCGATGGAGCGCCTGAGTGACGGCTTGGCATCTTGCAGTTCCACTGGGCGTAGATTTAGAGTGGCACTGATTGGTACGCTGGAGGTTTAGGCTTTAGTAGAAATCAACACCGATGACATCAGGTCTGCTTTTAGAAAATGACTTCATAGGAAGGAGTGCAGCAGAGTGTCTAACAGCCATGAGTGCCAAGGCTCGGAGAAAGTGCAAGTTGCCACCCGTCGGCACACACACACACACACACACAGTGTGGACACACCAAGTCAGGAATTTCATGCCTGGCCATTTTATGAAAACTGGTGGTGAGGATATGAAGTCTTGGCCACAGACATCAGGGTACAAGTCTGCTGCCAGCCTGGATGGGAGAATGGGCGGGGTCAAGGGCGGACTTCCGCAAGACTGTGGGCGGAGAGTAGGGTGAGTCAGGTGACTGTGCAGTCACAATAGCCTTCCCTAGTGCACCCTGGGAACTTCACAGCAACAGACAGATGTAGTAGATACATGGGCAGTGCTGTGGACAAGCTGGTGGTGAAGATGGGTGGGTGGATCGTATGATAGATAGATAGATATGAAAGGCACTATATAACCGACAGAGAGTGTTAACAGAAGGGTCATTGAAATGTTTGTTGGCTCCACAGGTACCCCCTTTTTATTTGCCATTGTAATATTGAAAGGCCATGTGACGGTTTCTGATGACCCCCGTGTTATTTTCTTGTGTCCCCCCCCCCCCCCCCCGAAGTATTCCGTATTACTGTGTGCTCCTCTGTAACATTCTGGATGCTTAGGTCCATTTTTGGGCCGTTATTGTCCACCACATGCATTAACCGACTAGTAGAGCCATTCCAGCCTGGGCTGCTGGTGCCCACCTATTAGTCAGATAGTCAGAAGGGGGGGGGGGGGACGCCCTGAAGCCATTTTGATCAGCAGTGGACGGTCTTGCATGAAGGCCATCTTCTGAAATCCGATGATTCCGTGCACCCTGGGGGCTAGCGTCTTTGTTTTTTTTTTTTTTTAGCTCCTTTTCCATCTCAGGATGCCAGCAGACCCTGCAGCGCTCGCTAGTTTCTGCCCTTCAAGTACAGCGTGTAAGGCGCCGGACAGGTTCAGCCCCCATGACAATAAATCTTTTGAATAAATGCATAGCCCCCTCAGCCCCACGACGAGGCTCCAGCAATAAGAGAGCGCGATGTTCTGCGGCCCCCTAATCTATTCAGCCGCGGTCCTGCATAAATGCATGAGGATGTGTGTGAACGGCGTGCTTCGGCTCCGCTGAATGCTTCGACAGCTCCGTTTTGGAGGCTTCTGCCTTCTTGTGCTTCTCTGCAGGCCTGGCGCTGATTGAATGTGCCGAACTTACATCTGTTACCCTGTGCTTTTGTATTATTACATATTTGTTATTTCAAATTTGTGATCTCCCTGAATATTTATTGGACCGCTGTCTCTGCTGATGCATATTTATTAACGTTTGCCAGCTGCACTTTGCAATGTCTGCCAAGGTTGAACAGAAAAAGAAGAAGAAAAAAAAAAAACACCATTCATTCATTCATAAGCCCAGTCAAGTGAAACCCCGATGCCACCTCAACCGTCTCCGCGACATCCGCTGCCAACAGGCCTGTCATCGGTGACTCGTTGGCGCTGCTAATTCATGCCACTTCCACTCATTTGTAGGGGTCAAGTGGAGTCTTGAGTGACCGCAGAGGCTGCCTTGGCGTCTCAGGGCCTGTCAGCCGCCAGCCAGTATAGCGTCCCACCTAGGAATGGGAGTGGGCAGCGGCAGCACTGATCTTCACGAGCTGTCTGCTTCACCACACGATTATCAGACTTGAGGCGCCTGTTGTCGTGGGATGAGTGGAACTCGCCGAGTCCGCCGCTGGATTGGTCTGCGCACACACGCCATCCTGATGAAGACTTGGACTGACACGGTCGAACGGCGAGGTGCCATACATGTACATGAAATATGTGCAGGGCCATCAGTGGCGTAGGCTGAGCAGACACCGACCTGGCACGCCAAACGTCGCTTAATATCCAAACCACACTTCTTCATCGATTTCAGTTCTGGATCTAAAAGGGGGCCCGACCCAGAATATTGGCTTTTGGACCCCGTATCCCCCTATTTATATTTTTATGGGCAGATCCTGCCTCTTGGGGGACCACCCACTAAACACACAGAGCAGAGCATAGGCACCGAGACACGAACAGACCTCAGTGACTCCAACATGAACAAAGCAAACCCAAAACAGGACCTCGAACTCCTGCCAGGAGAAGAGCGACTCTGGCTGAGGTAACAGCTGGTCCACCCTGAAATGGGTCTCACCGCAGGTGGTCCGACCCCTGAACTGTAGAACAGCTTCTGACAACACGACGGCCCCAACCAAAAAGGCATAGCCTGGAAATTTGAGACTCTGTTAGCGAGCAGCACACTCAAAAGGCAGAAAGCCGCAAATCATATTAATGACCACAAACAGGAACACACAGCCCATAATTTACAGTTATGAACCGCATCAATAAACAGCGTGGCAGAGTCTGGCAGCCCTCCAGTGACGAGAAGCACATTAAAGACAGAGGAGTCGGGACCCTCTTAGGGGCAGAGCCCTGGTCCTTGGCATAAGCTCAACTCATCGGCGCTTTGTCTAATTAGAATTCAAATTCCAAAAGGAAGTGACGACAACAGGCACCGAGCTGGGGGTCTCCTCTGTCAAGAATCCGTCCATCGGTCCCGTTCAGGGTAATGCAGGATGTGAGCCCCCAACCCATCAACCCAGAATGAGATGCCAGTCCATCGTACGCCACACACACACACATACACACACACACACACAGGTCAAATCTGAGCCAGCAGTCAACGTATTGGACATCTGTGGGGTGCAGGATGGAAACTGGAAAATAAATCCATGCAGACACAAAAAGTGCAAAGTGAGACCAGGCCAGGGTTTGGAGCGACTCGCCGTTGCTACTGGGAGCGTCCCAGGACAATAAAAAATAGGAAACGTTGTTAAAATGAGTTCAAATCATTGACTCAGAACCTAAAATGAAACATAAAATAATTAAGAAAAGCGCGTCTAAAGTGTATTAACTGCCAACGGCCATTGTGCGTTCTGGTTCTGACCCTCTGCCTCGGGTTTGTTTGCTTTTACGTGAGCTTTTTGCCAAAGCGGTTCTTGCCGGTTCCTTTTTTGATTCTTTTCTAATACACTTTAAAATATGAAAGAAGTTTTCTGCTGTCTGCTGGCCAGGGTTTTTTACAGTTTTCCTCTCCTCATTTTTTTCCCGCGGCCTCATTTTCCGACGTGTGCAAGCTTGGGGCTCGGCTGCCTGAGGTGAGACCTGTGGAGTCAAGAGGAGGTCCGGCTTTTGGGTTTTGTGGCCTGTGTCCTTATTTGAACCTTTGTGTGACACCAAAGGAAGACTGCGGTCCTGTGACCAACCCAAATTGGGATCAAGATTAGCAAACTTTCTTCATTTTTGTGAGACATCCATGGAGAGGTTTCTTCTATCTGTATGTCAGTTTTGGGGGTTTTTGAGACTCAAGGGTTGCAGTCTCTTATGTTAGTCTTTGATTCTCCCAGAATTCCCCAGGACATGTCACAATGCCAATTTAAAGGTCGCACCAGACATTCCCAGAGTACCCGAGTTTGCGGACAGAACTCGCCTTTGCCTTGCCCATCTTCTGTTTGTAACTCGTTTCTGATTCCTGGTTTCTGTTTAACGTTCTCGCTTTGTTCAAAGATAGGGTTGATTTTACGGTTCTTGCCTCGGCTCGCCTCTTGACTACTTGTGTCTCCTGCTCATTTTGTTCCTTTCTGAGTCCACAGAATGGGATTAAATGGGATTGATAAGGTTATGTGAGTGAAAGTGCGGGGGTCCTGCGCTGACCCTCGGAATTTTGTAACGATTGATTAGTTGACTGGACATGTGGACGCGTTTTTGGACCCGAGGATGAGGCTGCAGCTTACTCAGGTGGGAATGCAAAAGCCGAGAGGCCTAAGGAGGGTAAGGGAGTGCCAAGCTGTGAGGGCGGTCCTTGACAGTAGGAGACGATCATGTGTTGGCATGAGACCAGTGGGTGACTGATTAACGGGGCATGACAGCCAGGTGAGGGAGGACCAGCAGACCCAAACCCGAGGTTCACAGCTTCAGAAAACATGCAGGGGTGGAGGAGGACTGTGGCTGTGTGAGTGAGGGAATCCTACAAGTCGCCGTGGCATCACATGTCGCTCTCCCCGTCCTCATAAGAGCAAACCTAATTGGGTTTTTCACAGGCTTAAATCCCAGCATAATGCTCTATTATCAGAGCTCAGATGGAAACCAGTGGAGTGGAACCACATGTTGCAGGATCTCATTGTATCTGCAGGATGGCCTGTGATTAAACTCTCAGCCTGGAGCCATCACTGTGAGGCACCTGGAGAGGCTTCTGCTCTCCCATCTCTCTCTTTTTATCTTCGCTGTCGCATTTGAATGTTCTTCTGGTGCCAAAGGAAGCACCAGGAGTACAAAGAAGTGTAGAAATGTACCCCAGACTTCCAGGGTCCTCACATCTGATGAGCGGTGTGTGTGTTTCGGGAGGAGGAGCAGTCAGAGGTGAGACGATTGTCCAAGATGGCGGAGCAGAAAGGCCTTGTGGGCTTCAGTGATGTTTGGATACACGTGATCTAAGACTGTGCAGTTGTAACTCGCCCGCAGTTAGGAAAGCCCACCTGGATGTGCAGTTCTTTCATTGCAAGCTTAGCGTTGGCATCTGGTGGCACACACACAGCAGACCTGAACTCGCGAGGTTAGTTAAAGGTCTACACTTAATCATCAGGTACTCCAGATTAGCAGAGCAATGACTTTCCGTTACAGCGGAGTCTGCACGCCAAGCGTCGTCTTGTCTCACCGGTGGTCTGTACTGAAGACGGTATGCCCCCTCCAGCTCAATAGCGGCATTACAGTCATTTAGTGAGCTTTCTGTGAAGATCACGATGCCGCAGTCCGTAATGCGTGTGTGTGTGAGGTGAGCCAGAGTCAGCGTTGGTCTCGCTTGTTCGCCGGCGACCGGACATTGGTTTGCTGAAGCCTTGCCCGAATACTGCCACGCTGCCCCCTCCTTTGTTTCCAATCTCAATGCCTTCCTGTCGGCAGAGCTGATTCGCTTGACCGCGGCGCTCTTGAATGTCGTCCACTGCTGGGAGCCGATGGTCAGAAGTTCTGGTGGGCTGTGTGATGCAATCACATGACTGTATCGGGTGAAAATAAACGGAAAGAGTGCCGATGATACAGTACAAACCCTGGGGAGACCCGCGGTGCCATGGTGGGAGTTGGCAGCCATAGGTGGTGCGCTGAGCTCCACTTTGATTACTTTGATTCTCGCCCGTCTGCTGCTTTAGGTTTTTACCAAACGACATCACAGCACATTAAGCGTGACAGCGACGACGACGTCTCTAACTGCTCAAGTTATACAGTCATGTGGGACTGAGAAAAATGAATTTCATTTTCAGACGTATTCATATAAAATAAACTGGCAAACCCTAAATTGAAGCGATGGGCAACAATACAAACACAGCAGGGCACTCGTGGACTGCGACTGAGACTTTTTTTTTTTTTTCCTCACTAATTGTGTCCTGTTTTTCTATCCGAGTTTTTTAATTTTCTTGTTATTTTCTGAAGTAGACGCAGGCCTCCGTGTGACATATGAAACTTTCATCGAGTGTTTCCGGAGTCCATTACTCTTAATCAGGCATGTGCCAGCCCTGCTGCCATTCCTTATCTTACTCATCATTTGCCTCGTACTTAAAAGATCACAGCTGAGGGAAGATTTTATTCTGCACAACCCTTAGGCAGCCATACATTACGGCTGAGGCGCAGAGAAGGTGGCTGAGTCAGGCCAGGATGGAAGACAAGATGGCAGGCTTAATTATCAACTGTCCCATAGCTGGCATTTAGGGCCTCCTCCTCCTCCTCCTCCTTGGTGAAAAATGAGGCGATGCGTCAGCGTGCGGGCAGTTCACACCAGCCTGTCAATGGAGAGACAGTGTGCCACTTTAGCATCCGAATGGGCTTGAAGTTATTTTCGAAATGTAAAAGGATATTGCGACCAGTAAGGGGCGCTGTGGAGCCAACCCTGTACCCTGAATAAATGAACGGGAGTCCAAAAGTAGATCAACGCCTGTGTTCTTTTTGTTTGATCCGCCTTAATAAAAAGATTTGTGCCGGTGGCTTTGTCTCTGTCATTCCAACTGATGGTGCATCACAAATATTTGTGGCAATTAATTGCATTCCATTTGTCTTTCCAACATGTGGCACATCACAAACATTTGTAGACATCCATTTTGTGACTACAAATGTTTGCAATGTACCATCTGTTGGAATGACTACATGCGTTAGACGGCTCACTGAGTGTCACGTTTCTCAGCCAATCCATCCATACACATTAACACATCTTTTTTAAGAAATTAGATTCAATTTTAACCTCATTTGTTTGGAATTCGAAACATCCACACATCCAAAGGGCGACTCGACAACATCCTAAAGCAGAAGGTGGCAAGGCACTACCTAACTTTCAGTTTTATTACTGGGCGGCACATTTACAGGTCATAAAGACCCCCACCAAATTAGCATCATTCTGGACAAAAATCAGTGAATGTTTATGAGACCACCTTGGAGTCGCAGTGACCCCCAACCCCTTAAAGTGGAGCAGGTCAAGCACACTGTAATGGCCGTCACATCACTGCTACCTCACAGGCTTATCCTGCTCAGCTGGAAGAATCCCAGCCCGCCTCTCTTAAGTCCGGGGTACCTGATGTCCGGTACTACTTCTCACTCAGTAAAACGTTTCTGAAATATGGCAGCTTCTGTATCGGGGAAAAGGATTCTCTTCCTTCCTTCCTGCTCCTTCAAAGGTTTGCTTTGTTGCTTGGCCTTCCTCTCTGGTTGGAGGTTGAATTTTGGTTTGTTAAGTTTGATGTGATTGTATGCATTGGATTGTTATCTGCTTTTAACTAAAATGAAGAAAATCAATCCCACCATCCAGGGCCTCATGAGGGCGGAGCTCAGGCTAGGGGCGGAGTTTTTGAGCTGCAGAGAGCGATTTGGACAGACAGCAAGCCTCGGATTACCAGGAGTGGTCTGCGGCCGAAAAGCCCCCCGCTGTCCTGTATGAACGTGCGTCGCGAAGGAAAGACCTTCTCTGTGACGCCATCTCTTACATTGGGATTCAGAGGCATCACAGCCAACGACAATGGAAGGAGAAGAAGACAGAAGACAAACCGGCAGGAGCTCTGAGTGACAGAAAGAAACACAGCAGCCGCCATATCTCTCTGTCTGTCTGTGTGTCTGTCCGCTTTTCACGAGAGAACCACTTCACGGATTTAGATCGTTCTTTTTTTGCTTGAATATTCAGTTTGATTTTGCGACTGCTCTCATTGCGTTGTGTATCGTAGTTCATTTGCGGTTCCGGTTTATTTACGCAAATCCGAGAGACGCGCAGCGGGCAGAGCTCTCGCCACTCACTCGCCAGCCTCGAGGCGTACCTTACCTCCACTTAGCTAGCGAACGAGAGAACTACTTCACGGATTTAGATCGGGCTTTTTTTCTAGAATTTGCTTGAACATTCCGGCAGATTTTGCACTAAGGACCACAGTTCGATTGCAGGAGTGAGATATTGGCGCTAATCTGAGAGAGAGGGGGAAGCATAACGTCAGGATTGGGGAGCCGGGCAGGGACCTCCTTGCTGTCCTGTGTCACTTCTATGTGGGCGGAGCCACAGGGGACAGCTAGTTTAGAATCAAAACAAAAACTTAGGATCCTTAGAAGCAGAACTGAGTATCCTTCATGTTCAGAAATCCTCTTAAATCTCCCGAATGTTTAAGTTGGAAAAGACAAGTTTGAGAGAGTGTCGTAACGAGCGGAGGTCAATTGTGCTGATTCAGTATCACCGATCATTCGACCAAAGTGTCACAGTGTTGTTGTCATCCGCATCATTCCTCTCAATAAACCAGCATGGTTGGTGGGTTTCTTTCATTTTCTAGTGAGTGTTTCCGAAGTGAAGGAATCCGATTTGGACGTCTGTCTTATTTCCTGAAGACATTTTGTACCAATTTCTGGCGACGCCATAATGAGAAAGTCGCCGAGGTAACCTCCCAGAATTCTCTGGGAACGTGTCTATCACGTGACGTCTCGAGAGTGACCCTGTAAACGGCCATCGCCGTGTTTAGATAAGCGATTCGTTTTTGTTGCTGACTTGTAGAAAGATCTGCATTGACATTTTGGTTTCAGCCGCCCCGTGTAATTCATTTTTGATCGCGTCGCATCTCCAGATCTTTTAATGAAACTTCCCTGCTGAGTCACAACAAATGTTTTTTTTGTTTTTCCGTATCCAAGGACAGGCCATCATCACCCATCCACTCTGTTAAGCCGTCGACACGTCACTTGGCGTATCTGGGCGTCGTCTGCACGCACACGTCAAAGTGAGCAGGATGCTTTGAGAGATGCTGCCCCGTCCGTCCATTTACTCCCAGAATCCACCGGGCCACTCTATTTGTACGCCGAACCCAATGAAGTACGGACGTCTCCACTTAACTACACGGCTCCCCCTCCAGGGCCGTCTACTGCAGGCGGCAGATTTCACGGCGGTGGGCGCGCCACAAGTCGGCTCCCAAGCATTCAGGCAAAGAAGATGGTGTTCATTAAGAGTGGCCAGCCTGTGGGACGGTCCATTAAGTGGCGAGCACTGGAGGGGCAGATGGCCGCTTTGTCTGTCCGCCTGCCCGCCCGGCCTTTCCACTTTCCGGCACGTATAAGCAGCCGGCACAAAGCTGAGAAGGTATTTGTCATTTTGATAAACAGCCGGCCTCAGAGCCGTAGGATGCTCCGCGTAACTCAACGGGGTCAAATGCGATTAAACTGTCATCAGCGTCAATTGCTCGAGTCATAAGTTCTGCTACCTGAGTCACAGTTAATGAATTCTCCACTGCCTAACACAAATCAGACGGGCTTTTTGACTTTTTAATGTTGCCTTACTGATTACACCCTGGCAGCGCCACAGCGGAGTGGGCAGGCAGCTTTTGTGCATGCGTGGCGCCCGATTGTCCTCTCGTTTTCCGATGCGTGCCGCATACTAACAATGGAGGTGCCATCCTCGCGTTTCTCTGCGCAGTAAATTAGGCCTCCACCACCTGCTGTAGATTTACTTTTCTGCTGCTGCACGTCGGTTTACATGTTGAAACTTTAAATTAGCTTCAGACAGACAAGTCATTTACACCGCGCTGCCAGCGCCGCACATGCACGTGGCACGCGTCACACTAGGGGTCTGAGACATTGAGACGCGCTCACTCGTGGTCAGGCCGGGACACCCCAGAGCCGAGGCATCGACTAAACGTGGACCCGGCACACAAATTAGGAGGTGAGCGTCGCTAACGGCCTCTTCCTGTTCATCCGCAGTCCAGACGACGAAGCCCACCGACGTCACTCCTGTGTCGCCTCCCACCTCTTTGGCCCTGTGGGATATTTAAAGAGCAAAGGCACTGAAAGTCACATCAAGTAAAAGCGAGTGTCCCTAAGAATTCCTTGTGGACGTCACTTAACTCGTTTTTTCTAACACCCCCCCCCCCCGTCCAGTATAATACATCGTTTGACTTGTCGCGAGGTTTGGTTATGCGAGGCGTTGCCCCCAAACTTCTTTAGCCCTCTAGACCCCTCATTTTTAGGCCTTTGTTGGACCAGATTTTCTGCAGGAAACGACGCCCTTTTTTTTTAAAGAGTAAACCGACAGGGGTCTTCAGCAGAACCCCAGGGGCTCACCCTCTAATGGGGGTCACAAAATGCAGGCATGTGGAGTGTCGAGGTTGCTGATCTTTGCCGGTGGTCCTCGCCCTCTAAGTGTCACTCCCTGAAGGTCCTTTTTCAAGGCCACCGATTACGACTGTGAGGTTATTTGTGACTTTTGATCCTTTAGTAGCCCTCTGTGGACCCCCGTCAGGGAGTGACAGGTGACACGTTTCTGTTACACTCGAGGATATTTAGGCTACCGCCATTTAAAGTGAAGCACACCTTTTAATATTTCAAATCTCTGACGCGGCTCTTCTTGTTTCTTATGTCCTTCTGCCTCATGAAGTGCATCATGGGAGTTTTTTTGAATTAGGACGGCTTACCCTCAGTTTACGTTTTTGTTCAAATTACTTTAAAGGAGGTGGTTGTTGTTGTTTGCTGCCAGTGCGCTATACCATAATGACAGAGGCAGCGGCCAAATGACAGAATGGGGAAGAACCTGAAAACGATGAGAACCTTGGCTCGCGCCCGTGTGTCGTCTGTTTTTGAAGAGTTCTTCACGGGCACAAAGATGGCACCATTTGTGAATTATTTCATGATCGGAGATGAAGCCCACTTTCATACTCGCCCCCCAAACTTTGGTTTGTCTTTCTGTTTTTACTCTCGTGGACGTCATGGAGGGCAGGTGCAGTTCTCTGAGGTCACAGCGTCCGGAGGGTCCGCCCAGCAGTGGCGCTGCCCTCCCCTCCCCTCGGTGTCCCACCACGGTGCTCGATCAAACGGAGAGGCGTCCTTTTCTGTGTCTGCTAAATTACTTCTCAAGTTTGTGAGAGGGCCACTCTGACCGTTGTCATTTTTCTTCAGAACGTCACTGCGACGCTTTCTGCAGACATCTGCCGTTTTTTTTGTTTTTTTTTCCAGGTCTTGATGAATCGAGCAATCTCGCCGTCGCCTGCGGCTCTGATAATCCATCCTTCATCTGTCCTGCCGGCTACCCCTCTGCACCCCAGGCCAGGCCTGGCTTTCGCTTTCCTGCCTCAAATTGAATCTTCAGTGGCATCCTTCTGCTGCTCTCCACGTAGATGTGGCCGTGAGCCTTCATACATCATGGCGTTCCCATCAGGCCTGGAGCTCCGCCTCCTTCGCTTGGCTTTTATGAAATTATTTCACCGCGGCCTCAGTGTCCTCCTCCTCCTCCTCCTCCTGCCAGTGTTGCAGTGTGGCTTTAGGCTGTGACTCGCTGAGCTGCTCGGCTTCACCCGGGATGACAGTGGACGTCACTTCTAGTGCCCCCTGTTTATCACACACATCAGAGGTGCCACTGAGCTACCCGAGTGCTTTTCTCTGTACAATATTTGTGGGGTCTTTTAACTAGGGGCTAATATCGTTGGCATATTGGTTAAGGCTTTGGATTTCAAACCCTAAAGCTGTGAGTTCAAATCCCACTTCTGACACCACAATGTAACCAATAGTATCTCAAATGGTGCAGACTGTTTTGGATAATAATAACAATAATAATAAAAAAACTTCACAGTTGGGCAGTGTGGACTCACAGAAGAGACGGTATGCACATCCACTGCAAAAGAAAAAGCACCAGCTCTCCTGTAAGCTACGACTGCCCGCAGTGCCACCCCCAGTCTTAAAAATTCTAAATGTGAAGGAGAAGTGCTTTGAAAGGCGGGGGGAGTCCTGCTTGGCAATGCCCAGGTGTGCCTGCGTCCATCCATTAGGGTAGGCAGTGTGGTGGAGTGGGCGGGTCTTGGGGTTGGTGGCTCAGATCCCATTGCTGACACCATGGGACCCTGAGCAAGTCACTTCAGCTACCTGGGGTCCAAAATCGGATGGAGCCACTTGTGTCTCAAACGCTGCAAGTCACCTTGGATCAAATGATAATATTCTGAGGTCACCGGAGCGCCTCACTCTTGAACCTGCCACCCACGATTGTCCAGGAGGAAAACATTCCTGCCGCAGATCAATTCCAGCTTTTCCTAGTGAACAGAAATGGATAATCAATATGAATGATGTGACAGTTGTTTCAGTATTGGATGTTAACGCTTTTCATTTGTCATTCACTTTCTTTTCATGTTTTGTCAGTTGTCCCCCTGATGTGAATGTGTATTTCAGAAAGAGTGGGGCGACCCCGTTCAACGTAAGCCCTCAATGCCAGCCTCCTGGCAGAGACCTCCATTATACTGGCCTCCTGTCCAAGCCAGGGGATGGAGGGGATGCTGCCTCATCCATGACGGCACATGTAGTATGAGCTTGGCTCGAGGGCCCCCGCCCAGGTGGTCAAATTGTGTCACTTTGTGCACCATACATGACAATCCATCTACTTCTACAACTACGGCTACTTTACAATACAAATTAAACACAAATACAAAGATCTTAATGTGGTCTCAGTAACAACAGCAGCCCACTGGTATCGGAGAGTCGGTCCCCACTGTGTGACCCTGAGCAAGTGACGTCACCTGCCTGTGGTCAGACTGTAAACATGTGCAGAGTATGTAAGCGGTTGGTGTTCACTGTTGAAAGGCGCTATATAAACAATTTAAAGGTAAGTTAACCCCTGCAGTGCCCCCCGTTCAGTAGCAGCTGTACATTTGTGTGCTTCTGTGGATTTGCCTCGCCGTTAACAATACTGGCGCCCACCTGAAGTTGTGTGATTCGTAGACTTGAGAATCAGATATTGTGAGGAAGTTAAGATGGCTGCTGGGCGACTGGGAGGGGAAGCTGAGCAGGACTCCTTTGTGTTGCTCTTATTAGTTTTGCTTCTGCTTTATTCAAAGGGTCTTTACGTTCACAGGCACAGAGCCACATTGTCACTGCTGTGACTGCTGGCACTTGACGTGTCCCGCTCGGGGTCGCCTGGGGATTGGACCTGTGTCACGGCCGACCTGCTCAGACTGGGCCCCTTGAGCCGAGGTGTCCGTCTGCTCCCTCATGGCTGATGCACTTGTGTTTCTCTTGGCAGAAGGAGGCACGTGTGAGGTGATAGCAGCGCACAGATGCTGTAACAAGAACCGAATCGAGGAGCGGTCGCAGACGGTGAAGTGCTCCTGCCTGCCTGGCAAAGTGGCCGGAACCACAAGGAACAAGCCGTCATGTGTCGATGGTAAGTGGTCTTAACCGGTCCCGCTCCGTCTCACTCGGGCCAGGACATCCAGTCCCACGTCAGCTCATCCTGGAGGGTCTTCGGATTGTTGGGGTAGAGAAGGGTGTCAACAATGTCTGTGTCTTCCACTTTTAAAGCTGACAGGAGAAGTCATTTGAAAATGACGCTGTAACGACAGCGGATAGAAGCTGACACAACGCGGCCCGTTTGTGATGGCTTATGGGTAATTTGAACATGCACAGCACTGTGCCGTTAGTCTAGCTAGAGCCGAGGCAAGACGCCATAGTGTCATTTCCTGCCGAGATTCACCAGTCGATGTTGGCTCGTGAGGTCAGTGAGCTGTCCGGGTAGCCATCTTAACACAAACTTTGCGGCTCAAGGACAGGTGCGGGGCCATAGCCGACATCTGAATGTGCAGCAACAGCGGACGACGTGATCTGTCAGCTTGGGCGATGAAGGCGTTTGCCGTGTGGACGTGGGCTTTGCTTGTGTGCACCGTGTTGATGGTCAGCCAGAAGGAGCTTCGGCGGTTACACTCGTCTTCCCCGCTTTCTGCCCGTTCGTAAACGTTTTGTCGAGTCCATCCATCCTGAGCCGCCGTACCTTTGGTGAATTTGTAGCTGGTGTTTCTAATGGTATCTCAACTCCAGCACGTCGCGTTACCATCTAAACGGAGCACTCGGTAGAGCCCACTGGCCCTCTCCGCGCGACGCATCAGTGACAGTGCAAAACTCAAGATGCATTTCAGGTTACGTCTGGAGGAATGTCACAGATAAATAAATATTCTGTGCCACTTGGATTTACTTGGCTTATTGTCACATTTCACAGTACGTTTATTTATCCGCGTATTGATTTATTTACCTAATTTTGTCCTCCACCCCTGCACTCTGCCTTAACCCTCAGTGGATACGAAAAGCCTTTGAACATCTTAGCGGCAGTTTGCCTTTAGCCGAGTAGGCCCTGACGGTAGGATTTGGGTCCTTGTTGTGATCGTTTTTTCTGAATTTGACTTCCAGTTTCGTTTTTTCCCTTTGGATTCTGGGTCCTCGGTTTTGGCTGGCTGTCCTGGTACTTCTGATCCTCATTTGTTTCAACCACAGCCTTTCTCTACTTAATCATTTCTCAGTTTCCTTGTGTTTGGGCACACAGAGTGTCCATTTTACTCGTCCTCCTGTGTAAATGTGTAGCCTTGAATTCCAAGGTGCATTAGACAATCAGCACACAATCGCTAGATGTGACATAATCAATGATTTTCAGTCATTTAAATTGACACAGTCTGGTGACGAGATCAGCTAATCTGATACACATCATGTAATGTGACATCAGCAGTAGGTGCCCTCATGGCTCTCTTCTCAGACGATTTTGTCTAAACAGATGAGAACACCAGAATGTAAGTACATCTGAATCCCAACCTTGACAGTCCAAGGACAAAGAGTTCGACTCAGCTCGACTACCCGTTGGCGCACAGTGAGGTTGCCATCAAACGCCCAAGGAGTACGAGTTGCCTTCACTTGCCAGCGCCTGACAGGATTTCCAAGGTTAAGAGTCGTAAAGCACAGGAGAGTCAGACAAAGCCTAGTCGTGGTTTGCATGCAGCGGCGGTGCCAGGAGGAGCCCTTCAGGAGGTCACTGGAGTCGCTTCCTCTCAAGTGCGACTGCTCCATGCCGGCTGATGATATGCGCGCAGATGTTTTACGCTCCCCAGATAATTTTAACCCGATTCTTAGGAATACAGATGGGGTCTGCGGTTTCTGCAGCTAAATATCACGGAGAAGCCGGCTGTGAATTGAGCTTCTTCCCGATGAGGTCAAGCCGTCTTCTCTCTCCCTCTGGACCTTTGTGTCGCCCCCCTGGCCTTGCACTCTTTTCGATTTTTTCTTTGTTACTCCATTTTCAGGTGAAATTTCACTGAAAACACAATATTGTGGCTTGCACAGTCAGGTGTTGCCAGTGTTATCTCGGAGGGGACCTTCTGCTGGCAGCGCACGCACACGTGCACCCTAAATGAGCTGTCCAAGCAGGCGTCGCACTCCCAGCGCCAAGCAAGGCTCACTAAATTGACAAATGTGCTGCTCCCGTTGTGTCCCAGCAGCGCTCGAGCGAGAGGCTCGGCCCGCAGATTTCCTCGGGAGTGCAGAATAATTCTCCCGGCTGCCTCGTTACTCGTGGAGACAGCACATTAATAATGAAGGGCCCCAAGATCGCTGATTATCTAGGCCATGGCTGAGCTAGAGGGATGAACAGCTGACTCTTTACATTTAAAATAATATTTTTCCCAGAAGTGAAGGAAGGTATAAAGTCCATCTTTAATAATAACTTGAAGTACGGAGCTTCTGGCTGATCGGATTTCAGGCTAACGCATGCCTCCTGAAGCCAGAAGAATGGCGGCCTCATCCCGTGGCCAGGGCGGTCTTGAGCAGTACGGACTTCCCTCTTAGGGATTCGCTTGACAAGTCAGTCTTCACCTCTCGATGCCGAATGAGTAAATTAAATAAATAAACGGGGAAAAGGTTTCTTTCTGGAAATTCAACACGGCCAAACACAGTCCATAAAGAGGCAAAAAGACGTACGCTTAGACAAAAGCGTCACTCCGGCGACAAAAGGGCTCTGTTAGCCTGATTAGTTCAGATCAACACGTACCTGTGGGCTCTGAGACAGAAAACTGTGCGTGTGGATGACGACGTCCTCTGTCAGGCGTGGTGCTGCCTGATAGGAGCTGTAGTCCTCACGTTGGTGCTGGGTTCTCGTTATAACCCTCCTGATATGACATATGGCTTACATTTTACGTCAGCCGGATGACGAGGCGCATGCAGACTGTTGTGAAAATCACTTCAGCTATTCTTGTGTCATTCGCAAACAAGCTGACATCCAAACGGCTTACGATTTTACTTACAGTACAACATCTACCGCAACGCCATTTTGTTTTTGCTGTGATCGTTACCATTTTGGGGTACCTTTGGGTTCTTAGTTGCTCCAGAGTCCCAAAGCATGTAAGTCTTGAAGAGTTCCAAAAATGACCACTAGAGGGAGAAACACCATAAGGAAGCCCGGTCACAGAGGCCCGTGGAGAATCTTTGTAAATAAAAGATTTATTATTACAGAAATGCTCTGTAATTACAAGAAGCTCTGTGGAGCACAAAAGGCAACAAGGAATCGCCTGAAAAGGCAACGGCACTCCATAAAGTGAGCGAAACCCCAAAACAGTAATCCACAGCAAAGTCATAGAATAAACAGAGCAAAGGTTCAAAACTCCAGGAAATCTGAAAACACCGAAAATGACAGCAATCAAGAGAACTGAGCGACTCCCGCGCGCATTCGGAAGAACCGCCAGGAACTGTGGAAGACCCTCTGGTGTTGGAGGGTGAGGGGGGAAGGCCTTGGCAGTGCTGCCTTGGGGTACCACCCACAAAGAGCATGGCACATAACGCAGGCATAGAGAACAATGTAACATAAATACATGACGCCAAAATGAACAGCAAGGACACCAAACTAGGAACTGAACTCCAGCCAGAGGTGGAAATACCGTATAAGAGCTAGGGGGCAGCACTCAGAAAGTATTTAAACCGACGCCTTACTCTCAGTAACTGTCCAGGTGTGTGGGTCACACAAAGAGGTTTGAGGAGTTTAGGTGTCTTCTGTTGACAAAGTCTTGACTTTTAATTCTTGGTTTCATCCTGGCTTACATTTCTCAGTCCCTTCAAAATGTCGCATTTGACTTTGTTGTCAATTATTGGGGAGATGGAAGAGATGAAAAAATCAATCATCCTGCGCACAAGTGCACTCGCCAGCTCCATCGTATCCATAATGAACCGGCAGGGACTGTGGAAGGCCCTCTGGATTTATAAGGCAGTTCCTGGTGGTGATTGGCAGGTGGCCCCGCCTCTTGGGGGACCACCCACAAAACACATGCGACATAACACAGGCTTAGATGCTGATACATAAAACATAAAGAATACTGCAGGTCATGAACCAAAGAAAACGTACAACAGGGACACAAAAGAAGGTTTAGATGTGGCAGTCAGAATCAGGATTTATGCACAGCAGCTTACAAAAAATTAACAAAGGATCCCAAAGTTAACAATACCCCAGAAATCTCCGGGACAACCTTGAAACCATCACCCTGATGATGTCAGAAGTGGCACGGATCTCTGGGAATTCTGGGAAAACTACTATGGCAGTGATCAGCACAAGAATCCCATAATGGCAGCCCATTAAATATTAGAACACACTCTAAAGTCAAAAACATTACATTCATAATCCTTGAGTCCCCAGAATAGAAGCTTAGGCTGTGGAAATTCATCCAGAATTTCACACAAAAAATGAATGACAATTACTGACCTTCGTGACCCTCGTCTTCTTTCAGATTTCCTTCAGAATTTCATTTTTTCTTCCTCGGCTGTTAGGCCAACTGGTCATTCAACGGGTTAAACTCAGATTACTGTCAGTTTCGCACCCGGAGCCGCAATCCTGCTGACCTGGACCAAGAAGGCTTGTGTGGTCTCGTTGTTCACTGTCGTTGATTTGCCTTTTCAAACACGTCGTGTAAAGGCGTTCTTAAGATGTGAAGGCCAAATCTGCTAATGAAACTGAGCGGCTGTTATGTCTTGATGTGTGTTGATGTATTTTATTGTTATTTTTGTTGCTTTTAAACCGTTCTGCTTCATATTTGTCTATTATTAAGGAATCTCTGTTAAGTGTCCTGCTTTTCCTTGTGGGTGGGGCCACCCTGACATTCCCATGTGCTGAGCCCGCCCCCAGGCTACTGGAGTCAGCTGAGAAGGCTCAGGAGCAGGAGGTCATTGTGTTCACTGTGGAGGGCTGCTGCTTGTTTCGTTGGGGATTTACTGTTTTTTGGGGTTTTTTTGTGACTTTCTTGCTTCTGGTTAAGAATTCTGTTTTCGGGACGTGTTTTCTGTGGATTGCCACTTTGTTTGTTGAGAATTTTCCCCAAATGTTTGTATTTTTTTTTAAATAAATATTTAATTTCTAGACCTTCCTTGTTGCCCCTTTTGCTCACAAGCCAGGTGTTGATGGTTATCCTCCCTCTTGTTTTACTTTTGAATAGATTTGTGGACATTCGTGTTGTTTTGTCAGCTCCCTGTTTTTTGGGGCCTGGCTGGACTAAGGCGAGCCTCTTCTGGGCAGGTCAGCCAAGGCCCTTGCATGCGTCTTAGCTTATCTTTCAAAGGCCTCACCTCCTTTTTGTAGACTCCATTTCATAACAGCAGTACTGAAATAAATTGAAACTTGAAAGCCAGAAACAAGTCGAGAACCAGGAATTCAAAACACAAGTAATCATAAAGACCCGAATTCTCTGTAATAGCGTAGCACGGATGTGATCCACAATCTCGGATGCATCGTCAGCTTTAAAGCGTCACATTGTTGAGATCACATGTTGGGATTTTATTCTTATGCCTTTTCTTTCTCTTTTTCCTGGTTTCCCACCTCACAGCTTTTACCAGTGACGTTAGTTTCTCACCCTGTGGCTTAATTTTTGTTTTGTGATTTTCTTGAACCATTTTAGCTGCCATTTTGATTATTTAACAGCGTCCTCTGTTATGAATTGGCTTCTCTTCTCTTCTCACTTTTTCCGTCTTCTCCGGACACATTTTGGAGATCTGATGCTCGGTTTGGGAGTTTTTGGCCTTATAGATTATGATTCTGACTGCTGTTTACCACTTTTATTTTTTGTGCTCGTCGCTGCCTGTGCTGTTAGGGGCGTGTCCTCTGAGGTTGTGACCTTTGAGTAAATGCAGCGAGTTAAAGGTCAGCCAGGCGATGATTCCCTTATCCAAGCTGCAGATGACCCTGTGGCCCCGATGAAAACCAGGGTGGCTGCCCTCTGGCGTCCCTCTCCGGGTCCTTATATCCTCTGTGCGCTCCGCCAGCCGTCTGCCACTATATATATATATACACACACACACACAGTCGACTCTGTCTAAGTGCGGACGAGATCGCCACGTGCGCTTCATAGGAGTGCAGCTGGTCAGTCCATTTCCCCCCACCTACCAGCCTAGTCCAGCGCATTGAAACATTCGTGAACAACAGAGAGGAGACGCGTTCAGATGTTCACCTTCTGTACCTGCACGTCGTCAGCCTACCCTCTTGCCGTTGTTCTGCCGGTCTTGTAACTCTGAGAAGTCTGGCTAGGATGACCGCTGTCATTTTTTTCACAACAGAGGCCTGACCCTCCTTGTTGTCGAGTCTGTTTAAGGCATCGACACGTTCAGCCAGAGACAACGGTTTTTGCGCACAGGATGCCAAAGTCGACGGCACAGTCAAAAGTCACAACAGCTAACTTCTCCCAGTTGAGTTGTGAGGCCGATCCGTAATGTCATTCGTTGCTAGCAGACTTTAGTTTAATGCGTTGGCAGCTCTGAGACAACGTTTACACGTACGTAAGAACGCGCTGCGAAGCAGACTACCGTGGACACCCAGTAAGTGCACTGTGACCGGCCAGTTAGGCCTCCGGCTGATGACGTCATTGGAGCGTATCGCCGTTTGACTAGTGCGGCTAACCGGAGTGAACTTGGCTGGCGACAACCACAACGGGATCAGTGATGTACGTGTGCGTAAGCGGATTGGCCGCCGTTCACTTGACTATACAAAGAGGGGCCGTGCGAGTCACGTGCAGCTAAGCGGAGCGCGTGTTTAACGGACGTGCACTCGACTGTATGTATTTGACCCAAATAATAAGATCAAACTGTTCCTTTGTATTAAAAAGAACATCCAAAAACGCATACGGAGTGTCTAAAAAAACACGTTTAAACGGCGAGTACATTTTTAAAGACATTGTGGCAATTTTCAAGATGCGTTCCCCAGCGCCTGCCTTCTTCATGCAGTTCTTCAGCAAACACCCTGTGAAAGTCAGAACCCGAGGCCGGTGCCAGCCTCTTAATAGACTCGGCGCTGGGAGGAGGAATGTCGAAATGAATATGCAGCGAAACGCGAACGCGGCCGAGTTTTCCTCGATGCAGCGTTACAAGGCAGCACTCCGTTTAATTAGCTCCATGAAGCTACAAGAGATTCTCCTGCTCCAAAGCTGATAATGAGTAGCAGCAGAACAATAATTAGCATCTGCAATCGGCTAAAGGTTACACATATTGTGACATTAAATTTCAGGACGACTGGCTTGGCCTTAGAAAAAAAAAAAAGTGACAGTGGCATGTTTTGCAACAAGTAGATGGAAATTACTTTTCACTGTAAATTGTAGCATCCGCTAATTATTAACCCCCTGCTCCTTCAATAAGATGAATGTTGTGCCAGATCATCAGCGGATTAAAAAAAGACGCTGGAAAAATCACACATCGGAGGCGGGCAAGGGGGGCTCAGGCTGCTGCTGATTGTGCTGCCGTGACCTGCTGAGGTGGGCCTCGGGTCTCAAGAATCGCTTAATTTCAAGTGCAAGGATGCCCCCTAGCGGCTGAGCAGCCAGAGCCTAGCGGGCGCCATCAGAGAAAAGACGCCAGTCTGTCTGTCTTTGTGTTCAATCCAACTCATGCCAAGTCCAGTCATTAGTGGTCATTCAGAGTTTGGGGCAATGGGCGAAATAAATGGGGTCCCCCTTGAAACTCTAGAAATTAAAATTGTGGGGGTCCCAAAAATACATTTTGAAATACAATGTTAAGAGTGTTAGAAATCACGCAGGGCAGAGTACTGAGCTTGGAAGAAAATATTGTAGGAGCTGGCAGAGGGCTCATGGCAGACTGGGCAGAGTGAGGTGCTTGAGTGGCAGCAGGCTGGGTGGGGCTTGATCCTTGAATGGCAGTGAGCTGGGCGGGCGGTGGTGCTTGATCCTTGAGTGGCAGTGTGATGGGCGGGGCTTGATCCTTGAGTGGCAGTGGGCTGGGCGGGGCTTCATCCTTGATTGGCAGTGGGCTGAGCAGTGCTTGATTCTTGAGTGCTGCTGGGCTGGGCGGGGCTTGATCCTTGAGTGGCAGTGTGATGAGCAGTGCTTGATCCTTGAGTGGCAGTGGGATGGGCGGGGCTTGATCCTTGAGTGGCAGTGGGCTGGGTGGTGCTTGATCTTTGAGTGGCAGTGGGCTGGGCGGGGCTTGAT